>CM065419.1:50594313-50945548 GCA_033060865.1 Dorcus hopei
GGCCCATTATTTAATTTTTCGTTCAATGTTGCCAATGCTACAAACCAGAAACGCATACGTAACTGATCACGTGGCTTTGATTTTCATATGCTCACACTCAGGGTTGGGACGTATAAATATCCATTAATTACGCGTAGATTTCGTAATTATCTACGTCGTCAAAAATGAATTAGGTAAAACTGCACTTTAGGTTCCTAAATTTCAATGTCATTTTGCGCATGTGCAGAAGTGCCCGATACGCGTGCAATGTTGCCATATCTATTGTGTTTCATTTTAAGCTATACCTACATAATTTTAAATAAAACAAACAACATAAAGCAATTCATAAAATTTCTTATTTATTATTTAGTTATACTGGATACTGTTGTGTAATGCAAAATAAATAATTAGGAAATGGATTTTCCTTGAACTTCTCCCTCCACAAGAACTCATTCAAGTAGGAGGGAAACAGCTCCCGGGACGTTATGTACAGTTTAAAATGAAACACATTAGATATGGCAACATCGCACGCGTATCTGAAACTTCTGCACATGCGCAAAACGACATTGAAATTTAGGAACCTAAAGTGCAGTTTTACCATGAATTAACTACTGTAAAAATTAAATTGTTTTCTATTTCTTCATTTTCAGGCTATAATTAATTATT
Source organism: Dorcus hopei (assembly GCA_033060865.1). Lineage (NCBI taxonomy): Eukaryota > Metazoa > Arthropoda > Insecta > Coleoptera > Lucanidae > Dorcus > Dorcus hopei. The sequence goes on from CM065419.1 coordinate 50,594,959, forward strand.
TATACACAATATAATGTCTATTTTCATGTAAAATGAATAGAATTGTTGTATACAAGCATTAAAAAGCTTCAAAAACTTGAAATACGTCAAATGAACATTCAATTTTGAGGTTAGAAATGTGACATTTCACATAAACTACGTCGTATAAAAATTACATTTAACTACATAAAAACTACGTTTAGACGTAATGTAATGTAGAAAATATTTTTTACACGTAGTTTTCCCAACTCTGCTCACACTGTATTATTTAGTGACTGTATTTGTGTAGAGTGTAAAGGTAGAGCATGTAGCGATATCTTTGTTTGAATGCAGCCATGTGAAATTCATAGCATGACGTCATACACGTGTTCATGCTTCTGCTAAAAGAGGCCACCACTTTCTAAATCACATATTTTTTTTGAATGACTAGCTTGAAAAACATATTTTAAATAAAAGCAAGCATTTTTTTGAAAAAGTAATTAATAATATACCTAATTGTAGACTAAAATTTATAATTTTATTGATTCTTCAATCAGGTATATAATTAATAGAGTAAATTAAATACAACTCTGCATATTTGGCTGCCTAAATGTCAGCTTGTATTGCTGGTTGCAGTAATGTTTACATTTCGATTACCGTTAAGTGCATTATGATGTGGCTAAAATTTCTATACCAAATGTAGTTATGTCTTCGTTATTACTTTCATTGCCCGATTTGTACCACGCCTACAAAAACTGGATCATAAAAAATCCAGACAAGGCAAGCGATTTCGAAACCACTGCCAAATGGATTTCCTACTTCATAGCAGGTAAGACATAACCTAACTTTTTTTTACATACTCTCTGTTTATTAGTTGAATAACTGCAGGAAGGATCAACAACTCCCACGTTGTCTCCGAGTTAGTTTACGCCCTTTCGAATCTTTTGGTGTTGTTCAACGACAGGCTGATAAGTAACGGGAGGCAGTTGTTAGATAACACCTCCGGAGATCGCTTGAAGTTATTGCTCACAATTCTCGAGTATTCGGAGGTTTTTCTTGAATTGTCGGCGCAGAAGTTGTGGGGGAAAACTGGAAAGTGGCTCATTATAGTTTCGATACAAGTCTTTAAGTATGTTACAAGACTCGTGAGCAAGATCATAAGTAGCTAAATACCTCGTTTTAGGTGTGCATCAAGATTAATGCTTATTTATCAACATAAAGAAACCATAATACAGAATCCACCAATTCAAGTTCTGGAACGAACAAACTTGTTGGCAAATAGTCTCAAGCATGATACTACTGTTGGTGACGTGGTCAGTCAGCAATTGGAATCGATTTCTTTTACTTTGAAGTCTGGTAAAGTCATAAGGAAAGTAGATGCCTCGCCATCTATTACTGCACGTAGTTGGAAGCCACTGGAACCTGTGGATTTTGATAGTACGCATTACATCGAACAAGTGTTAGCCGGGAGACAGTTAATTGCTGAGATGTTGTATGTGACAAAGCCGATTGTTCATTTAGGTGCGTCAGCTTGTTTCGGTTACAACACTTGGAACCCGTGGTTTATTTCGTTAATTATGGATTTGAGCAGGTAATATATGGAATGATTTAGAATTGTCATAATTTTTCTAGCAGCGTGTAAAAACCATGAAAAGTGTTTATACAAGAACTGCTTCATTCTATCACTTAATGGTTTCATTTTTTGCATGAAGTTAAAAAACAGCCTGTAGTTAAATATGTACCAAAGAAATGAAAACTTGAACAGAATGCACAGGCGTAGGCCTAGTATTTCATTCGGAGTTTAACTTTAAACTTCGTTTTATTCCCATAGTAATAATTGTAGAGACAGTTGTCTCCGTAGAAATAAAACGAAGCTTAAAGTTAAACTCCGAATGAAACACTGGGCCATAATCATTCAAAATTCGATGACCATTTTCCTTTTACTTTCCTTAACTGGTAGGGTTTCAAAAAATAATCTATTAGATCATATCTAGGGACTCCTAAGTCCCCAGAAGATGCTTAAAATGCTAATGTGAACTGAAGCTTAAACCCTTAACGACTATGGCCCAGTATTTCAGTCACAGTTTAACTTTAATCTTTAGTTTATTCCTATAGTAACATTTATAAGAACAATAGTTCCTATAGGAATAAACTGAAGATTAAAGTTAAACTGTGACTGAAATACCGGGCCTATTTCAACAATTGTTAAGGCTTTAAGCTTTGGTTTAAAGTTAAGCTTGAGATTGTTAAGATTGTACAACTGGGCCTAAGAATGTAACAGACTATCACAATTTTTTTTCGCTCTGGCAGCTATGAATACAAATGTATTTCTTAAATTAACATTATGTCTACTGTTACAGCTTACATCTATACAGTACGTGTAAGAAGAAAAAACTGAATTCTCTAACGAAAACTCAAAGGCTTCAATTGTCCCGAAGAACCGTTGCGTTGATAATGTATTTATTGAGGTCTCCATTCTATGATAGGCACAGCAAACGCCGCATCGAAAGTTTCTTAAACTCCATGAGCAACAATCTTCCTCTGGTCGGGTTGATATGCAGACCATTGATGAAGTACGTACCGTTCTGGCAGGGCAATTATTTCTACATGTGGTCAACTTGAATGTAAGCGTAAAGTAACTTTCATTAAAGAGAATAAGGCATAACTGTAAAGAAGGAGGACCAGGATATCTTTTATGTTCCAAATATTTTAAATAAGATGTACCCAGATTAAAACAGTATGTGAAGGGCTTTTAGATCATAGTTAAAAAGAAATTAAATTAGAATTGTGAATAAAAAAATGTAAATGTAATAATAGGTTTTGCTTTTTAAGAGTTTGTATAAATCAGAAATAAAGTACCTAATATATTTTTACAAAATAAATTGTACTTTTGACTAAATTTACCTTTCCATGAAAACAACACAATTATGTTAATATGAAATTGTTGCAATAAACTAAATTTTCAAATGGAATTTGTACATTGTAAGGAAATTTAAAAAAAGGACTCGTAGTAATTACCTGGTAAAAGCAAAAAGTTGCAATAATTAAAATATTTTAATAGCACTTATAAAATTCCATAAATTACATTTTGCAAATATATTTATTTAAATTACAACATAAATACTAATAATAAAATTGGTCACAATAATACTTATAAAAATTTAACAGCAGTGAATGTACATGTACAATACAAAAATATTTTTTTATATATACATATCACATATAAGTGGTAAACTTAAAGGGGGATACAATTCCGAATATATACACCTTAAAAGGAATGTATATACCTTACTCATAACAACATTTACATTTAACAAAAATATAAATTAAAACCTACAGATTTAAAAACAGCAGTCAACATAATATTTTAAGCTATTTTCCATTAAGAATCGTACTCTTGGTAAGTGTATGATGGAATATGGTAGGGTTTGTGGCATGTACTTTTGTATACATCAGGTTGATCTGATTCAGGCCTCAAGTCTGCACTTTGCCCGTGTTCGTAATCTTCAGGTTCATCCACTCTGAAAGTACCCGTCCACTCACACTCGGGGTCTGAGAATATATTCGAACTATCTTTCTCCAACATGTCTTCTAAGGAATACTCGGATAACTCTGCCATGCTAGCTCTTCTATCTTCCAAGCTCAAATCTAGTTAATTATATTAATCATCAGTAGGAATTCCCAAACACTTAATAAATCGTGCACTTACATTGACCAATATCAGCATGTGTAGTCCAAGTGGATTCATCCCAGTCATCATCAAACTGGAGTTGTTGATTGAGTTCTTTTTCACATGAAGTTTGAACGGCTGGCGAATCGCTGTCGGTTACATCGAATATTTCTGTGACTTTTACCTAGGTACAAGAAAAATGCGATTTAGAAATAAATGGAATTGAAAAAATGTTTTTCTCTTACTTTATTATTTTCATCTAAATAGTAATATGCCATTATGGCTTCATGGTGGGATGTGACCTGTAGAATGTTATCGAAAGTATCATCCCCAATGGGCATTTCTCCCGTTTTGCTGACGGAAAAACTGGATTTCCTTGAGAAGATTTTGTTCGTGGCAAATTTTCTGTTTGGACTTTGAGTTATAGGCAAATCACTGCAATTAATTTAAAAAAAAACCTCATCTTAAACAACTCAAGGCTAAATATAATAAATTTACCTTTCATCTAAATTGAGTGTGAAGTTCAAGTTCATTTTGTTTAGACTTTCCAACTGTACATCCTGGCAAGATTCTATATCATAATTATCTGAAAGAAAATTGCAATAGTTAGTATGATTAGGGGTTGTTATTATTATTATTTTTTAATACTTACAACCTCCATATTCTGTGATGGCAAGTTGACATGAAATTTTCGCAGATAACTGTTGCCTTTGTGAGTTGACTTTGTTGAGTAACGCAGACAATTGATCCAGGAAGTATTTGCTCAGCTCCCATAAACCGTTACCCAAAACAGGCGCAGCGGCCATAAATCTAAAAATGATTAAACAACTTAAGCGAAATCAAATTATGCATTAGTTTTTAAAAACTTGCAACAGAAGGAGAAAAAAGATAGCGTACAAGTATTAGGTGTTATAAAGTATGGATCCCCAATTTCCCATGGACAAGCACTTTACATAAGCTAAAAGTTAGTAGTACTGGATTAGTACCATGAGCAAAAAAATGAAGTTAATCACCTCCGCTCTCTCACAAGCATATGTTTGCATTTTTTTTCTGTGGTAAGGAATCCATTGCCAAGCACTTTGTATTGAAACGTACGTTTCTCTATGGTGTCCCCAATGATGCTAACAAAATTATTATCTGTTAGTGTATTAATTACATACTTGGAACCGGCGGAAATGTTTGGTATTATGGAAAACCTGTAAATGTTAGGCTAGACGTGCATTTTTTGTGTACGATTATTAATGACAAACTATTTCTATGTAGAACACTTTTTATTTCGGTTAAAACACGTGGTGTGTGAATATCGGGCTTACTTTGTGAACGTCGCATACATTACGTCTGCTGGTAAAGTATATGGAAGACTGAGGACTGATAATAATTTCATGCCTCTGTGCTTGAAGACCCAGTTGATGAGGCCGTTGTTCGCTGAATCGATTGCTTCTTGGAATATTGTTAAAACTGTATCTGGTAGATTTGAAACCAATGCTTCCTAAAAGACAAATATCACAATTGATAAATAATTCGAGTATTTAATTGTATGATACTTATTTTTCAAGCTCAAAAGAATTAATCAAGTTGAAAAGAAATACTAATATATGGCGTAAAAACATGTCCGTACATAATAAAATGAAAATAAAACTATTTGTTTACGTACTATATTAAAAGGATTAAATTCCGACATTATATCTAAGAATGATATCACTTTCTCCTACATATGTTGCTTACATCTTCAGTTTAAAACAAAGAGAATTTAAACGTAATTAATTTTATTGTGAAAAATACTAAAGAACGTGGCTCATAAATTGGATTCTTGTGGCAATTATAAAAATAAGAATTTTAAAAGAAATACAAACAATCAAATACATATCTAATATGTCGTAAGTATGTAATAACCAGGAAGTTCAAAAAAGATAAACGAACAATAAAAGCACAAAGATTGACCTTCAGATTGTCACAGATAATTACTTAAGATTAGAGATAACACACAATGATAAGTCAGAGGGCAGGAGATTATTTATTTATTTTTATCACATAGTTTTTTACACTTGCAAAAAAAATTAGACTTACGTAGTTTAGGAATTTGTAATTAAAAAAAATAGTATTGTTTCAGTAAAATTGGGAAGAAATTGTATTAAAATGATGATTATTAAAACATAAAGAAAACTTTCCTTGCCTAAATCAACTTTTTATTGAAAAAATAATTTGAATTGATAAGTTATACAACGTTTGTGACGTTTGTTAACGCAAAAGCATTGACGTGAATACGTTTTTGACTTTTGCATTAATTTTAGCATAATATGAAATGGAAATTAAAGTCGTTTTAAAGCAACACGAATAGTACTTCAGATAAAAGTAAAAAAAAAGAAGATTTTTTAAACACACATATAAGTCCAGGTGCATCTAATTGGACATTGTGATCAATGTCCAAATCGCCTGTGCAACAGAAATTAAAACTTCATACGTAGTCATTAAACGTGACATAATGCAATTTACGGTTATTAATAATAATTAAACCAGTTACAACCTTGAATGTAACAAAGGACGAACAGACCGTGGACTCTAAACACACTGTACTTTATCAAGCTTAGTCATTTTAATCATCGCTCGTTTAAAACAATAAAAAGGCTGTGTGCAAGTAGCGATAAAAACTAACAGAGATTAAACAACCAAATAAGTTTATCTCGTGGGAAACTCACCTGTCTGTGGATCTTGCACTCGTTGCATTGGGGGTCGTATTCGATGCTGTCCTCTAAGGATTCCTGCACCACGAAAGTCGATTGGACCGCCAAACAACGGGTGCAGTTGATGAGGTTGTTCCTGTGCAAAAATCTGAGAGCATCGTCGAAACCTTGCTTGCACATATTGGACAGGATTTCCGGCTTAGGTGGGAAAAGTATCCTGGCAATTCTGTAGATGTTATGTTTGGAAAGTTCTATGCTGGTGTTGGCTACATTTATCTGAAACGAAAAAAAAAACATTTATAAAATTGTTGTTTGTTTACAACGAACTCGCTTATAGCGAAGTACGTCAAGCATGGTTTCGTCAGAAATTACATACAACGGTAATTCCCCGGAAAAATTTGCAGCGCATCAAAAATGCTACTTTTGCAACAGTTTTACGTAAACCATGACACAGTCAAAGCGAAGAAAAAATGAAAATTGTTTTATGTAAGGTTGCATGGAATGCAGTGATAAGTTCTGACAGTTGATGACATTGCGTCAGCCTCCATCGACATCTCTCTCTCTCGTTTTGGGGGCACGAGGCCGAAGCATTCCAGTTCCAAGGACAAAGATAGAGAAAAGGAGGGAAAGGATAAGGATCGAAAATCCGAGGAATACGGCACAGATGAGAAGGAAAAAGTTGAAATAAAATCCGAGGATTCCGTGGACGAGGACGATCCAAGATTGGTGATCAAGGAGGAGACAGAGTCACAGAACGAAGAGGAACAAAATCTGTCGCAGGGGGGCAGCTGTGACTACAATCTTTCGAATTTCAAGAAAGACGAGCCCGGATTCGACGAAAACGAGACCGATGACTTAAACAAGGGAGCCTATAGCGAACCGGAAATCAAAAAGGAGGAAGAAAGCGAGGAAGAAGTAGACATTCCTCTCGTGTCTCGGGTAGACAGCGTCAAGAGGAAAATCGTTCGGATGATGATGACGATGTTTCTTTGGTGGCGAGGAAGAAGATTAAGAAAAAGAAGAAGAAGAAGAAGAAGCGAGCCGCCAGCGAGGAGTCCGATGATTATGAACCCGCGAAACCCAGTACTTAGCCGACGGAGCTTTCCCGTCATTCTCTGCCGTGGAAAACGACAAAGTGTCGTCTGTTACGAGCCACACTGAGATATGGATGTGGAAAATTCTGCTAGTGACGAGAACTCCAGTCCCAGTAGCAAAACTATTAAAGAAAGTCCTGAGAAACACAATGGCATAAGTAACGGTTATTCCGATAAACAAAAGAGCAGCAAATCCGACCACCACAGGAACAAAGATCGGGGCAAGAGCAGAATAAGTAAGGAGCACAAGGAGGAGCACAGCTCCAGCTCGAAAGATAACAAGGACAGGCACAGTTCGCATAAGTCTTCGGGTAAAGACAAGGAGCGCAGTGATAAAGAACGGGACGATAAAGACAGGCATCGAAGCAACAAAAATAAGAAGAAGCCTACTTCTTCTTCCAACAAGGACAAAGAGAAAAGCTCGCACAAAAAGGAACACAAATCGAGTACCTCGAAGGACAAGGATAGGGGCAAGAATAAAGACCGAGAGAGAGGGAGAGGGATATCAATGGAGGCTAACACAATGTTACCAATTGTCAGAACTTATCACTGTATTGTATGCAACCTTACATACAACAAAAATAATGTAGGAAACAGGAATTGGGCGAATCAGTGTAGATGTCTGTAAATCATTCAACCTTCCAAAGTCGACTGTTTCAAGTGCTTGGAAGAGAAGAGAGCATACAAGAGAGAATCTTAAGTGTGAGAAGATGCGAGAAGCCGAGATAGACGCCGCTCTTTTAAAATGGTTCTCCTTACACAGAAGTCAAAATGCACCCTCATCAACTTCCCTTCTACAAGCAAAAGCAGAGGAGTTCGCCAGATTAACAGGAAAACCTGATAAAGCGCCATTTGTTTGTTCCAAAGGATGGATGGACAGATTTAAAAAACGCCAGTGTTTCCAAGGAAGTGTCGGTTGATAAATCCAATTTCCGAGCGCCCTGCCTTAGCGTGAAAATCTTACGACCAGGGCTGGCATACATTAGATCATACGTTGTTACTTAGTCCTACAGTATATCTCCATTTCACTCTGTCGTCCGGTGAAAAACTGCTTTCATCCCGTAACGACCCTCGTCGTAGCGATAGTTGGAGAGTACGCCGCCCTCGGTCTCGCGGTCATTGTTGCATCAGCGCTCGTCGCGTGCTGACCTTTTGTTTGTGTTGGTGATTAAAAATCTTTGTGTTTCTCTCACGTGGTTTTTGTGATTGAAACCTGAAACGGAATCTTCTCCGGCTTTTCGAAAGCCTGCTTCTGAGATAAGCAACAGGTATGTCTTGTCTTATTGGACATTTTGTGCGTATGTTCTGTTGGTAACGCGTATCTCTCTCTTCTACTAGGCTTTTACCTTGGTTGAGAATATCGTCATCCCTTGGGTGGAAGAAAAGGCCGGAATCGGAGTTTGAAACGTATAAAACCCCGAGATCCCGGCCCATCCTTCGTGCGTGAAAGTGGACCCAACTGACCTCCAAACGCGACGCCACTTGGTGACGTAACACCTGCGTCGACGTACGTCACATTCTTTTTTACTTCCATATTTTTATTTTTAAAATCCAATTATCTCCATCAAGGATAAAACAAGCGTTAACAAAAAACAAAAATAGGTAAATATGCATTCTGTTATGTTTTGGCCCACATCCCAATCTAAATTACGTAACCTCTCGTGCGACCTTGCGACGATTGACGATGGTCTTGACCTCATTTTTACGCTGGCATTGATAAATACTACCGGAAATTTACATACGCGTAATTTTTTTTTAATAAATGACGTTTCGAAACATTTTTTGTTTTACTTACCGTGCGTCATTTAAAAAAAATTATAAACCTCTGATTAGCTAACCACACACGAGCATTCATTTCTGCCGGAAAGTGCAATCGTGAAGCAAAGAGCGTGTGTTAGTGAAGTACGAGATGACTAGCCAACATTCTTTACTTCCTTCGGGAATCATGTTAGGGATATTAGAACAGGATTTGTTTCGTTTCAGTTTCTTGAAGGGAAAGATTGTCGAAAGGAAAGAATGGCTGATGTATGGCTAGCGATTGAGTTGAATACTCACATGAAATAATTGCATGCTGTCATCCCTCGGGCATATATCGCTCTCCCCACAGAAAGGGCTGACGGTAATCGTGTTCTCGTCCAACGTTGGCAGGTTATCGCTGAAGCCACCGTCCATGTATCTCACCCCGTGGAATTTCGGCGGGATAATTCCGGAGAAGACGGGAATAAACGCGGAGGCAAGGAGGGCTTGCATGAGATCTTCCTTTGTGTCAAATTGAGATACGATTACGTTTTTGCCATCGTAAACCCTCGTCAGGGATATGTGCAATTTTCCGTTGACACGCAGATGGGCATCGTCGGGGAGGACCTTCTCCATTCCTTCAAGCAGGAGGTTTTGGATGTTGAAGGTGGGATGGAAAGGCCCCAGAGACCTACTGCGAGCCTCTGTAGCAACTCTGAGTACATCACTGGTAAAATCACCTGGAAAAAATGTTACGACTAATTTAAACAAATGGAAATATTTAATTGAATACAATTGCCTATTGGCAATCATTGCGGTTAGGTCAAGTCTAGTAGAAATGTAAATGAAAGTGGATTTAATTTTTTTTTTACGTAATTTACGTCACTTATTTTTTAACATAAAAAAAACGATGTCAACATTTTGCACAAATAAAATATGGGACATGTAAATACAACTTTTTTTACAAAACATTATCAAACTTTCTTGTTTCATAGACGTCATACCAACACGGGTGCGTTTCTTTCTGAGAAACACATACATGTGGAGAGATAATATATCGCAAGCAGAACAACATTGTACGTCGTACAAACAAACAGCTTTGTTTATAAACACGCATTTCGATAACACACGAATTGTGCAACCGATATAATGCATATTAATCGCATGAGCTAGTGCGATACGAATGTGCAGAAGGTTCGTTGAAGACGATGTGCGCTAGCGAGAGCCTATTTTTACTTTCCTGGATGTGGAGATTTGTTAATCAGTGATGATGTGAAAACCACCGAGATCAACCAATTACCAAAGCAATAAAATATTTACGATCTCGGCAAAAATGAAAACATATTTACCCGTTCGGGATTGACGTAATTAGAACATTAAAATAACCGTTATTAATAATACCAAACTTTAAAAGAAATATTTGCGATAAATTGTAGATATAAAGTCATTCAGTTTCTTGTATAATATTCTACTAAATAACTTTTTAAGTTTTATTTTCTAACAGAAACTGTTTCTTTTTATGTACATGTACAAATATTTTTTCTAATAAATCATTGCAAAAAAAAATGGTACAAGAATTATATGTACAGGTGTATTACTGCACCGAGTCTCAGGATAATTCAAAAGAAACCTGCAAGTATAAAGTAAATGCAGCAAAAATGATGTACTTGATAAAAATAACAGAAAATGGGGCGAAATAAGAAATCAGAATAATAACAAGATGGTATAGTCGTCCCAGTTTGGTAGCGGTTTTATGGCCTGGCCAAAAAAAGCGACAGAAAGGCGACTGCAGGCCGGTCTCTTTGAAGCTGTTTTTTATAGCAAGATCATAAAACCGATACAAAACTTGGACGACTATACACCGTGTTACTAAAATTTGCATAAATGAATCAGTAATATAACTATGTACGCCAAAATTATACATAACAAAGGATATTTAAAACACTTTAAGTAAATTTTTCCATTTTTACTCAACTTTACAGAAAATTATGTTTAATATACAATTAAACAGCATAATGGAAATTTACTGTAACTACGATAGTTACCATACCAGCCAATGATAATAATTACAGTAAATCTACACAAAACATTTGTGAGTGTAGACCAAGAAAAATAATAAACAAAGCGTGAATTTTTTTACGGCACGTGTCATCGACAACCTTACCGTTCCGTAGAACAACAAAACAAAGTAGATAAAAGGTGCTTTTACACGACTCAACTTAAGTGACGTGCAACTCAAAAGTCACAAGTTGACACGATGTAAACAACCAAAAATATAAAGTTGCGCCATTTATTGTTTGTTATGTATAAACACCATACAACTCGTGCCATTTTTTTGAATTGTGCAACCCACGCGCAACTTTTATGTTGTAGCGTTTTCGATTGATCGCACTAGTGCGCACTCAGAGTATCTTCATCTCATGTTATCGCATGAGGTTAAAAGAAGATGCAAATACACTGAGTGCAACCGGTGCAGATGCACGCCACTTAAGTTGCGTCGTGTATAACCACCTTTAAGCATCGTTATCAATGCAAACCAGATGACCGCGGATGTTTATGCGGTAAACTTTATGTGCCGCATAAACATCCGCGTTTTCGTAACAAAGAGAGTAAGAAAGACCAAGTGAAATGAATGCGTAAAGGTAAACGAGTTAAGAGAGTAATGACGGTAGGTGAGAAAGGAAACAAGAAGAGGAAGACTAGGAAAACACTGATAAATAAAAGAAATAGAAAACAAGTCCAAAAATCGAACAACTTGATGAAAATGGGTGAAGAGGGATTAAGGCCCCGTTTTACAATCGTGAAATTTCCGACAATTGAAAGTATGGAAGGATTAAAAAAAAGAAAAGATTTCGCTGTTCATGTTTTCTGTTACTTTTATACATGCATATCTTATTTTGTTACTTCTGTTACAATTGTCATATCAATTTACTTTGACTTCTTTGAAGAAATAATATTCGTAATGTTGCCAAACTTAAACTGTTAAGTCAAATCAAATTGACAAGTTTCCAAACAAATAAATAAATATGTAACTGTAAACTCAGAATCGTTTTCGTTTTTCGTGGCCCATTCTCATTAACTATTTATTTGAATACGCCCTATATTTATTTGAATACACCCTATATTAAAGTACACATGTCATGTTCATTTTATACAAAAATACATACTCGTATAACACAAAAAGAATTTATCAAAATTTCTAAATCACAAATAGAAATACCAACGTAAGAAAATTAATAAATGATATACAGATTGGACATTGTGCGACATAATGGAAAAGACGAAGGAGGAAATCTATTGTTTTAATGCTAGTGTAAATTATTTTATTAATTAGCCAATGCAAAATATTTAAAAATTGGTCTTACATGGACTCTTGGGTATGTACACTCGTGCCAGACACTTTTGCTGCTGTTCGCCAAAAAATACAGAAATTTTAAGAAATTAAAAAAATTGTTACAAATCGGTATTGGTTGCAATGGTGAAATTCCAATGGACTTCTTGAGCTACTCTTCTGCTGACGAGAGCTGTCGAGGAATCCATTGCAACAATTTTGCATCTAAATGTTCAAATTAGTAAATAAATTACGTGTACTTTTATTCGTGAAGTCGCTTTCAGATTAATGGAAAGTATAGTCGTCCCAGTTTTGTATCGGTTTTACGGTCTTGCTATAAGAAAGCGACAGAGAGGCGACTTCTTTTATAGCAAGACCATAAAACCGATACAAAACTGGGACGACTTTACCATTTAAATTTTGCTGACAGCAAAAGTAACCAAATGCTAAATTTTAAATTAATTAAATAGCCTCATTGGACGTTAACTGTAGCTGCGTTCGTTTATTCAACTCCGTTCACCCTATTTACTCTTCGCACGTTTATCTCACTCTTACTGTTAAAACTTATTCGCTCTCACTTTAATTTTGCTCTATCCCTGCACCATGTCAATAAAAAGGTAACCAGCCATACACCCGTATTCATTCGTGCCATACTTTCTTTCGACAATCTTTCCCTTCAAGAAATTGAAACGAAACAAATCCTGTTCTAACCCACTAAGGCCCAGTTTTACAATCGTGGAATAAGAACGGAATAACTGTTCGCCAAATATCCTTTAATGTTCCTCCATATCTACGTCACACCTACGTCACGTTATACCAGCGTTATACCAATAATAATGCTTATCCGACGATTGTAAAATCGGGCCTAATCCAGATTGAACCTTGGAAATTGTGGAAGTATAAACAAGTCCACACGAAACTAAGTATTTATTGTGTCGATCAGGAACGTCGCGTCGGAACGGAACAACCTTCACGATTGCACTTTCCGGCGGGAATGAATGCTCGTGTATGGTTACCTAAAGAACTCAGCTAATCCCTCTCATCTGTTAGCTGTCAGCAACGGAGGCTGGGGGTGTGTCAATTCGGGCTTTCCTGGAAGTGCAGATGAGGTGCATTCGTTCTCACTCTAATTTTACTCCATCCCTGCACTGCGTGTATAAAAAAAACTCAGCTAATCCCTCTCATCTGTCAACTGTCAGCAATAAAGGCTTTACTTGAGTTCGTCAATTGTAGCTTTTCTGGAAGTATAGGGACTGAGTAGAAGTGGAGTGAGAGCGAAGCTGTTAAATGCTAAAAGAATAAATAGAATGAATGCAGTTGAAACTTCTTCGGAATTTTCCAACGGCTGGGATAAATGAATTAAACGCCCAACGCCAAATCCAAACGCATCTACAAGGTTGCAAATTTTTCAACAACGAAGGGGGTCATTCTAATTGGAGTTGCAAGTTGCCACTTGGTATGTTCCTACTGCCGAGCATTATTGAGGCTGCACAATGTCGTAAGGGTTGTATATTTTCTTTTGGCAAAAGAAAACCCTTAATTTGTGGCAAAAGGCGAAGTTACAATTTGCTTTATATTAATTTTTTTTTGTTCTTAATAAATTATTCTGACACAGAGTTCTAAAATTAGATTTTTTATCAAATGCCTTAACAAATATAAATAGAAATATGTTATTGACGTTTAATATTTTCTTGCACAACACTTTGCATTTTGTAGATTACGTAATCTAATGTAATTACATTTAAAATACGGAAATGTTATTTGAAGAAGTTTATGTTTAATAAGTGGTATGCAAAATCAAAAATATTGATGTCTTTAAAAAAACGATAATAAAAAATATTATTTAATACTTGTGCGGTCAATATTTATGAAGGAAGGCAACGCACAAATTTAAATAATACTACGAAATCAACGGAGCTATTTAACAGGCGATAAACTCACATTAATTCCACACAACTGGGTGATAAGTGATAATAGTTGATAATATAATGCGTACGCTTTGAAAAATATTTAATTTATTGTGTTTCTGGAACATTCTTTTCGTATCTGATGTGATAAGTTAAAAGGTGGCGATATTTAATTCTTTCTACACAAAGCGTAGCAATAAAATAGACACTTGTTTTTAGAATAGTTACTGAATGTTTGAACAACGTTTTGTTTAAATAAGAGGACGGTTTACTTTAATCATTCCATTTAAAATTAAGTCAATTTAACAATGCTGATTTAAATTTTTAAAATACTCCTATTTAAACAAAGTAAGTAACAAAATAATCATTTATATTTAAATGTTCTGCTTCACCACGTCCACGTGTAAATGATAACACTTATCTACTTGGGAGCGATGATAATTCTCTTCGGCGCAAATTTAATCTGAGGTTCCTTTAATCAACTTCCTCGTGTACAATAAATATGTATGTATACCGAAAACGTTTGACTAGATTAATGTTAATCAACTGAAAGGAATCGGAAGAGAAATGTTGAGCGCATTAATTCCTGAATCAAAGTATCTTATCGTTAGTCTTTAAATACATACTTACATTATAGTGGGCCTTTAAAATATTTTCTCATGGTTATCATCGAATAATATGTACTCATAAGTGTATGTAAATATAAACAATTTAATAAAAAATAACAATGAAGTGAGTGAACTTTGGGCTGATAACAATACGAAAGGCTACTTGCTTAAATTTCGCAATATTTAAACATTATATTTTTGTGTGCTGATTTTGCAAATGCAATAAATAGAAGACCGTTTTGCTTTTACATTGTCTTCTATCTGATACAATCATAATTTTGTACAATTTGATAAATTATCAAATCATAGTAGGTACAGTAGCGGACAATAAAAGCTGGGCACGTCATTTGCACAAGGTAATATTTTTGACGTTTAATGCACGTCACTGGTAATTCTGACGTTTAATTTAAATTTTATTTATTTTGACAGAAATATAACCTCAATAAAAGCCTGATTTACCAAATTTGTTGAAATACGCACGACATGTCAAATTCTTGCCCGGATTTTATTGTCCGCTACTGTACCTATATGTATTTTTTCACTTTTTTTTTTCAGCAAAATAAAATCTAGTCAATATTTGTTTAACAATGTCTTTATAACTTGTCATTGGACAACGTTTTGCTACCGTTTGACAGCTTCGTCAAAAGTGACAAGTTATAAAGGAATTGTTAAACAAATTTTATCGGGAAGGAATCTAATTGAAATATTCAAAATTTTTACATAGTAGACAAAACAAAAATAGCCTTTATGTGTGAAATACATATATTCACTCCACAAATAAATTAAGCTTAGAATCCTCGTTTTGTTGTGAATTACAACAGATACATTGCAGTACAGATACATTGGCACTAATTTAGTGTGGCCTAAGATTGACTGAAAAAAAAATGAATTAATCAACAACTCAACAAGGCAATTTCCGTATCCGAATGTTATTTAGTAATTTGGACTTTGGTAAATTAATTATTTTTATCTCTTATCACTGTTAACGATAAAAATCAATATCTTTTTATCGATATATCTTAAATATAAAAATTGTGTAAAGAGGGGGATTACTGGATTAATAAATTACATTTATATTTCATTTCGTTTTCACTTTACATTTTGTATTACCTTTGTTTCGTTACTAGTATTCCACAGCACCACATTTTTTAATCTTTCATTTTTAAAATTTAGTATTTATCAATTTTTCATATTTTCTTATTAACATTTACATTTTGCTTGTTGATTTTTAATTCGTTCTGCAGACCCTACACTCTGAATTTTACATTTTTGAAAACTTTAAGGGGGAATCCAAATTTTCTCTTCAAAAATACAGGTGTCCCAGAGTACCAGGGAAGTGAGAAAATGGCATTTTGTGTATTACAATTAATCAAAAAAAAAATTATTAATAGAAGTTGTGCAGGCCGGATTCTACAGGGGCTATTCTGTAACTTATTAACAGGCTGTTAAAATTTAAGGGTACGTTAAAATTCAAAATAGAGTATTGTGATTTGTTGTTACTACGGTAACAAAATTTAACAACCCTTTAAATTTAACGTCTTCGATGCAGAATAGGCCCTTACATCATTTAAAATTATTTTCAACTTTACAGGGTGCTTAAAAAATAGCGAAACAGCGCCATTCTGCACTAATCAGGGACACCCTCTGACCATGGGAAAAATGTTAAAAAAATTCTACCTTACGTTTAAGTATGTTTCTGTCAACTGATAAATAATAAACAATACATATTCAGTCCAAAAAAAAAAATATATGAAGGTACTATTTATTGATTTTAAAGAAAAATTGTTGAACATCATTTTAAATATGTCTTTCATTACAAAAATTAATAAAAATTTCAAATTCCAATCTAATAACCTCCTTATCTTTAAGGAATCACTAGATAGAATGCCCATGCTCAGAGGGTGTCCCTGAATAGTGGAGAATTGCGCTGCTTCACCATTTTTTAAGCACCTAGTACATCATGTTTCTTTATTAAGTTAAACAACAAACTTATATATATATATATTGTTTTTTAATGAGAAACACTACACATTTTGTTGTGCGAGACACAACCCAAATTCAAACGTCTACCTGTGCACATCTTACTTCCAAAACGTTCATCAATTTTAAATGTTGGGTTAACAAAAATAGAGTCCAAGAATTATGAAATTAAATGGAATAAATGCAATTTGATAAATTATCAAATCATAGTACCTAAGTATTTTAAAACTTTCTTCTCAGTAAAATAAAAACTAGTACATATTTGTTTAACAATTTCTTTATAACTTGTCATTGGACAACGTTTTGCTATCGTTTGACAGCTTCGTCAAAAGTAACAAGTTATAAAAGAATTATTAAACAAGAATTATACAATTAAATGGAATACCCTGAATATAATTAGACGAGTGGATAGCTCTTTTTACTGGCATTTAAGTTGATTTTTAATTTGTTAATCAACTCACATAAATTCGCTGTGAATAAAAATTTCCACTACATTCAGAAATTTTATATGAGGACTATTTTATGATCAGTGGTGTTTATAATGTGACATTTGGGTTTAGATTGTAAGTGTAAGTCATATCTAAGGCCTTGTATTTCAGTCCCAGTTTTAATTTAATCTTAAGTTTATTCTCGTAGTAACAATTATAAAAACAGTTGCTCCTATGGGAATGAAGCGAAGATTAAACTGTAACTGAAATAGCGGGCCTAATTGCCGTATGCGCCAAACACTTAAGCTGAGATTAAATGTTAGTGACATTTGGAGTTTCACATTAAGGCTGAGTTGCTCGCACCAACGTCGTTATTAACTAACCCTGGATTAAACGTAGTAGTTTATTCGCTTTAATTCGAGATTAACTTTAATAGATTTCGGTGTAACTCAGCCTAAATAAGTCATATTCCAAGTGACGCTTAAGTTAAGCGTTCGGTGCATATGGCCGTAAGTGACGCTTAGAGTTAAGCCGAGATTAAGTGTTTGGTGCAACACGCCATTAGTTACATTTAATACCTGTCTGAACGGGGTTATTAATTTAATTACCTACACAGGGTGAGTTTTTAAGCGCCCCTCCTTTCATAGTTCATTTATAGAACGAGATAGATTTTTTTTTCTTTGACAAGGACATTCTACCTATTGGGCACTATAAGCTAAAATTATTTTAATACGTACAGAGTGTTACGTATGCCTCAAATTTTTTTTTATTGGAACTCCCTATGTATTTTCTTATAGAAAGACACAACACTGATCCTCTAAATCTAAGAGCATACAAGTGATCACGAACTACCAGACCACATCACAAATTGCTGATTAACTAATTCGTTTCGTCCAAACGACGCGGTATTCCCACTTTCGTTAAGTTCGGATTTGCAACCTAGCAACGGTGGTACCACCTTAGCAACTGATAAGAAGCTGGAATCTCGGCAATGTTCGGTGGTAACAAGATACAACGTTGTGGAGTCTCGATAATGCTCGGAACTAGGATCATATCAAGTTGTAACTTGCAACCCCGATTAGAATGACCCCGAGACTCGTTGCTAATGGTTACCAGGCAACCTCTCTTTCTAGAAATCTTGAGTTTCTAGAAACCTTGAGCTGTACCAACCACTTAAGCTCTCCCTAACTTTAACCATCATTTAAAATATGACTCACACAGTTGTATAACTTCAAATGTCAGATCATAAACACCGCTTAAATTTAAACTCAGCTTAAGTGATTGGTATAACAAGCCATAATGGCCAATTGCACCGTTTTTTTAAGCAGAGATTAAATTTAAGTCTTGTTTAGAATGTGATATTTACGTAGAACCAGCATAATGTCAGGCACATTCTAACTGACACTTAAATTGAAGTTTAAGTGTCAATTAGATGGTGATTGACAATATGCTGTCATGTATTCACGATTGTCATATTCTAAACACGTCTTAAATTTAATCTATGATTAAAAATGCGGTGCAATCAAGCATTAGTCACAGTTTAAATTTAAGCTTCATTATACTATTCCAATAGTAACAATTATAAAAACAATGGTTCATATTAAATGGCAACTGAAATACTGGGCATAATGACCACAGACACCAAGCTGAGCTTAATTTTAATGACATTTGGAGTTTCACGTTAAGTAAGTCATATTTTAAGGGCCTGCATTATAGCATTAGTTTAAAAGAGCAGTTTACGTAAACTTTAATCTAAAAGTAAAACTTCAGATCAGTTATAGTGATAAGAAGCAATTTTCAGACTAATGAGTGTGAAATTAAAGACAACTAAATAAAGACAACAAAATAAGGAAAACTATACAGTGTGTTATTGAAAGTTGTACAGATGCTAAATACCTAAACTTCCTTTATACAAAAGTTACTGGTTTCAGAGATACACAATTTATTGTCGCCCGGGAGTCCGGTGCTGTATCGGCGCTCCGGATGGTTAGATCTTCAAACGCGCGGCGGCATCGCGTTCCTCGTCATTTTCTGCCATACGATGACGTGCAGCTCAATTCGATCCGAACCCCCCCAGGTACCGTAGAAAATTCCGAAAAAATGCTTACAAATTTCATAATTTTCAAAAAAAAATCATATCTCGAAAGAACGCATTTTCCTGGGATACAGGCCCCATAGGTTGGTACCTGGGGGGGCTTAACTTGCGTGTGAGATAGTTTGGTTCGATTCACTCACTAAATAAGGGCCGTGGAATTTTTTGCTTACGATTTATTGTGGCTCTCAAACAAAAACAATAAATTGTGTATCTCTGAGACCAGTAACTTTTGTATAAAGGAAGTTTAGGTATTTAGCATCTATTTGAAGAGTACTATCGTCAGTTAAAATATCTGTACAACTTTCAATAACACCCAGTATGAACAGTAAGTTTAATCTAATCACTTCAACCACCGATTGTAGTTTAAACTTGGAAGCTGTTGTCATCGGCAGGTATAAAATGGGGATATTTTAAAATACGATGTCTAATTGACAAACGGCAGTTTAAACTAATGCTATAATACCTGCCCTAAGTGACGCTTAAGTTAAGCTGAGTTTATTTATTTGATGCACACATTATCGCCATAGGTAAGTGACGCTTAGAGTTAAGCGGATTTTGGTGCAAATGGCCATTAGTAACTAGTTAATGCCTTTCTGAACAGGGTTATTAAGAAGTATCAATAACGCGTTATACAGACTTTTCATAAATAATTTATAGGCCCAGTAACTTATGGAAAATTTAGAGAGAAAAAACCTAAAAGTATGTACAGTTGACATTCGAATGTCACTGTCATTCATCTGACGTATACTCACATGAAGGAATTTTTCAACTTTTACGTTAGTGGAATGACAGTGACATCCGAAATGTTCTGTCCGCAACTGTGCGAACATCAACTGATTAATTTCCTCACTTATCGAAATGGTTGATTTACGTTATAGGAAAATTAACAACAACAGCAACAAAGGATTCTAACCACAAACTAATACCTCTGCTATCAATACATACTTTAAACTCAAATATATGACAAACGGGTGTTCCATTAAAAAAAAATACAATTTATTAATTTTACTCCACTTTG
The DNA here is from genome assembly GCA_033060865.1 of Dorcus hopei. NCBI lineage: Eukaryota > Metazoa > Arthropoda > Insecta > Coleoptera > Lucanidae > Dorcus > Dorcus hopei. The sequence goes on from CM065419.1 coordinate 50,615,466, forward strand.
CGACGCTCATTTGTATTTCGCGATAAAAGATAAAACATACAAAAATTCTACAACGTTTGTATTTAAAGTTTTCTTGTAGCTCCTAAAATAAAGCGTCTCGATAAGGTCCAAAATATACAAGACAAACCCTGTAGGTGCACTTTCGCACTTCCTTGGAACTCTAGGCCAGCCTGTATATTACTTTTTTGTTTTACTCAAACAAAACACAACATCTTTCTTAATGTAAATTCACAGTTATAATTTTCACTATTAACGTTTACGTCCATTTTCAGATACTTTATGGTAATAACGGGTGATCAATATCTTTTCTAATCAAGTGACCTATGGAAAGAAAATCGTAGGTCTTTGATTAATTCATTTTTTCAAATGCCATTCTTATTTCAATTATGTATTTATAACTGTAAAGTAAGTTTGTTCATAAGAGTTTATTGTTACACTGCGAACAATCCAGTAATCTTAGCGAATGTTATTAACAATTTAAAACGCAGAATTCGCTTGTGTTTACAGGAGAAAGACGGACATTTTACGCACCTTCTACGAACCAGTTTTTCGTTGCTCTTGGCGCGTGCTTTCATTTTGTGGGAAATGTGAACTTGGGATTTCATATCCAAATTTATAAAAAGAAAAAAAAACATGTAATACATAAAGAGCAGCAGTTAGATTTTGTATAGGAATGCAATGTAAATAATTCAAATGGCATTTGAAATAATGAACTGATCAAAGACACACGATTTTCTTTCCATAGATCACTTGATTAGAAAACATATTGATCACTCGTTATATTATTGGTTTAATTTGCTTAAATTAAAACTACATTATCTAAGCTTTTGTATGCATGCGATAAAACCTATTGTTGAAAATCACTTTACAGTTCGAGTCCCCCCAATAGGAAAACCGGTCCAAGTGTTCGAGTATATTCTCGCAAAAACATGAATGAACTCGAGTAATGTTTCTGGTAATGGTAAAACATGTGACAGCAATACTTATGTTAATGGAAACACTTCAGTCACGAATAAGTACTTAGCTGATTCGAGAACGTCCATAATTCTTGCTACTTAAATAAAATGAAGTTAATTACTTCCTAATCCTGTATTATCCGTTATACATACAACTCAACATTGTACAAGGCCATTGCTATATCTAAAACTCGTGTAACAAATTTAAAAATAAATTGTTTACGTATCGATGAAACACGAATTTATTTATTTATTCAGAGACACGTGCGCTATTTACTGCGTAGGTTCTTATTCTCTTACCTAATGGCAAATCGCAGAGTAGACAACATGCAGCAATCGCACCGGCGGAAGCTCCCGAAATTTTATTTAACAATAAATGTGGCGCGTACTTCCGAAAGCAAACGGCGACACCGACATGGTAAATGCCCAGGAATCCACACCCAGCGAAAGACAGATTCATTCTTGATAGAAAACGCAGAGAAAGTTGCACTGTACGTCGTTTACGTTTGTTATCGATGTCACTTTGCTTTACTTCAACTAACACCCACCTTCGCCGTTTGTTGTCTACTGACGCGCGCGCTCATTCAACTACTTATTTGTAACATCAATAAACGTGACGTCAGTGGTGGGGGTGATGAAAACATTTCGGTTTCTTATCTTTGAGTGGCCGGCCGAAGTGGTGTGGTTGGCGACAGCCAATAACCGCGAGAGTATTGTTTGTCAAACACAGCTGATTGAAAGGGCGCGATGTTCAAATCAATGTCACAGAACATTCGAAAGGAAATTGAACGTTTCCGTTGCCGTACGCGTTAATTTAGGCACCCTCAGGTTTCATTGAACTCTAGATATACGGCAATTTTCTTATTCTTTGCCAAGCGACAATGTTTACGTGCAACTTTAGATTATACATCGTGTCCTTAAATTCGACAGTTAATGTAATTTAATCCGCTAAGTATTGTTTAATGAAAAAGTTCATTTTCGGTACCGAGAAAACCTTTTAGTTGTATTTAATTATTAACTTTTTGTATAATTATAGGTTAATTAGGTGTTGAGAATATGCTGAATAATTTTCTATCGGTTGCAAGTAATTCAATTAACACCGTATTTAGTTAGATCTTAATTTTTTTTTTAGATTTTATAATTACTCTGACTTTTAATTATGCTTAACATTAATGTGTGTGTGTTAAACTCTAATACGATTTACAAGTATTTGCAAAACTAATGTATGTTTGTGAAATACATATGTACGTACATATTTATACAGGTTGTTTCAAACAAAAGTGTGTTGGCTAAGTTATAACCCAGCGAAAACACGTACGTGTAAAAAACGTTGTAAAATAACATGTAACCAAACGTTGAATTCGTGTGATATTGTTACGTTGAAACAACGAAAAAATGTCGCGGCAATCAATTTCTTTTAAACGTCTCTGTTCACGTGTAAGAAACATTGTAGAATAACAATTAATCAACGTTGAATTCGTGTGTTATTAATACGTTTTAACAACGCTCGAATCAACTTCTTTTAAACATCTTTGTCCACGGTATTTCTACGTTAAATCCCAGTGCATACATACGTATAAAAAACGTTGTGGAATAACATGTAACAAACGTTGAATTCGTGTGTTATGGTTACGTTTAAACAACGAAAAAATGTCGCGGCAATGTCCTACATGTAACGTTGAATCAGACAATTACGACGTGTATTAAAGCTGGGTCTAAATCATTAGACTGAACAAACATACATGGCTAATGGTGGAATTCGAACCCACGCCGCCGAGTGACACGAGTTTCAAAGTCGGCTAGGCCAAACCGCTAAACCACTTGGCGACCCGAGTTCCATATTGCTTCCGTGACTGATTCGTATCGTAAACCGGACGGAGGCTGGTAATAAAGTCGAACCGGGGACTTTAACTTACAATAGCTACGCGCCGCCCTCACTCGTTCAATTTCCGAACTTCTTACTACCTACAGTTTCCTTCTAACATCCATATTATCATAACATCATTAAATCAATTTTTCTAATTATTACAATCCTAAGCTTATTTCCTTTGTATATACATTTCAAAAATTCTAAATTATTTATTTATAATAAACATGCAATTCTAAATCGCCTATTTCTAAAAATATTTACACTAACATAAAATATTCGACAAAACACATTTAATACAGTACTCTCAATTTACTTTATTATTTACAAAATTATTTCTTTATGAAAATTTAAAAAAAATTACATGCTACTCATAAACACCGCAGTGGAGTGGAAAGTTTAACTGGAATAAATTCTGTAACTTAGAAAATTGCCATTTGTAGTAAAATTCTTGGAACAGGTCAATTTTTATTTTTATGGCGCATATTATAAATGGATTTCTTTAACTTTTCAATTATTTGGAAGGATGAAACAACCCCTAACTATTTTTTTTAATGGAAGGGTATGTTGAGTAATTTTTTTCTTAAAGCTTTGTTCAATTGGGAATACAGCTACGTTTTTATTTTTTAATTTTTCTTAAACAGTAAAAGGCGAAAAAATAAAAAATAAATTTTTGACTAGAACGATTTTAACGCATCAGATGTTCAAAATGCTCGCCACCTCTCACTTGACAATACCCTAATCGATTATAAATTCCATCCCTAACACTTTGTAACTTTCCGGCGTTACTCTTCTAATTTCATGCAGAATTTGAAGTTCTGAAGTTCTGCTATGTCGTTTGGCTTAGTCACATAAACTTTACTTTTTAAATACCCCCATAAAAAGTCTAAAGGGGTGAGATCTGGAGATCTTGTTGGCCACTCAATCGGTCATCTTCTTCCTATCCACCTATTGGGAAAAACTTCAGTGAGGTAATTACGTACAATTAAAAATTTAGCGCATTGGCAGCGCCATCTATTGGCTGCACGCAACAATACGATACCATATGGAATGCTTATTTCTTCTTATCAAATAATAAAAAATGGAGTTCCTGAATTTTTGGCATTAAAAACGGTTTTAGTAAAAAAATTCTTTTTTTTGTTTTTTACCTTTTACTGCTAAAGAAAAATAAAAAAATAAAACGTAGCTGTATTCCCAATTTTTTCAACATATCCTTCCATTAAAAAAAAACATAGTTAGGGGTCGTTTCACCCCTCCAAATAATTGAAAAGTTAAAAAAGTCCCTTTGTAATATGCGCCATTAAAAATAAAAATTGACCTGTTCCAAGAATTTTTTTACAAACCGTAATCTTCTAAGTTACAGAATTTATTCCAGTTAAACTTTCCACTCTGTATACAGCTGTCCCCAATGAGTATTCGTGACAATATGTATGTATAATTGATTGACTATTGCGTTCTTTAGTATTTTTAATCACAGATTTTGGGCATCAAATTCAAACTAACTTAAAAAAAATTGACAGATTACGTCAACTTAAAAAGAGGTTATGGTTGACTCGTGTGTCCAAATTAGCAGTACTTTTCATACCTGTTTCGTTTCATTTCAAAGCTGCCAAGCATGGAGAAGAACCTCATATTTCATAGATTTTTAGTAAAATTAGAATTCAAAGGTGTGAAACACGATAGACAATCACTGTAAAATTAAGTGTTTTCTAACGTCAACATCACGTTTTGTAACGCATATTTATTCGGTATACGTTAAAATAACGTTATAAAACGTGGGTTAAAAATTTAGTTGTAAATTATGATTTATCTAACGTAATTAGTTTCGTTAATTTTTTCTCATTTATTACGTAGAATAGTAGATGTTGAATTAACGTTGAAATGATGTGGTAATCAACGTACGGTAGATACATCGCATTTACTCATAGTATAAATCACGTCGTAAAAAGACAAAATTGTTACGTATTTATTTCACGTTATAATTACGTCCATATTAAACTGATCGTTCAAAAACACGTCATACAAACGTAATATAATTATGGTTGCTAATTCAACCAAAAAACAACGTTGCATTTTTCAACGAATAACGTTATTTCCACCATAACAACGTGAAATTAACGTTGAATAAACGTACATGTTTTCGCTGGGAAGCGTATTCCGCTAGAACCAATGTTGGGCACAGCTAAATTATTTTGACAATTAGTCATTTGTAATTGTCAGGTCCTTACAATAATCACAATTAATCAGTTGTTAATTGTTTGGTTCTTACAATTACAATTAATCAATCTTCATTAGCGAATTTCTACGATTGCTTTACTTAATAAACAATAAATTCTTGAATGTAGTTTCTCTTTGATTATTGAATCATTCCTCAAATGTAATGTCTGCCCGATTACTTACTACAAATTACCTAGTAAGTTGAAATGCTAAAAATAAAACAGTTTCTGATATTTTTCATCAACTACGAACCAGTAAACATCAATTCACAGATCATAGCAAATTAAAATGGAGTGATAACGTTATTAGATACTTTTTTTTCTTCTAATAATCGTCGTTAAAAATATTTAATTGCACTTAACAACTAAATTAGTTGCAGTTAAGTTTAATTGTAACTAAATTTAATTGTAATCTGTATTGAACTGCAATTAATTCTAATTAAATTTAATCGGAATTAAACAATAATCATTTATATCACAAACTCTTTTAAACGGACACTAAATGGCGCACAAACACTTAACGTTTCGCAGTCGTTCGACAGCTTCTGACGAAGCTGTCGAACGACAGATTGTGTTTAAAAGAGTTTGTGATACAATTTTCATCGGACAAGAACCAGCTTTAATAATCATTTAATTAATTGGCGATTAATGCCCTACACTTAGTGCTCAGAATTAATAAAAAATATATATACAGGGTGTCCGTTTCTCGAGGATAACAGGGGCGCGCCGACACAGTGTGCAATTAGTGCGACGCACACAGGCGCCAGGATAATAAAGGCGCCAAAGATTTCAGGCGAGGAGAAGATACTTAAACAAAACATTCTTATCATTAACTAAGTAGAAATAAATTAAATTATATTTTATAGATTTGTCTTAAGCAAATTATTTATCAGCACTATTTGTTATTATTCTTTAAGATGGTATTTCTAGATCCTAACTCTAACAAGTAGTTTAGCGTAAGAAAGTAAAAAATTAGAATTTGCGTGAGTTTACAGGATGACGCGCGCTTGAATTTGTTTAATCTTGCTCAATCTCGCTTTTGCTCTAAACATATACAGGGTGACTGACTATTATTTCGTCACAGAAAAACCACTATAGGAAACGAAATCCGAGAGTATTTTAGTTTAATCAAAAATTAACGACGATGCGCTCCTGCCCCCTGCTTAAAAAATGGAAGCAGATGAACGAAATATATACAGTCATAAAGTGTTTTATAGATTTATGAGTGTTAAGGTGCGGCGTCGGACGTGAACTTGACCTTTACACAGCTGAAATGCGAGCAAGTAAATTATACCGTACAAAGGATAATAACGGCCCACTTTGGCATCTGCTTTGGCACATAAACAAATAAATAACTACAACATGAAAACAAATCAAATCTCCGTGCATAGAATTCCTAAAGGCTGCTTTACAGTTCGCAATTATTTATTGCCGGCAATGAAAATTGCAGCGATTAGTATTGCACGCATGCGCAGTGTTGTATTTTTATATAAAATGCAATTTTCATTGGCGGCAATAAATAACTGCGAACTGTAAAGCGGCCTTAATATTTTTCTTTAATTTTAATTCTATTGTAAATAAAGTGTTCGTCACGAGCAACGTGTCCGTCATAAATATTTGACAACCAGAATTTAAAACATTATAATCAGTAAACGCATTCGTATCTGTTTCGATTGTTAATTATTATAATTTCGTTTTGTTCAATGAGAAGTAAAGTCTATTATTTATAAAAGACGAATTATTAACACAAATCTGTTACAGTATATAATGGTATTGGACCGATATGCTTGATATAACAAACGAGAATAAATTCTGTGGCCGAGACGCTAGCCGAGGCTATAAATTATCCGAGTTTGTTATAGTCGTCCCAATTTTATAGCGGTTTTATGATCTTACTATAAAAAAGCGGTGTCTTTGTCGCTTCTTTTTATTGCAAGACCATAAAACCGATACAAAACTGGGATGACTATACATGCATATCGGCCGTATGTTGTTTTATACTTTTCGTAATACTAAACGATGAAATAAATATTTATTCTGGCAAAAATATTCATAATAACGAACTTCGATAAGTAGCCAGAATTAAGAGTGTGATTTAGTTGTAACTATAGCAACAGAACAAATAGTAATAACGGCTGTTATGGATAGCATACTTAACAACTATGGAAATAGTACAGATATAATGAAATAACATTCAAGTATTACGAAAAAAGTTTAACAAATTCAAGACGCGTTTGCAACTCTGTCCCGTGTTTTTACCGCACTAGTTGTAAGTGTCCATCGTTTCACCGTAAGCACTATTTTTACGACTTTGAATAGTTTCATACGCAATTCCAGATATTTTAGAAGTTACCAATATTTATATAGCGTAAAAGAAACAAAATTCGACCGAAATTGACATGTGTGTCAAAGTTGCATTGTGTTTAGTTAAGCATGACGTCAAAATACAATTTTCTTACTCTGCTTTTAATGGAACAATTGTCAGTCACCCTATATAAGAAAATCTGTTGCAGTTTTTTAAGTAATCAGAAAGGTATGAGTTGTAAGTTTTTGTAATTAGAGAGGAGTTGAGGGGCGCAAACTAAAATTTTGCAGACTACTGGCGTGCTCCTGGGGGATATCACTTATCTTAAGAGATACGAGATGGGTTCAATTAGAAAAAATTATTTTTACGAAGAGCGTTGTGGAAACAATCAAGAATTTGACAATTCAGCGAACTTTTATTGCTGTGTTGCCTACTTAGCAGTTTTTATAAGTTTCTTCACGAAAATACCGTTTTCATTTGACTGACAATTCATTATACTTCAAATAAATAGAAACGTGCAACTTACGACAGAGACATTTTTGCACCGATTTCCAGAAAGGCAGTGGCATAGGAATTTGAATAATGAAGATTAATAAACTAGTAACTAGGTAGTAACAAACTAGAAAGCATCGGAAAATTTTAAAATTGTTTTATTCATGCATTGGTTATCTAGTTTTATTTATTGCAGTTGCTTTTACTGAAACAAAGCAGAAAAACAACTGCAAATTATGATTCGGTTTATCGACAGTTTTCAACTAACTTAAAGAACGATTCAGAAAATATTGACTGCAATATCTGAGCTATTATCTCTATTCTTGCTGATGGATTAGCCAAGGGGCCAAAGGGGTCGTAGATCGTTTCTTTGGAGTCTTCTAAAACTAATGTTGTAGCTAATGCAGCAATTTCAAGATTGTATAGACATAACTGCATGAAAAATTTTAAACAGAAAACTAACTTAACAACGTGTAAATTCACTTAGAAGGCATTTTGAACAATTTATTAAAAACACTGTTTGATGCCATTATCTACAAAATTACACTTGGATAATAACAGGGGTTGCTGGTATGGCAGATTGTTGGTTTATTAATATCAACTTTTGATTAGTACAATACGCCTGTGCAGAGCTAGTTCATCTTTCCATTCCGTTACTTAAGAGTAGTTATTAATAACAATGAATTAATTAAACAAAAATAAAAATTCATTTATTTAAATAAAAGGGGTATGCAATGTCTTCAAACCTAATGTACTGTATAACAACTCAATTTTTAGCTTTGAGCTATGTCTTAGAAGATTATTATAATAATTATTATCATTTATGTTTATAGGAACTTTTCTGCTCAAATTGATTCTAGGAATACGCTCTCTTTGTACAAGCTCTGTACGTTTCAAAACAAACAAAATAAATCTATATTTGCACAAGTTTCCTTGCTTAACTGTAATTTCTGTGGATGGTAAGTAGGTATTGATTTTAGAAAAGATGATGTGTAATAAAATTTTTGTTTCGAATATGTTTTTGGTACATTTCACGACTCGAACGGTAAAAATTCAATGACACGTACGTTATCAAGCTGAAAACTATAAACATGTTTTTTGTTGTGAAGGGAATTGCACAAGAGACATCTGAGTAGATTAACGTAAAATGAGAGACACATATAAATACAATAATTAATGAAAAATATATTCTACGACTATTTTAATAATTAAGCTTTAAACTCAATTGCTCTACCTCTGTTTTGTTTTTGAAAACCAAAATTAAAGGAGTTATAAGGCCCGGTTTTTCGATCTCAGTTTAACTTTAAACTTCAGTTTATTCTCATTGCTTCTATAGGAATAAACTGAAGTTTAAACTTAAACTGAGATCGAAAAACCGGGCCTAAGTGAGAGATACTTACACATGTTTTTAATTGTTAGTTAAATACTTAAGTTATGCTATACGAATACTAAAGACAAATTGTAATTTTCGTAATGCATAATTTATTGTATTATTAATATCACAAATGTTATTGTTGCAGGTAGACTAAAATAATTCATAACTAAAAGAGAAAATTCTTCGCCTGAAATTTCTTTGCTCTTCTGATTTCTAATGAAGTAATATGCATCATTAAATGGATAATAAACGTAAATTACCATTTTGAATCCATGATTTAAAGCGTATGGTTATTACACGATTGAGGTTGCTTTAATTCATCATTTTCCTGAACTGTTTATTACGAATAGATGAATGAAATTGTAAATTTTTCGATTAAATGTTTAATTTATTATTAATACTATGCCGCTACATAACTGTTTCTATTCGTGACTGAAATAAAGATACACATCAGCAGTCGAGAAAATTCTTGAACTCGCGCGAGACTTCTTTAAATAGTACCTATGTTGTAAGTACCTACAATCGCGCTTCTGGTTTCATTCTTATTCTAAACGAGTGTTTTGTAATTTGCAATTATTTACGTTTGTAATATACCGTATTACGTTTGATTTAATTATTATTTTTTTGTTTCGAATTAACCAGATAGCAATTTATCTTGCACAGTCGCATGCTGAATTTTTAAGATTACTTTTGTACATCTTTTTATAAATCTAATTTATAAATATACTTTCTTTTCATTTAGAATTTCTTTGGTTTTAAATATTTCTTATATTAGACGCGTGCATTTTCTTTATTAAATACTCAATTTATTATTAATATTATGCCGCCGTGTAACCATTTCTATTCGTATCTAAAAGAAATAAATAGTAATAGTAGTAATAATAAAAGCAAATTTAAGAATTACAGAAGCCGGAGAAAGACATGCAAAGAGAAAGCGATGGGTGGTGGAAGAAATAAAAGAGAAGAAAAGACAATTTGAGGAAGAAATGAAAACCCAAATACTGACGAGCGCCGAAGAAGAAAGTACCGAAGGTAAATGGCAAACAATAAAAAGAGGTATCGTAAACACGACAAGGTAATAAGCAAAAAGGAAACACCGAAGAGACAGAAGAACGAATGGTTCGATAATGATTGCGAGAAGGTAATAAAGGAAAAAAAGGAGGCTGGTTAGCATCAGGAACCGGAAAAGAGGTCGCAAGGTATAAGGAACCAAGGAAGTAGGTTACAAGACTATTAAAAAGAAAGAAAACGAAGTGGATCGAAGATATAAAGGACACACTTGAAAAGGTTAATAAAAACAAGGCCTAACTTTTCAATTATATTAAAAAGCAGAATAGAAATGCTAATACTGTAAGGATAGAATATGGAGGAATGGGAAAGTCATTTCAAAAGTTTATTAACAAAAGAGTGCGTAATAGAAGAAACGGAACAAACTGACCAGGAAACAAAAATGAATGATGACCAAGAACCTCCAACAGAGGAAGAAATAAGCGAGATAGTACAGAACCTGAAAGAAAGAAAAGCACGAGGGACGGATAACATAGTAAACGAAATGATAAAGCACGGAGGGGGAAACTTAAGATTACGCCTACATATGCACAGATCTGGGAAAAAGAGGAAATGCCATTGGAATGGAAATTGGGAATAATAATGCCAATCACAAAGAAGGGAAACCCGAAAATATGCAAGAACTAGAGAGGTATTTACTCTACTGAATGCAGGTTACAAGATCCTAACTACCCTAATTAACAGAATATGTAGACGCTAGAGTGTGGGACCATCAAAGTGGTTTCAGAAGGGAAAAATCAACCATAAATGCCATTCATATGATAAACCAAATAGTAGAAAAGGGCTACGAATTTACAATTGGGATTCAAATACTCTTCGTCGACTTTAAACAGGCCTTCGACAGTATAAAGCGAGATGTGTTAATAAGGGACATGAGGAGAATGCGCATACCAGGAAAAATAATAAGGCTAGTTAAGATGACGATGCACGAGACAAGAACTGGGTTGTGTTCATAAATTACACTCTAGGATCACTCCCGGGTAATATTGTGGTCTCTCTCGCATAAATGAGTTTATATATTTTGTTTCTCATACAAGAATGATAAAGAACTAATCAGGCATATGTTTCCATAGCAACAAACACATTTTCTACACCCTACTTAAAAGTGGGTCGTTAAAAGTTCGCTCGTTGCCATGGAAATCATGTAAACACTAGACTTCTTAAAACTGATGAGCGAGACGCAAAATAAATGAAAAATTGTGAGTGAGAAAGATGCAATTATACACCCAGAGTGCACATGAGGGTATAGTTTATGAACACAACCCTGTAGTTATGACGGGAGGGGAAACGTCAAAGGAATTCATTCATTCATCAGTTCGGGCGTTAGGCAGGGAGATGGCCTGTCAACTACGTTATTCAACATAACACTGGATGGAATAATACAGGACTGCAATTTTAAGGGGACAATTATTAATAGGTCAGTACAAATGGTCTCCTACGCCGATGATCTAGCCATAATAGCCAGGGGCAGGCATAGCCTAAAAGAAGCTTTAGAAAAACTTACGAACGTGGCAAAACTAAGAGGGGCTAGAGATAAACCAAGAGAAGACAAAATATATGGAAATCGAAAGAACAAATAAAAAGAAGGCAGCAAGATACGTAAGGATAGGAAATCTTGAACTGGAGGAAGTGGAGAACTTTAAATATTTAGGATCAATAATCAATAATAAGAACATTAGGAACCTAGAACTACAACAGAGAATACAAGCCAGCCATAGAGCTTACAATAAATATAAAGCTTTATTGAAGAACAAAAGAATCAGCGGGAGTACAAAGATGAGTATGAGTATAAAGTGAGAAACGACTAACATAACAAAAGGAGAAGAAGAGAAACTGGGAACCTTCGAGAGGAAAATCGTGAGGAAAATATTGGGATCCAAGAAAATAGGGGAAAACGAGCACCAAATACTAATGAATTTTGAAGTAAGACACATATTGAAAGAAGAAGGTATCGTAAGATCTATAAAAGCCTCAAGACTGCGTTGGTACGGACATATAAAAAGAAGAGAAGATAATAACGAATTGAAAAAGGTAATGCAAGCGAAACCAAGAGTTGGCAGACCAAGAGAAAGACCAAAGAGCCGATGGGAAGATGACGTGGAGAGAGATACCACGCGATCATTTAAATTTATAATTAAAGTAGGCGGGATTTTTTTTTATACAGTTGTGCGCCTTGCCAATCGACTCGCTGTGTAGATTAGAGGTTATGTAAATATCTTGACATTTATGGAATTCTCATCGGGTTCAATCGTTTTAATTTAAAGGAAGTGAAACAGTTTTATTGACAACCATAGCAAATGTTCAAAGTGTTCGCCTCCAGCAATTAATTAAACATTTTGAAGCGTCACTTTGACAATTCAAACTCAAATGAAGCTGTCAACAGTTAATGTTGCCAACCTAATTCAATAATTAGGTAATTAATTAATGAGTAATTAATTATAAATTTAAATGATCTCGTGATATAAAAACCATGGGAATTTTTCAATGGAAACGGCAAATACAGGATAGAAAGTAGTGGAAGAAAATTACTGAAGAGGCAAATACAAATACTTTACTAATTAAACTTAATAATGTAGCAAATTAATAGGACAATAAATTTACACAGGAACAAAATCATGTCCGCTTTAAATAAAATAAACACCTTTGAAATTAAGTCAAGGTTCGCAGTACAAAATTAACAAAAAGAATTGGCTCATCAAGATTGAGTAATTCAACTCGTCCAAAAATATCAAAACATCATTACTCATCCCGTATAATGTAAAGTATGCTAAAACACAATGATTTCTTTATTACATTACAAAAGTTAAACTAGTTTTGTAATTTGAATTAAACTGAAACCTTGTCAGTGGCCAATAAATACTATTTAATAAGATGCAACACGTAACAACTTCACCTTTGGTTCATAGTTTAACCCAAAAACCTAATTTAATCGAGTTTCCTACTTTATTATTTGAATTCGATAAGGGTAATTGCGCGCAGTATCACCTACTAACATATTTTCTTTTGGGTGAACCTGTATAACGTTTTAAGAGAATTGAGTTCAATCCCTATTTGCCCATAGGTACCTAGTCACGATTTGTGTTCAAATTATTCATAAGCTCTTCTTTGGAATTCATTCGGACAATTACGCAGCTCATACTAACGAATATAGAAATTACAAAACAGATTAAGTACGGTATTATTACAAAGAAGTTTCGCATTATCAACGGCGAGAAAGGCCATGATGTTTCATTTGACGTTCGTAACTCGTGCCCCTAGATTTTTATGGGTCACAACAGAAATTACAGACGTTATCGTGTGTTTGCATAAATAAAATTGTCTTCAATTTGAAACATCTGCTCTTATCTTTCGTGTTGTGATCTCGAAATGATTCTTTTATTTCCTGATCAGGCTTTAAAGTGATGTAGCGGTAATTGACCAGAACAAAGACGTAAAGAGACGACATTTTTTTTATTAGTCATTTTTACGAAATATACATTCAGTGATTAATTTAAACTGTCATTTGATAGACCATATTTTGTTATACAAAAGATAACAACATTCACTTTTATGTTTAATTGAATGATTTTCATATAGAATTACAAATATGTATATTAAAGAAGTCACGATTTTATTTCATTATTTTTGATTTTACATCCATTTTCACATAAAGTTTAGAAAGTAGCAGTTCTTCTGTAGCAACGGAAACGACGGTGAAGATGACTGATCATCAGCGAAAGCCTAAATTTGAAAACTTTGTACCTTTTCAGAAAAGCAGTTTACTTTCACCTAATTTCATTATATTTCAGTTCATTACTATTTCACCTTTTACTCTAAAAAGAAAGCATCAAAAAATATTATATTTATAAATTATAACTAAGAACATCAGATCAACATAAGAATAATGGAAAGTTTTCGGTAACTATTTTCGTTTTTAAATATAAAAATGAACTAATATCGATAAGACTATGAACAAAGTTTAATAGTTTGATGTAAAATTTGTGTTTTCTCTCGTTTTATTTTCACATAGCCGCACAACTACTGTATTGTCACCGCTAATTTTAGCTTGCATAAACTTAACAATAAACTGTTTTTATATAACCCATTTTATTGTTCGGAAGATAACTGTAGCAAAGCAGATGAAAGCCGATCAACAAAGTGTGTGTTATTGAACAAATACCGCCGCGTAGTTAATAGTAGATCATAAGTTCTATTTATGTAATTTTCAAAGAATTTTACGTCAAACGTATACAGTCCCTGGCCCTTTAATTAAGTCCACCGAGATTATTTAAATATTTACATATTCAAAATACATAGTCACTTAAGTGAGTTTAGTTATTAAAATAATTATGAAACAACACTTTGAACTAATTTTACATTGTATTTTAATTAATATTCAGCTAACAATTCTTCATGGGGATACTGTTCATACAAGCTTTCTTAAAGCCACGCAATGGGAAAATGGCAACAACACTTAAATCATATTTTGCATGATATATAGAGAGTGATAATGAAAGTCTGCTTTTGAAACTTAAACTTTGTGATGCCAAAGTATTTGTGGGTGGGACAATAAAAAAATAGATAAGTGGGTTTATCTAAAACCTGACTCACATTTATCATCCAAGTCTTTTCTGATAGTGCATTTATCCTTCACGTGCATTATGTATAATAGTTATTCTTGTTTAATTTAAAGAAAAAAAAAACAATTTGCCAATTTGTCTCTAAAGAAATAGTATAATATCTAAACGTGTTTTCGTAACATATACATCTCAAAATACAAAATACACACACGCAAATTTCCAGAGTTTACATTTGAAAATTAAATGTTATTAATATTTTTTTTATTGTTGCAAAGCGTGTAACAGTAAGTTGTTTCATTAAACTTATCTAACTGACGTACATATAAGTAAAAAAAAATATATAAGAAATGACTACGTAGAAGGTAATAGATAGAAAAGCACAACAAGAGATATACGTATGATAAATGGTGTATTTAAATTTAGATTTTTATTAGGTCAGTAGAGTGTAATTTGGGAGCAGGGCTTGCCGTTCGTAATCAGCTTGTTTTGTATTCTCTCTGCGAATATTCAAAACATTAAATCAACTGACGCTCTTTTTATCAACCGGGAAAACAACATTCAGTGCGTCAGTCTATCCACGATCGTCTAAATGTCCTTCAGTTAAAAAAAATTATACGTACCAATAATCAAGCTGCCTTTTTTTACTATATCTTCCCACATTAAATCTTGTCAGCGTTTTCCTTCTACCTTCTTCGATTTAATTTATTTACATTACGTTGCTTATGTTCAGAGTAAGAAGGTGTAAAAATTATCCTCAATTGCACAAATCTAAGAATGATTGGAACCTTGATGTAAGGCAGATAAAGAGCTAACCGAAAATTCCAATATAAAGTTAAGGCTAGAACCAGTAGTGGAAGCCCAACTCGAAGAATATCAAGCGGGCTTTAGGAAGGGGAGGGCAACTACAGACCAGATTTTTATAATGAAGGAGATACCTACCCCTGCCTAGCTACGAGTATAAGATCCAGCCAGTCGTACCTTTTTTGGATTTTAAAGAAGCGTACGATTCTATCAAACGCCAAAAGTTACTCAATGTAGTGAAGGAATTTAATTCATTAGATTGGTGACATTGAAAAGAACAAGAAGCAATGTAAAAGTAGGCGGGAAAAGTATCCCAAGACTTCGAGATTAGAGTAGGGCTTAGACAAGGAGACCCTCTGGCAACTCTTTTATTTAACTTAGTCTTAGAAAAAGCCTTGAGGGATAGCAAAGCAAACAGAGAAGGAGACCTAATATATAAAAACCATCAAGTCACTGCTTATGCGGATGGTGTAGCGGATGATAGGACGAAGTGAAAAAGAACTTCGTGAAGTAACAAGAAGAGTGATAGAGGCAGTAGAAGAAATGGGACTCCAGGTAAATCAAAGTAAGAGTAAATGGATCACCGATAGCAATAAAAAACTTAGAGCTAGAAATAAGTGGGAAGAAAATGGAATTTGAAGAGGTTAAAGGGTCTTAATAACAAATCAGTGCCAGGAAGAAAAGGAAATTGACATCAGACTGATGAAGGGAAACAGATGCGCAGGATCAGTGAATAATTTGTTAAGATCCAATCTGATGTCAGGAAATTTGAAATTAAGACTACAAAACAGTAATAAGACCAACTGCTTTATATGCATGCGAAACGTGGATAATAAATATCTCAAGAAAGACTATTACAGTGGGAAAGGAAGTCTTTGCGAAGAATATTAGAAGGGAAAAAGAATGAAAGTGGAAATGAAAGAAGTTCCAACGAAAAAGTTTATGGAATATTCCACGAGGCAAGAATTACAGAAGTGATCAGAATGAAACGATTGCAGTGGTTGGGACATTTACAGAGGATGAAAGAAGACAGAATAGTTAAGAAAATAGCGTGCAAACATCCAGACGGAAAGGGAAAGAAAGGAAGACCAAGGAAAAGATGGACTGAGATGGTGCTGTCGGACTTGCAAGAGAAAGGCATACGAAATTAGGAAGAAAAAAAACAAAGTGAAGTGATGAAGCTGTGAGCCAAAATGACTTGTCAATATACATATAAAGAATTGCTGCAGGAAGTTATTAAAAATCAAAAATCTCATCCCATCACACAGCATATGGCTCGAGAACCCACAAAGAAAATACTTTGTAAAAAGGAAAATCTTAAATGCTGGTGTTAATGGAAAACTTTCTTGAATCGTGCCACCAGAAGTGACTTCGAAAACCTTATAAAATTACGTCATAAAAGCTTAATAAACCAGGAAACCTTTAAGTTGATT
Source organism: Dorcus hopei (assembly GCA_033060865.1). Taxonomy (NCBI): domain Eukaryota; kingdom Metazoa; phylum Arthropoda; class Insecta; order Coleoptera; family Lucanidae; genus Dorcus; species Dorcus hopei. Next base: position 50,632,538 of record CM065419.1, read on the forward strand.
TCTAGGAAATTCTCTTTTGTATAAAAGTAGGAAAATTCCAACTTGTCGGCCTCTCTTAAGAAAGCCTTTGATCTTACTGGGTGCTAGGAAAACGTTTGATAATGCAGCTGCATTTGAACTCGTGAATTATAATTATAAATAATGAAATCCATTTGATATTACTTAAGTAAGGTTATCGAAAATAAGTCGTCCTTTTTATCGGGAAGTTATTAGAACTTTTAAGATTTATGATTCACCAACGTTAAAAACTGATGCATTCGATTCATATGGTGGAATCAATTCGTTTTTGTCAGGTTAGATTAGTTCAAAACTATCAAATTAACAAGAGATTACCTAATTTTTACTTTTTACAAAGTGGCGCATTCCAAAACGAATGTTAATATAAAGCAAGGAAATAATAAAGTGTCTCGAAAAAGTTTGAGCATAGTGCTAAAAAACGCTTCAGAATATCTAATATACAGGGTTTTTTCCTTTTTGTATACACACCAGCAGTGTTGTAGTTACTAGTATCTAGATACTTTCAGTGTATCTGATTATGTAACTAGTTATATTACAGTACTTGGTATCCCCAACTGAATTTAGTTACATTTATGTATGTATCTGATCATTCAGATACACAGACACATTTTTTAAATAAAAATAAAAAAAAAATATTTCAATTTGGTTTCTACGCATATCCATTTTTAAATACCAGAACGCTCTAACGTTTTTCGTTCGTTGTATGGTTGCGATTATGTCAAGTAAAGCGACCGTAGTGACTGGTCGCAATAATATATTTACCAAAATTCAAGGTCAAATGTTTAAAAATAACAGATCTACAGAGTAACAAATTTTGCTATTTTTTAACGATAAATTGCCACTCTCTCGAGAACATCGTTTTAAATATGTCTTCCACTATAAAAATTGTCGAAATATTCAGAATTGGTAAACATTTTAAATTCCAATCTTGTAACCTCCATATCTTTAAAGAATCACGAGTTAGAATTTTTTTAACATTTTTTTAAGCACCCAGTATAGAGTATTTCAATTAAATAAATGTAAATTAGGATTTCCACATTCTTACAGGACTCTCTGTACATGTCTAAATAATTTTACATTGTGCATCTAACCGAATATTGTGTGTTAATGCATGAACAGATTTTAAAAATATTTATCAGTAACGCCACAATCTTCCGATCATGCATTGTTAGCCCACCCTGTATACAGATACAGCATAAATGTATGTATAGATACCTTTTAGATACTCCATGAAATTTTATATTTTTAACTGGATCATTCGGGTTTTGTGTTAACCCTTCGAAAATTAATTGTTTTCTAATTTATTTAAATGAGGTAGCATATCTCTCTTTCTACACATTAATGAAAACTAAAGAAAATATTATTACATTACACATTTGCTATACCAGTTTTTTTTAGGCGACAACTGTACCTAAATCTGAATTTATATAGATATGTACTTTGAAAAATGTATCTGTTACAACACAGCACAGCAACTATGTATGCTTTTCTAAAAAAAAAGAAAAAACGTAAACACATTAGCTATTTATATACATATAGGCAACCAACATTACACACTAAGAAATAATAAATAGACGTTACTCCTTGCATCTTACAAGTTATGTTTAGTGAGTAACGTGAATAATTTTGTGAACAAAACTTAAATAAATATAAACATTTTTAATGAAACAATTATTTTAAAATGTTTGCATTGAGTTCTTTTAGCATTTTAAGTACGGAACTTTTAGATACATCAAAATGTCCAGCAACTTCTTGTAGTGAAAGTTCTCAACATCTTCGGTCAATACATGATTGGTTTCGATTAATGTTCAATTTACTTCAGAAGGCTGCATAATAAATTCACACATTTTTTTGTGAGAATTTGATACACAGTCTTCTGAAGTAAATTTTCTAACAATATTTTGAATACTTCTAATACAAGGAATAAGACTTTCTGGATACTTTGTCCCTCAAAGCTCTAGACCTATCTACCATTCTAATACCATGTTTGCTATGCATGGTTTCGTCACGTTTTAGTAAAAAACCACAATTTCATAGCAAACTCAAAGACTAATTGCTATTAATTTAACATTAATAACTTGATTAGTGTTTCCACGGCCTGACCGTTCTTTCCAAAAATTGAAGCTTAAATTCGTAGTTGCACAGTTGGTTGCCTATAGACTGCAATAAAGCAATGCATTGGCATGTTCTTTTAAAATATACATAGGAAGTATGTACACAAAAAAAAAATAAATCCCTGTATGTATGAAGTTTACTCAGAAATTTCTCTATGCAGCATGTCACTAAATTGCATGGACATGGCTTAACCTCGACTCAAAAGACAATTTAACACAACTTATCTACTTGCATATATCCAAGAGTGCTTAGCTAAGCTATAATTCTGCTTCAAACTTGTTGAAAAAGTTAACTTTTCTTATAGCGAAGGAACGATTAAAACAATTAGGATCATATGAGGGCCCAAAGGAAGGGATGCCATATTTTTTAATGATTTTAACAATTTGCAGTTGACTCGAGTGTGAGTAATACTTAGGGTTGCCACTACACAGACTCTGCAATATTTTTTTTGAAGTTAGGAAGACAACTTCAATTAATTAATATTTAAAAAAGGACATTCATTTGGCAACTTCTTTGTATCTCTATAATTTTTGATATAGTAATCAATTAAAGATATATATTCCTAAACTCCAAATAGTTATTGCAAAATCTGTGCCTTGGCAACTTGTTTTTCGCACTAGCTGTCGACTGCAAGTTACTAAAACCATTTTAAAATGTGACTTACCTTTCCATGGGCCCCCATATCAAATATTATCAAATGGAATACTGGCTTTACGAAGCCCTTTTGGATATAGATAAGTCTTATTTTGAGCCCAGGAATCTGTAGTTAAGCCACGTCCACGCATTTTAACGACACCCAGTATATTACGTAAAATTTACAAGCTGTTCTTGCAATATTATGACGCATCCCGTTTGAACTATGTAATTTGTTAATTCTATTATGCATTTAACAATTAAAACTTGAAGTAATCGACTAAAAAATAATAATTTTATGAAAAATTCTGCTTGAGACACAAGAAGAGGATAAAAAAATACAAATATTAAACCCCTTATTAACAACAGAAGAGTTATCACTAGAGATTGGTAGAGTATAGCTTATTTTACAGTAAATTAAAAATTATATTAGTATTAGGAGATTATTGAGTCATCAACTGATTAACTTTTCTTTATTATTCCGATGTTATAAGACCTGTGTATGCAACATTATAGGACATGTGCATAAATAGTTGCATATAAAACGTGCTCAAGATATTCATATTTCTGAAAGCAGTTTATTATGTTGTCCTCACAACAACAATAAATATCTGGTTGTAGTCATAGTAATACGCAAAAGTAATAAATAAAACGTCAGCATTTATTTAAAAGTCCCTTCTTTTAAAATTTAAATAAAATCTTTCTTAAAGTAACTGGATCTTAAATGGAAAGAACTTCCAATGTTTTAAAATTATGTGTACCTACTACTTAAACAAAATTTTAGGAATAATTGTTGTAGAGACATTTTTTCTTTTTAATTTTCTACTGGTCTTTTGGTTTGCTTCAGTCATTTTCTTAAGATTTTTGCCGCGGCTTTATATGTTGTGTTCAGCAATTACAATTACAATTTTCCATTTTCGAACATGTAGGCACATTATAGCTTTAGATTAGCTAATTACTTAATTATTATTAAATAAATTATTTAAAACACTAAAGCTCTTGCATCAGTTTTAATCAGCAATTGAATCTACAACATTGTGCTTAAGTTTAAATAATTATCCTTCTTTACAGGAAATTGGAAGTAATTTTGATTCTTCAAAGTAAACCAGTAAGGTGGCCCCGAATAAAAGCCTAATTGGAAAAAAAACGAAACAACGTTATAATGTAATTCGCACACAAAATTCGCTTGCAGTAAATACCTGATCTATTTGCAGAAGTCAGACTTCGAACAGCAATATTGAAGGTGCTTGTATAACGCGCAGAGTGCTTCTTCCCATCTCACGGATTAAATCTCCTTTCGGCTTCTCACACAAGTACGTACCACTTCAGGGAACAACTTGGCTACGAGCCAAAAACAATGCATAATCTAATTCGCGCACAAAATTCGCTCGCAGTAAATACCTGATCTATTTACAGAAGTCAGGCTTCGAAAAGCAATTGAAGATGAATGTATAATGATCGTACTATGCTTTGTTTACTTTCTCTCACAATTTCTTAGTGATTACGTTCACCCATAACACAGATTCTCACGGATTAAATCTCCGTTCGGCTTCTCACACAAGTACATACCACTTAAGGGAACAACTTGGCTACGACCTAAAAACATTGCCAAAAACAATGCATAATCTAATTCGCGCACAAAATTCGCTCGCAGTAAATACCTGATCTATTTGCAGAAGTCAGGCTTCGAAAAGCAATTGAAGATGATTGTATAACACGCAGAGTGCTTCTTCCCAAATCACGGATTAAGTCTCTATTCGGCTTCCCACACAAGTACACATCACTTAAGTGAACAACAAAATGGCCACGAGCCAAAAGCAACGTAACAACACTCCAACGCGTCTAGTAAAGTACTAACTCGATCTGTGCGTAACTTGAAGCTAGAATATCAAACACGAAGGGGAGTCACATGACTCAAACTGACCATTCACAAAACTTTCCAAAATCGGCGGCCATATTGGACACTAACAGTTTAAATTTGGAAGTATTTTTTTTTGCTGTTTGACGTTCCAGTCAACAAGCTGTATTTAAGGTAGAAGGGTTTCGCTTTCTTAAAGACCCTTGCGCTGTAAGACAGAAACTAAACAATCAACGACAATTATTTTTTCAATCTTAGATTTGAAGATTTCCGCGCGCCATGTCCAATCTTCATGGAGAAGCAAGAGCGTGAACATCAGCGACGATGGCAGTCAGCAGACCACCAGCAACGGCTCTGAAGAGGACGAAACGTCGACGCAGTAGAACAACTAGTCAAATATGTAATTAAATGTAAAATATAAGGATGGACTAAGGTAAGTATGGGAATAAAATTTGATTTAAGATGTTGACTAAAAATAGTTTAGATTAACCATTGCTTAATACCAATGATAGCAGAAAGTAGTTGGTAGTTGTTAGCCGAGTGGTTGAATCCGCTGGCAACGAGCTTGACGCTTATCCGGGCAACTATTAGGTATGGGTTCGGATCCCCTTCTGGTGCATATGGGGTCTATGTGAGAGATAGAATACTTATATATCGGATTGTGTTTCTGATTCATACCGGCTCCTTCGAACTGAGTTTTCTGCGTTTCCCCAGTTTCTAAGGCGAATGCCGAAAGAGAAATTAAGATCTAAGTCGGTCGCAGCCGCCACCCCTCCCTGGTGAAAAAAAAAATCAATAGCATTAGAAGAACGACGGAATGTCGGCAATAGAAGAATTACAAGAAGTCCTGCGAAAGACTTAGGAATCTTATTTGGGACTGGATTAAAGTAAGTACGGGAAGAAGATCTTGTTTAAGAGGGCGATTGGAAATGATTTCGATATGGTTGACATAGTGTAATCACTGTTCAATATCATCGTTCATTCCAAGCAAGTTTTATTTTTATATACATATATATGTACTCCTCGTATCTTTACGCTCCAACAACCTTACTAGAATTTAGCCGAATCTAGGGGAATTCCATCCCCCAGTAGGGAGAACTTCACTTCTATAGAAAATCGCCCATGTTTTTAGACAGAAGCTAAACAACCACCAAAGAAAAATAAATTATATTCAAAGGATGACCAAAAACTATGAAAGTTTTGACGAAATTAATGGGGAATTGACATGTCTTTTTTTTGTTGTATTATTTTCTGCAATAATTATTTGAAGAAAATGACAATTAACGCCTGAACGGTCCAGTGGTAAGAGGACCGGCCTTGCAATCGGATGGTCGTCGGTTCGAACCGCACTCGGGATTTTTCTCGGGGGTGGTCGGTATCGACTTCAGGCACCCTTCAGTGTCGGGGATAAAATTCGACACTGCTTCCCCTTAAACGGCGAGAAGGTTGGAAGTAACAAAGCCATGGAACACTTTACACACACTCCCGCTCCTGAGGTCCTGACAAGTCTTTGACTTATGACCCCGTTGGGCAACCACCACAGATAAAAAAAAATCCACAACCATTCTGTCAATTTAATTATTTCCTGTCAACAACCTGTTGACAAATAGCAATCAACCAGTCTGCTGCCTAATAAGTCAAATAACGCAGTTACAACAAATTTAGAAATTTATTGCAAGACGGTTTTGTTTGTAATGGATTCCTCGAACATCCTTTGGACAACTGTTTCGCAGTGGAGTTTTCGAGCTACTCCTCTGCTGACGTGGCCCCAAATAGGGCCGAAACAACTGTACAGAGGATGTTCGAGAAATCCACTGGAATCAAAACCGATTTGCAACAAATTTCTGCTGGTTAGAGGAATCATCCAAAATCACATAGGTTGGTTGCACGAAAACAGTTACAAACTACTCCTCCCCCTTGTGCCTCATTCAATCTTTAATTGTTAGACACTTGTTATGTTAATAATAATATATCGCTTAGTGAAATTACCTGTTTCTTCTTAATCTGTTATAAACATTCGCACGACAAAAGATATAAAAGAAAGTATCTATTTTGTTTGGTATATCAAATTTATTTTGAACATGTCATCAATTTACATAAAATTGAGTTCACATACTAATGTCCAAGAAAAACAAGGCAAATATTCCAAACCGCGAACCTTCAAAAACAAATATTTTACATTCCTTTTATTTTAAGCGGTCGCATAAATTTAAATCCATTAATGCGAACAACAAACACCCGTCCCGGGGACGAACATGTTTGAAAAGAGGAGCGTGCAGCGAGTGAAATTAAAAAAAAAAAACGCGAGTATGTTTACCCTTGGAATTATGTGATTTGGTCTAAGTATAAACGGCATTAACTGATTAGTAGCGAGAGGCTATACGAAAAGTGAACATCACTTTTCTCTAATGCTATCTTTCATTCAACTCGCTATAGTTGTGCCAATGAAACGACCGCGAGTGCTGTGAATACTAATAGCTTTATTTTCATATCAGTGATAATATAGATTGTTTGAAATATACAGCAGATCGATTCTCGGTAACTCACAGTAAACTTTATTTAAAAAAGAAAATAGTTTATATCAGATATTTATGTAAATAGTAAATTAAACGTGTTAGCGAATTGTTAATAATATTAAATCGAAACCCAAATATTAGTGAGTAAGTGTTTAACAAGAAAAATCTCCGGTGTTGTGGTACCACCAGCTTTTCACGGCGTTTAAAAATAAAAGTTTCACGTTCGAAAATCGTTCTTTTATTTCATGAAATTCCTTTTACGGGTTCGCTTGTTTTCCGAGTTGATTAGTGATTTTATGGCTCTCTAACAATTATTGTTTAACAATTTTTATTACTACTTCCCCGATAATAAAAATGGCGATTTAAATAGTTTCCTGGTGCGCAACTGGGTAAGTATCATACCTTTTATTTTGTGCGCTATTATAATTTGTCAAAATTACTCAATCAAATTTAAAAAAAAGGAAGAAATAGAAACAACATTTTCAGTGCAATTAAAACAAGAAATTAAGTCGTTTAACTGGAACAGTAAAAAGAAATTTTAAATTTGAAATTGCATTATCTTGCTTAAAGAAAATTATTTTTTCTGAGATATTTATGAACACACGTGTGTAAATGTATTTTTATCTTTTAGAGTCATTGTCAAGGATTTCCTCTGATTGCCTAATTTTTTTTAACTATTTGATTTAAAACGGTATTACCTTCAAGTGGCAAATTTTTTTTAAGATTAACTTCCTTAGCTCGGAATTTTTTTGGAATTTTACTAAATTAAATTAATTACAAACTATAATTTCTATTGAAAATTGAATAGAAGTAAACTTGTAGAGATGGAAATTTTATAATTTCAATTTACAACTTTTTAATTTATTCCCGCAAAAATAACTTTGATTAATGAAAACTTGAGATACGCAAATATGTGGCCGAGCTGATAGATAGAGCAAGATTACAACAGTATAGAAATTTGTGAGGAGAAAACAAAGTTCAGAATACATAAATATTAATACCGCGAATAAATTTAAATAAATTTATTTCAAAATTTATGATCCTTTTTTATAGTAAATTTCTTTGTAGTCATCTTTACAATGGCTAATATTGAATTAATTAATTAATATCTACAATACAACTTCTCATTAAGGATTGAAACAAATTGACACGATCTGTACACATCCTATATGAAATATAAACCGATATTCATGTATTAAAAAATATATTGCAAGTTTGATGATTATTTGAAACTATGACAAAAAAAAAACGTTCAAGGAACGTCCAGACATCCGGTCACGTTCGCGAGCCCGTACGCAGTTATAATAAAACGATATAAGCTGCTCTCATTTATACACATGATAATCATCATGTAATCATAATCACGTACTATGCTTTGTTTACTTTCTCTCACAATTTGTTAGTGATTGTGTTCATCCATAACGCTGATTCTGTCATTACGATAGCAATGTGATATATGATTATGATGGGTGATCAAGTGATTATGTTCATCTAGCTCACTGGTTCTATGATTAATATGAACGAAACCAGCTATAGAAAGAGATGTGTGTAACAGATAATGTTTATGACGCGGTCCATAGTCGAGAGCGAAGCGTGAAAGCAACAAAGCTGATGTGAATAGCTGTAAACGGATGTAAACAGCCCTCGCACAAGTTTCAGTCATGCTTCAAGTATTTTCATCCAGAGCATCGGAGAAGATAATAAACATAAAAAAATAATTGCAACCAGGAACGTATGGAAGTTCAATTATTCGAATTATAAATGTATCACCAAGTGCAGAAGATAAAATTAAACTTTGATTATTTATTTCTGTTGAAAATACATTAATTTTTTTTTACAAAGCACCACTTTACATATTACCATACAAACGACTTAAAAACTAGGTATACGAATGTTGGAAATGTGTAGATGCCTCTTAACTAAAATAAAAGTTACCTTTTACTTATACTTTTTATATCATAGTTAGGCCCAGTTTTACAATCGTGGAATAAGAACGGAATAACTGTTCGCCAAATATCCTTTAATGTTCCTCCATATCTATATCACACCTACGTCACGTTATACCAATAATAATGCTTATCCGACGATTGTAAAATCGGGCCTTAATATCGTTAAATTATTCTTCTTTGGAGTAGAATAGTAGTAGCGCTAGGAAGGAATAGCGTTCTGTTATTCGTTTCTTGCACGGTGAAGGAGTGAAACCCATTGATGTTCATTGTAGAATGTGGAAATTCATACTTGTCACTCCAACGTTTTCATTTGACTCTGCCTCGTATATGAGTTTTCATTTCAGCTTTAATTTTTTTTTTCAGTACTAAAACCCTTACGCTTAGAGTAATGAGGTTTTACAAATTAAAATAAAAGAATTTTTTCTCGGATATAACGAGTCTAAAACGGCGCTTAACGTGGTTCATTATCTAATAATATAAATTAATATATTTCAGCTGCGTATGACTGCTATGTATATGTATGTATAAGACTATGTATAAGTATAATTGCCTCTCTTTTTTTACTGAGAGTTTTAATTTTATGACTTCGCAAGCATGTTCGCGAACGTGTACGAGAGTCTGGATGCCCCTTAAGTTAACAAACTCATCTAAAAAGGAATATTTTTTGTATTCAATTCTCTTTAGGTTTACTTTTGATTTGTTTTTTTTTTCTTAGATCCTTTAATCAGTTGCCACTAAAAGAACCTTACACAAAACGATTTGTTTAATTATTCTCGCTTGTAAACATTTCCTAATATTTATTAGAAAATACTTGGGGGCTCATTTTCAATCTTTTTTATCATTGTTGACTCTGAACAATCAAAATACCCCGAGCAAACATTTACCTACCTTCATTTTACTAAAAGTATTAAACAGTCCAGTTTCAGAATATATTCTTAAAGGGCCGTTTTCATAATAGTGCTAAACCAGACTTTAATTTAAAGTCACTTTAAGCATAGGAAAACTAATGTATTTCTATAGGTTAAAGTCACTTTAAATTTAAAGTTCTATTATGAAAACGGCCCTTAGATTTTTGTGAAAATGTATCGATGAGAAGTTAGCAATAAAATTCCAGCAATAAAGTTATAAAATTTCAAAACGCTGTCGCCACTAAAATAACGATCACAGATCAATAATGCTTAATGAGATATGAGCGTTTAAAGTTAGTACTGTTTATACTGTTGTGAACGTCACTATTAATTAATTTCTAATTACTTGAAATCAACCGGCTATAAACTTAGGGTTCACTTGAAACGAAAGATCTCGATGTGTACTTTCATATTCTGTAAAGAAAATGTTTATGCAAATGCCGGTTAATGAGATATGGGCGTTTAAAGTTTTATTGCTGTGAACGTCACTATGAATTAATTTCTAATTACTTCAAATCAACCGGCTATAAACTTAGGGTTCACTTGAAACGAAAGATCTCGACGTATACTTTCATCTTATGTAAAGAAAATGTTTATGCACATGCTGGTTAATGAGATATAAGCGTCTAAAGTGACTATTGTTATATGACCGTGAAAGTGTACTTTCAATTAATTGAAAATTAATTAAAATCGACCGGCTAAATCTTTCCAAAGACATTATTGAATAGATAAGGATGTTTACTGTATGACTGCGTGAAAATTTTCATTGAAAACAATTTTTTTAGTGTATTACATGAACTCATGCTGGTTTAAATAATGGTTTCAACTTAATATCAAATATTTTTTCACTTTCTTGGTACAAGGAGATTGTCCTACTCTTTGCAAAGGATTAACATTATTGATCTGTGATCGTTATTTTGGTGACGAGAGCGAAATTTTATAACTTTATTGCTGGAATTTTATTGCTAACTTCTCATCGGTGAATTTACTAAAAGAATCTTACACGAAACGATTTGTCAAATTATCTTCGCCCGTAAATATTTCCTAATATTTATTGAAAAAGACTTGGACTCATTTTCAATCTTCTTATCGTTGTAGACTCTGAGCAATCTAAATACCCCAAGCAAACATTTACCTGCCTTAATTTTACTAAAAGCATTAAACAGTCCAGTTTCAGAATATATTTTTAAAGACTTAGATTTTTACATATAAAAATGTAATACATAATACACATATGTTTAAACGATGTATGTAGTTTGAAGTGAATTTAAAAAAAAACTCAATTTTGATTACTTTGATCCAGTTTATGTGGCGGTAACGAACTAAAACACTTATAAGTCTATGAGAAATAAGAATACCGCTTGATATCTAAAAATACTCAGCATTATTTACTAGCTCGTACTCAGAAGTTTGCCAAACTTTCAAAAATTGTCGCATACTTTGAGGCTGGGTTTATAAATTGCAGTAGTGAATCGTAGAGAAACGAGTTAATATTATTTTCCCAATGGTGTTTGATAATTAACAGTGTTGGTAACTTTTGAGGCTCAAAAATAATTGTGTGTAACGAGTATGTAAAGTATTTTCCATAAGAGAAGAGCTCTGCGTCATTAATCACCGAAGTTACGACCGACAAATATTTCAGTATTATTTCTTTGTAAACGGTGACTAAGAAAGAAGGACAGAATTATGATTTTTATGTCTGATTACGCAACGCCAGACGCGTTTTATTTATGACGCAGAGCTCTTCTCTTATGAAAAATACTTTACTACTGATATTGTTGCTGCTTACGAATATTTATAAATCCAGCCTGTCACAGGCGCTTGGCTTGGATTACCTCGATTTAAAAAGTACACGGAACTTATCTGGCCATCAAAGATACATACATTATATTTTTGGATACGGACAGGAACTTAATATAATCCCGAGGCCAAGATCAAATATCTACATTTCATTGATCCAGAACGACAAAACGGGAATGGACATCAAATATACAAAAATTGTTAGAAATTGTAATTACTTTAGTTTATAACGGTCTCATTTGAAATAAATATTATTTTGGTTGAGACACTGATAACGGGCATGTTATGTGGATCTCCGGATGTGGCTGGCGTCCAAGGAATAAACCAACAAAAATAGCGAACAACAAGTCATCCACGTGGCAATCATAAAAATACTTTTTTGCTGTTTGTTGATGTTTCAAATTACCTTTTGCTCTCATCACTTTTTATTTTCGCAAATGAACAAAATTGATGTATACAGGTGATTGTTTTAAAGTGAGAACATAGGGAATTGAACAGATAAAACGCAGTACAGGCACGTAGGTGTATGTTCTGGGCCCTTGCGGAGACGTGGTATTTTCTTTACTCAGAAGCTTTCGCATTTCATAAATTTCTGCGCTATTTGTTCTCTATGAACTCAATTTCAGTCAATTACCGGTATACATGAAGCTCAAATTTAATTTTAATTCATTTTATTATGGAAAATATTACAAGTGTGTTTCCCTACTCTAGTAACATTGTGACTACATAAAGCGAAATATTTTTTTGTGTTGTATTTATGGATGTATGATTTAGTTTTGCTTTCTTTTGCAAGGATATTAAAATGTTAATTAATTTCATAGGTTAGTGGGTTAACGTAGGAAGAAAATGTCTCAATAATTTCATAATATAAATCCGGACAAAAACAAAGGCGAACAATTAAAAATGTGAAAGCTTTACTGTACGTACATAAAAGTATTTCACACGTAATTAGTCATCTAATCTGAAGAAAACACTGAGCATCTAATGTAAAATGTGCGTGACACGTAAATCCTTCAGGTTTAATGAGGAAAATAGGAAAAAAAATTTTTTTTAGACAAATTAAGTAACGACAACCTATTATAGCAATGAAATTAATTTCTTTTCAAATAGTTTTCATTTTCATGCAACGATACAAAGTACTGAATAGATCAACCGTACTTACATGACGTGACAAACCAAAATACAAACTATTATTATTTTATTGCCTTTCAAGTCTTTTTTATTGAATGTAAATTTGCCTTAATGACGTTCTGATAAAATCACGTTTTATTCGAAAGCAATTTATTTTAAATTAGTACCTTATACAAAAAAGTAAAATAAAATAAAATTCGCAGCATTAAATATTTAATTTTGTAAAAAAAAAACCGTATTATAAAACGAGACCTTACGAAACAATAAATAAGTACAAACGCGATAACGAATGATCAAGGTTTCTTGTCTGATTTTTTTTTTTTTTTTTAGAAAAATATGTCAGAGATAAGAAGGTCAACGAATGCCATAAAAATAAAAGACGTGAATTCGCCAACGAAAAAATGTCTCGAGTGTTTGTAATCAAAAACTGACGTCACTTATCTCAACAACAATATTATTTTTATAATGTACATTATCTTCACTAGGAAACAATTCGAAATAAAAAATAATATATCTGTAACCCCCCTCAAATTCGAGGTGGCTCAAGAGAAAATTCGATGACTAAATTTTGATTTGAAAGTAAAAGAAAAAAATATAATAATATAATGAAAACAGAAATTGACCAATGTTACTATTGGGCAATGAGGATTAACGAGTTCAAAATAAAAGTTGCTTTTTGTTATAATAGTGATTAGTTATCGTTCAACAAACAGTGTCGACGAAATTATTAAACTAATCGCTCTAAAGTGTACAGTGCGTACATATTGAAGATTAAAAAGATATCCTCTGTGATCGCTTTGAGCCTACCAAACGAAAACGCGAACGAGAATATTATTTTAATGCAAATCACTTAACCAACCCCCTTATCTGAGGCATTAAGTTGTTGACATGATTTTCTTACATTGATACCTTATCAATGGTGCACACAACTCCACAGTAGCCTCTTATTTGTTGGTGCAATCTCGTCAGTAGAGGTGAACAATTGGTGCATGAAACAGTCAGTTTTAAGCCGAAACTTTTCGTGTCAATCCTGCAGAATTTTCAGGATTTTTCAGGATTATTTTGAGGTAAGTGAATTTGGCAACAGTAAAAAAAAAAACAGAATTATAATAGAATCCATCGTATACAGGATTTCTTTTAACTTTCCGTTAATGTATATACGAAATTTTTAAGTTAAGTTGACGAAAGATAAAATAGGTGTTAAGGTTAGAGATAATTTGTTGGCACTATCTTTAAATCGTCTCGTTTGTCACACCAATTAACAAATTTCCTGGTTGTTGTTAGCACTAAATTCGCTAACAACGGTTTTAATTGACAAAAGTTTTCACCTTCATTAAAATTAACGCCAATTAGCTCCCTTTCTCGCCAAACTGGTCGATTGTGTGAAGTAAAATCGTGTGATTGATAAATTTAAAAATAAATCGTCGTCTGTACTGTACTCGACTTCTTCAAACTAATCGTTCGTTTAAAAAAAAAATTAACTGCAAATTTTTGTAACTGTTCTTCCTTACATAAGATGGTCTGTTTTACCGAGATGAGTTTTACCGAGAAGAGTTTTTCTTATTCTTTAGAATAGAATGAACGGTATATTCACATAAAGACGCACCGATTATTTACTTTATGTCTATTACCTTGTTCAGGCTCTTGTGAATCATGCTAAGAATTGTAATGGACTTTGCAACTGTAGTTTCCTTGCTTTATTAATTCGTGGAGAGGAGAAACCTAAAAAGGGTTCAAAATTTGAGCTGCAAGAATGTGTTTTAATTAAATTAAAACTGACGTGTATGTAAACCTTTTAATTTTAATTGGAAAACCTTAGGGCTACTTTCGCTGTATGTACAAACTTTAATAAACAGCTATTAACAATTTTGTAATAGAAGTGATTAAACTCCTCTATGAAGCAAATACACCCAATTGAGCTTGTATCCGGTTATATTAAGCGTAACATTGTGAGAGAGCAATAAGTAATAACACACAGGATGTTTATATAAATGGGTTCGCTGCAGAAAACTACAAGTATTATTAACAAGTAAAAAGTAAATATGGAAAGTATGGAGGCTACTTAATGAATCATCTTTTTCATGGATAACCGGCAAACATATTTGAAAAATTACGTTAATTTACCCAGCGTACTTATTTTCTTAAGTTAACAACATTAGAACCACAGTAATTATGTAACTTTCATTGCGGACAAATAAATTTTCTTTTATTCTGGTCACAGACCTCGTCACAAATAAGCGCTGTTTTGACACGCTTAGGTAATTCCTATCATTGAAAATGCAAGTCGATTTTTTATGAACACAAATTAGAAACCTCGATGGGTTCCAAATTAGTAGACTTTGACGGTTACGCTTTAAGCTGCACGTGTCGACGGTTTCGCAAACGAATTCAAAACCGGCTGATAAAAACAATGATACCAGTACCGTGCTGGACATAATGGCACAGGAAGTTCAATAAAGCATAAAACAATGTGCTAAGTGGACTACATATTTCAAATTAAATAATCGCATACTTTCTCCCAGGTTGTTTAGTATAACGTGAAAAATGGTGGAAAACAGACAGTGAAAAGAAAGAAATTTTGATCACGTAAGTCTGTTTCTATTTAAAACATTTTTGTTTAATTAAACAATAAATACATAATTTTTTTAAGTGATAATAAAAGGACTTCATACATCAGTATTTTTTGTCAGTCTATTGAAGAATCACCCTGTATAAATCTAATAGGTATTTGATCATAAAATGAAGAAACGTGTGTGATCTAGAAATTTCTAAAAACTTGTCGCATGTTGTTTTTATAAGGAATTACAATACATGCGTGTAATTCTAAGTTCAAGGTTCACCTTCACGAACGTGAGACGTAATCTTATTGGTAAATCAGTGGATTATGAATTAAGTTGTTCGCCATTGACCAACTATTACACATGTTGGACACACGCATTGAACGAACGCATCATGAATAACTAACGAGTTTTCCTGTGTATTCTAATAGGAACATCCTTGCGTGAATGTTTTTAAAAAATTAACGATTGACGAGAGGAAAAATCGTTTCCAATGTTGACACTGAACAACTGAGGAATTTTTTCTAAAAACTGCTGAATCCTTCCACGCGGAAGTAGCCTCCAAAATGTATACTGCTTGCCAAAAGTAATAGACCGAAAACTGTGCGAAACTGAACCTTATTGAACCTTACATCAAAAGATCGCAGCTCAGTTCAATTTTGGTACTTTTGGCATTCAGTATACATCTATAAGTACATACAGGAAACGCCTGATTCACACTTACGTGTAACCCTTGCGGTTACGGATATCAGCAGGCTGTACGAGCACCACGTGAATTACAACATACCTCAAGCAAGAGCATTTCTGTTTCTGCGATCCCAATGTCATCACATTCTGGATGACGAGTCAAACCTATTTGCAATTCGGTGTCACATTCATTTATTATCTGTTAATAAAGTTTCATTGTCGCACGTAGCTTTGCATTAATCAAATATGCGGCGTCATGAAATGGAAAATCTTCGTAAAACTAGTTGGTATGTGCCAGCAATTAGTGTTCGTAACGCAGTCATTGAATACCTTACCTGTGAAATTGAAAATAACTCAGATAATTAAAAGCGATATGAAATGATTGGTCTAAATAGTACAAAAATGTTCACAAATTATCGAACGCTTCAAGATCTATGTAGGTATTTGATTCATTGAATAAGATATCCATAGTTTTGAATTCTGTAAAGACAAGGTGTGGAAAGCTTTCAGAACAATAATATTCTCATTTCTGATGCTTAGTAGAAACCAAATTTGGAATTATTATTGTGTAAGTTAAGCTTTTTCTTATTTTCTTTATTTCAGTAACGATGCCCATGAAAGAATGGTTTCGCAGACTACAACCCGTGCAGCTTTACATTATCCTGGGATTGTCGATCGTCTTCTTCATCACAGAATTGGTAATAAGCCACATTACCCACGCACTGACCTTGCTCATGGACTCCTACCATATGCTGTGCAATGTGCTGGTGCTTTCTGGCTGTCTCATCACAGTCAAGGTAACCCGCCGATCAATTACCTTTTGTAATATCACATTTGTCGTCCTAAATAACTGAAAGAAATTACAAATTTTTTTATCGCATCACAAATTTGAACAAATTGAATCTATTTTTAGTCATGTTTAATGGGCCGGTATCTAACAGATCTCATCTAACAAACGGTCAATTAGATTTGATTATATCTCTCTAAATGTACAAATGAAAAAGCCTTTTGAATTGCGTAAGTTATGGAAAACATTAAATCAACAGGTGTTCGGTTTATGCAAAATCCCATTTTCTAAAAATAATTCGCCAAATTAGCATGAACGTATAATTTTTGTCGTTTGTCATGAATTAATCAATTTTTATATTTCTCAACGTCTCTTTGTTCAATATATTGGGTTTTTGAATTTTAATGGAGTTCAGATCGCAATTATTTTAATAATATAATTAATTCTGTAATGCCAATAGCAATAAATTTTTGCGATGAATACGAGAAGTGACAAAAAATTCGAAAGGTCATTTTTTTTACGATGTGACTATGAATGAAAACTTGTTCTTCATTTTTGCGAAATACAGTTAGATTTTAAAAATAATTTGCAAGCTTATAATCGTATGCACATTTATAAAAAGCGAAAGTTAATTTGCGTTAAAAAAAAAACCAACGAACAAATCGTTGCAATTTCGTTACGTGAGTGGTTCTCATTTTTCTATTGTTCCATTATTCTATTTTACATAACGTGTCTCTACCCACATGTCGTCGTCGTGAAATAGCCTGCAAATTGAATTTATTTGAAAATTATGCAAGATTTTGGCATTATAAAACAGCTTAGTATAACAGCGATTTAATTTTTATTACCTTGACACAGGAACATTAATAGAAGATGAACACCTGGGCTCAATTTTCGATAAACAAATTAAGTTATTTAAAAATTATGGTCTTGCATAAAAAATTAAAAATATAAGCGTGTTATTAGTTCAACAACACTTAAACCCAGTTGTACAATTCCAGCTTAACTTTAACCCAAAACTTAAACCCTTAACAACAATTGTTAAAACTGGCATTAGACCCACTTGTACAATTCCAGCTTAACTTTAAGTCAAAGCTTAAACCCTTATCAACAATTGTTGAAATAATGGTTGCTATGGGTTTAAACTTCAGCTGGCATTGTACAACTGGGCCTTAATAATATTGAGATGCTCTATGAATTAAAAAAATATATATATTTTTTGTAGTATGGAAAACAGGAAGAAAATGCTTGTAGCGGAGAAGACTTGCAGAAGTCTTACAGTTCAGAATGTATAGAACAAGAACTGACGAAAACCAAAACCAAAAAGAAATCTCCTTCTGCGAGAAACCAAGAGAAGAAACTCAAAAATACCTTCGGATGGGCTCGCATTGACGTAATCGTGATGTTAATTTGTTGCGTCCTCCTTGCATCCCTCTCGTTTTCCCTCGTTGTCGAGGCGGTCCAAACTTTGGTCCACATTACTCACCAGCACGAAATGCATCAGCCTGTGATAGTCTTCATCATCGGCTTCATAGGACTGATTTTAAATGCGATTTGCTATTTTCTCATAGGCGGTAAAAGCTACTCTAATGTTATCTCATATATTTATAGTTTTAATACCACACTCTCTACTTTAGGTTATACATTCCACCAGGGTAGCTTCTTGTACGTAAATGAAAGTGGTGATGTTATTTTAGACAAAGTTGTCACGGATGAATCCGTACGCAAAGGAGAGAGAAGACTTTCTAGAACTAGAACCGTTCCACCACCTCAATACAGGCAAAGGCAAGGCACTTGGGAAATGGCCAGGGATATTGTTGGTAAGTCAAAAAAATCTTTGTATTTAATCTTAACAAAATATTTAGGTTTTTCGCTTTCTAAGACTTCTTCCCCAATTCACACAGCAATGACTACAAGGCCTAAACTCTGCAGAGTTAGCCACTCGTTGAGCTTTCGCAAATGAGTGAAGGTCTTCAAAATAATTCAAATATTTTTTCAGGTTGCATTTTTGTAATGATTTGTGCCATACTGATTTACTTTACAAAAGAAGAAATAGCAAAATTCATCGATCCGATTCTTTCGATATTCTCGTCGGCGATTTTAATGATCTTGAGTTATCCTTACAGTAAGTGATAAACGACGTAATTTGTAACATGATTACAAATAATTTTTTTATAGTGAAGGAAAGTTGCCTAATTTTGCTCCAAACAATTCCAAACTCGATGAACATCGACGTACTAAAGAAAAAACTCCTGGACGATTTCCCCGACATAATAAACGTCCACGATTTTCACGTCTGGCAACTTACCGCGGATAAAGTGATTTCCACAGTGCACATAATTTTCCAAAATCCCAAGGTATGAATTTCCTTTGTTTACCTACTCTTTTTATTTTTTGCTCTCAAATTTTAGGTTTATGCAAAAATCATGGATGAAATTAAAGCGTTCTTCTTAGAAAATGGGATAACTCAAGTAACCATTCAACCGGAGTTTTTCCGGAAGTACGACTGCCTGGAAAACATCACCTCCAATAAAGATTCTTGTTTAATGAAATGCCAGAGTGAGGGGTGCAAAACTAGTCACTGCTGTCCAGAATATGTTACTGAGGTACTCGCCGATTTTTGAAAAACACGTGATTTTAATTGCGACATATTTTGCAGGCTACCAATCTATTTAATAAATCAAAATCCCGGTCTAAAGACATCGTGTACAATGAGGACGGAGTCGATTTAAAATCCGTGACGATAGATTCCAGTGAACTGCCATTACCAAAAATTACCAAATTAGAGGAGATAACGGAAAAAATCGAGGAACTTGTCGATAAGGAAGGCCAAGTCATTAAAAAGGACGAAATACTCCAAGGAGACGTGCCGAAGCAGACGTCTGAAGAACGAAATCTCATGAAGGAAGAGAAATCGTAGCAAAGATAATTATTCTCTGACGATGATGGATTTAGTACAAGTACAAATTTGTACTAAATTTGATTTTTAGTACAAATACACACAATTATCTGCGATATTTTAACAATAAGTCATAACAAATACGGACATTATTTAGGTACAGCTACGTAACATTGCAACACAACAGGCTAAAGTAATTAATTGGTTCAGACTAATTGAGAAAAGTGATAAAAAAGTGATAGTGTAAAACTCTAGAGCTGAGTTTCTCAGTCCTACTTTAACCTTAAATTCCTGTTTATTTCCGTAGGAACAATTGTTTGTATAATTGCTACCATGGGAATAAACAGGAGTTTAAAGTTAAACTAGGACTGAGAAACTCAGCCTAGTTGTTGTAAATAAGTTCATTGTTTTCAAATTTTGTTGT
Source organism: Dorcus hopei (assembly GCA_033060865.1). NCBI lineage: Eukaryota > Metazoa > Arthropoda > Insecta > Coleoptera > Lucanidae > Dorcus > Dorcus hopei. Next base: position 50,652,821 of record CM065419.1, read on the forward strand.
GTACAAATTTCTTTAGCACAATTTTAAATATTTTTATAGTTCTTATGTGTGTGTGAGAGTGCGACTTGAATGATTCATTTTGTCTCTGTTCCTATTTTAATTAATTAGTAAATAACACGTGACTGATGTTGGCTGCATGATAAAGAGTTAAAAAGAAACTCGACGTTTATTACATGTTTTGATTCAATTGTTGTAACTAAAATAATAACGAATATGATCATATTGCTCTTGGTTATTTTTACAATACACCTTTAGCTTTCATTATAAAGTAAATTGAATTGCATAAGGCAAAAAGAAAAGCCTCTATAATGGCGTGCCTTTTTTAAAATGTCTGCTCATAGTTGGCTCGTTGGCTGTGAATTGTTAGTTGTGAACCAACCTCAATCGACCTGACGTATGAAATAGCATAACCCCACTTTTAAACCAATAAAAGCAATGAAAAGGCACTCTCTAAGTGCGTGGAAGTAGCTCTGAGATACTCTGGAGTAACTTAGAGCTACTCCGGTATAGCTCAGAGCCGCTCCGACGCTAATCTGGAAAGCGCCTAATAAAAGAAAGAAAAGTGAGGTTATGATATACGTCAATTTATTAAGTTTCAAGCAAGGCTGGTTCACAACTAACAATTATGGGGAGAAATTTAAAAAAAGACACAGTAACAGTATGTATTTAATAGCACGGGCTCTTCATAATTGATTGTATCCCATGTGATCAAGTTATGAGTTAGAATTAGTTGGGTGAAAACATATAAACGGTTGGCAAAACTGCGACAGTTAATAATTTTTTCAGTGGGTTGTACTTTGGTAGTTGTATACTGGTGCTTAAAAGTTTCCAGATGACCGGCGTAATCGCCTGGCACTGTAGAAGTTTACTATAACGGTCAAATTCGAACGATTTTATTGCTTGCTACCTACCTGTGTAGATAGGCAGAAGTTTTACATTGGAGCGAAACTTTACTCCAATGTTGCCAGCCAGCTGCAGTGGGACGGGGGGGTTCGCTAACCAAAACGCGAAGGCCAAACCAAAACAGGCGCCACTTAATTTTTTTTTGTAAAAAGGAAACGCGTGAAAAAATTAAGAAAACACGTTACGTCCAAAGCATGAACAATTTTATTAATGTATGCACAACACAAATAGAATAAAATCAACGCAGGTCGAACAATTCAAATAAACAACTAAGCCATAAACATAATACGATATTACCTAATTTTTCGGATCCGAAATTGCTACAAAACTATTTAAAATGACGCGAAATGGTAATCGTCTATTCTAGCGGCAAAGAAACCGCGTTGTGCGCTTGATACGCGTTATTCGGAGAACTCTCCGCTAATCGAAACTTAATTTCGCGAGCGTACGTGAACACGTGCACAAATGCGGCTACATTCAATCCACCGAGAGTCGAAGAAAATTACATTAGTCAATAGAAAGATGACCTGCTAAGTAGCGTCGTTCCGTCCGTCTATGGGGCGTTTCCGTGGACGTCGGCTTCTCCCCGGATGGATGCGTCGCTTTGCGGTCGCACTGGACCACGAGATACCGGAGTTCGGGCCAATCCAAGATCAACAATAGGAAGTTAGCCTTAATTGAAATCAGCCGAAGGATGGTCGAAAACAGTAGCCAAAAGAAAGGTCAATGCCGTGACCTAGAGAATAGTCAACGCCGTAACCTAAAGCCCAGTCGCAAAGCTAGGCTGTCACAAACTGCAGGGTAACTGCAGCTTTCCTGTCCTCAAATGAACTTAAGAAGTCCGGCATAAAGCCGTATCAATCACTTTCACCTCCTCGATGAAACGAACACGACACTAAATTTTCCACGACAGGCACATGCAGCTCATGGGACAGACAGATTCGTACTGAGACAATGACGCTACCCCCGACCGGTGAAAAAGAAAAAAAAAAAAAACAACTAAAGAGAGAGATATATTCGAATATGCCAATGACAGATTTTAAGTCGTCAACATAAACCAATCAAGATGAAGGGTAGAGGTTACTGGCATCTGCGACCATTTCCGGTCTTAACCACATTCTTTAAGCGTGAACTCGTTCGTCCGCTAATATACGCGTCGCCAAATGTAAATCGGACAATTAAAAATTACGCAGACACAAACTTGACACAAAGCAAGGACGGGGTTAATTATTATAATATGTAATTATTTGGCTGGTCTGAAATTTTTTGCGAAAATATTTTAAAAAGAGAATTTTGAGTGGAATGCGTAGGCATGGAATGGCACATTCCTACGCTTAGTGGAGAAACGGAACAAAACGGGTTAAAATTAGCTCGAATCGTTGAAATATGCATTATACAGGGTGTGCTCGCGCACGATCGAAAATAAATTGTAACATTCATTTCATTCGGATACTTTTAAGCACGAGTAGGTAGGTATACATATCTGTGCTTGCCACTGTTTCCATGTTTCCATTCCAACATTTTATGTAATTAAATCTCCCTAAAAAAATATAATAACAAAGTTTATTTAGGTACATTTAATTAAAACAATGCAACGATTTTGAAATTATATCGTTTTTCCAAAACTAAAATGCAACTACGTCTTTGTGTACTGTTACCATAGGACGCGTTCAGGTAACCGTAGCGCTGCAGTGTTTTGATAAAGCGTAAACCCGAACGAGGTACATGTGACGTCATTGCCTGCAGCGCTTTCTTCAAGCGGTCGCCATTAATTAAGCGTAGTCTTCATATGTTACATTGCAACGCTGCATTATTGGAGTTTGCAGCTAAGCGTTCGCCACCTGGTGTCAACTCAACAAACCCTTGTATGCTACATAACATCTCGTGTTTTGGCATCGATTCTGAGTATATGATGTATCAGGATTGTGTTATATGTGATATTTACATTAAATCAACTTATGTATTTGTATTGGTACGCACTTAAACACGTGCATTACAAAAATTCCGAATAGCTTACAGAGGTTCAGATTTATCCGCGGTAGCGCTGCGATCTTAAAATCAAACGCCTATAGTGTAATGAATTCATAACCCCTACGATTGAAAACCAATTCAGGTAATTTAAAGCGCTACAACTTCTCGCTGTGCTGCAACGCTGCAAACATCTTTTCTGCCTGAACGCCACCATAGTGTCATTTTAGCTAAAGGCGATTATACAATGCATTTGCATAAAACATAAGACATAAGACATAAGCCGTAAGTAGTAATTCGACCTATGTAAAGAAGTGCGCTGTAACACAATAGCTCCGTAACCAAAACAAAGCTTATGTGTTTCTTACGGCTTATGTTTTATGCAAATGCACTGTGTAATCGCCTTAACCTTTAGATAGTTGGTTACATACGTCATAGGTCACGTGGGATACCCTAAATCGAGAGGTTTCCAAACTTTTTTGTCTCGTAGACCACGTGCCAATTTTTTCTATTTTGGGTAGACCCCCCGCCTTTCTAATTTCTGAATTGTTACAAATTCACCAATTTCAAATGTGTTTTTGACAGCTGACACAGTGCTACTCACTTTGATAGTTTTAACTGTAGTGTAGTTATGGCATTTTTAAAAAAACACATAGTATATAGACCCCATTATAAGAAAGAAGCTTTGGTAGGCAACTTTTCCAAGTTCTACAGAAATAAATTTTGAAATAAATGAATCCCATTTTGAACTAATTCTCGATTGACTTCACTAGCGTGCACTCAGGGTATCTTCATCTCGTATTATTACATGAGGTTAAAATAAGATGAGAATACTCCGAGCAGGGTTGCCAGATGTTAGAAGTTAGGTGTCGCACTAGAATTGAGCAGAAATCGCCCAAAATCGTAAATAACCCTAGAATTGTTCAAAATTCGAAAACTCAATATTTCCAACCTTCCCACAAATGTGATTTTTCTTTAATTGTGATTATTTCAAATCTTTTTTCAACGGCAGCTGTCGTCGTCAATGTCCGCAGAATATCGAATCCGGTGGAGGAACACTGAAGCCAAGAAGGCATATCGCAGTTCCCAGCGACTTCTCACGACGAAATTCACCAACAGCGGTTGGGTGAGTAATCAAAGTACCGTAAATATTCATCTCCAGGCGATTTCAGCCAAATGAATTTACAAAGCACAAAACCACCACACGTGCACTCCCTACAACGAGCCTCGAAGAACTGCAGGCGTACAGACTACAGAGATCCAAGATATCAAGACGAAGGTTGATAGAAGAAAAGAATTAACTCCCTTGAGGACAGAGGGAGACGGCAACAATTCCGTATTGCGTAGTGCAGGCTCTCGTTTAACTAGCATAGCTACAGACTGACAACACTAAAATGATTTTAACGTGATTTTCATCCGTAACAAGACTAATAGCATTTTCGATTCACCAGCACCGGTTGCACTCAGTGTATTTGCATCTTCTTTTAATCTCATGTAATAACACAAGATGAAGATACTCTGAGTGCGTATTAGTGTGGTCAATCGAAAACGCTATAAGAATCGCATATCTATAAACAGAGATATTGATTAGCCAAAACTGGGATGCGAACTATACACATTAGAAGGCGAAAGCTTTCTTCCTTTACCTAATCCAGAAAGAGTTTAAGGAAGAAAGAAGAAGCGGTCAATCTCTTCCAATTTTTTAAAAATAAATGCCAAGATGGTTCTTCTAATCTTCTAGTTTCCGGATGAACACCTGAAGTAACTTCTTCTGATCTTCATCCAGAAGACTAGAAAGAGTTCCGTGGATGAAATTTTAGTGAAATCCACAAAAATGTCTCAAAGAACTTAGCTAGCTTAGATATTTTGTGACGAACAAGGAGAGACCTTTTACTAAGACCCTACCCATGGGAGAGGGAAAATCACCCAGACACATGAGACTAGGAAAATATTCCAGAAAGTTTTGATAGCGTTTAAGGACGAAAAGAAAAGAGGTTGTTTTAGATGGCCTTAAGCGAATCCGATGTTTGAAGTCAATAATTACAATATGTTGATCAACATCATCAACGATAAAGACATGCCCTTATAAATGTCCATGTTCCAAATCCTACTAGCATTCTAAAGGTGCGTTTACACTGTAACAAATTATAAAACTTTGTGTTACGTAACAATGTTTTACAAATTCTTAAAAAAATTAAAAAAATGTTATAAAACATCGATGTTTTTCGATGTTTTATAATTTCTTTTCGTGTTATCGTGTTTTATAACAAGTTACCTGTTGAAGTGAAGTAACAGTGAAGATCAATGTATTTAAATTATAAAACCAACATTACTCTTATTGCTTTCCTTCTAAGCAACTGCAAAACATTGAGAAAAACTGCTGAGACTGCAACTGGACACAAGTGTGATTAACATCTGCCCCGCTACGTGGGAACATTAGGAAGAAAAACAAACGTTACGGACACCTGTCAAAGTACTCGGTACTCCTGGCTTGTCATCCGAATGAAGTTTTTAAAATTGTCATCAGTTCTTAATTCTTGAGTCAAAAGGTCATGGTCATTACGTTCAAGATTATCAAAAGATTACTTCGACTGGGGACGTGGTGACTAGAGATGGTCAAACCCAGAATCGTCTTTTAGTTCTTTTTTTTTCTGGCTTTTGAACAGCACTGCTGTAACTGCAGCTGTAAAAGGAGAACCTCCTTGTCAGATGTCATAATGAATAGGTTTTATAGTTTGTTATAGAGACGTTTTAGTTAATGTTATACAACAAATATTATACAAATGTTGTGTAACATGCATATAACAAGTTTTAATATATGTATTTACATGATTTGTTATATAGTGTAAACGCACCTTTAGCATTTGATTTTTAATAACACAAAATATAAATAGGTACCCCGTTTGCGTTCAGCTCTTTACTAATTTATCATTCGCGTTTTTTGCGAAAAAATATCAAAACGTTTGCCATATTTTAATTGTTGAAATAGCAGCTGATTTCGAAAATCAATTAATACTGATTCCATGTGTAATCAATTCTTATATTGTATTACAGACAATAAAATTATAAAATAAATGTTAATTACTTCCATAATTAGCAAAATGTTGTGTAGCTCTAAAATAAAAAATAAAAAAAATGTGTAGTCATCTAGTGATACCGATCTGTAACATAAACTTCGACGTAATTAGTTAGTTTCATTTGAATTAAAAAAAAAAACATTGCAGTGCATTTATATTGTTCCCCGTTCTGCTTTGACGATTTATTTCAACAAATTTCAGCAAATCACACGTGATGTGTCACAATGCGCGCGTTTTATTTTTTGTAAAACATTAGATACTCATCAGTGAAAGGCCGTTGCATTATGGCACGATGATTTACGACATTAATTGCTCATTGTCGATGGGAAAACACGAATTTTTCGAAGATCATTCCGCCTGTAATAGTTAAATCTTAAATAGGCGAATATTACATAATTTGAATTTTGTGATCGTCATGGTCCAGTGTGCCGCTTTTTTTTGTAAAATGGAAAATTGCCGCGGTAATTCATAATGTTAAGGACGATTGATCACGTGACTTGACAATTACATTACAAAATGTATGTAACTATATATAAATATAGCCCGTGTTGCGGATAATTCTTGCACATTGAGAAAAATGTCATTTACAAGTGTTGCGTCGGTCCTGTGTATTGTGCTAGCTTGCCTAGTAAAAAATTCAATATCATGCGTAAGTACCGAAAAATAGTTTTTTAGTTCAATTGTGGTTAACGTTAAACAATCAGTGTCAATGACAAATAACAAAAAATAAATTTATATTTATTATAGTGACACAGTTTATTTTGATTATAATAGGTAGTTTATGTAATAAATAAATCGTGATATTTTTCTTTTTCTTTATCAAAAAAATATTTATTTTTTGTTTGTTGTTGTTTATAAACCAATTTCTAATACATAATTTTCTTCGGACAACTTCAAAAATATCTACGATTCAGCTTCTGCACACTGGATAAAGAATAAATTTATTGTTATTAGAATGCTATTTAAAAAATATACAATATTCAGGGTGGTGTCACTGAATGACTTGTCCAAACTTTAGCGTCGTATTCTACTCTTCAAATTAATGACAAAAATTCTTATGAACATTGTCCGGAAATGATTCTTTAAAAAGTCAAGGTCACTTACTCTATTTATGCAAAATTAAAGATTTTAAAAAAATAATTGCAAATGTACTGAATAATGTTACTTAATAACGTCACTTAGAGCCCACGCACACTGCAGACTTACTATCGGCCGATAGTTTATTCTGCATCAAGCTACGAGAAATGTGATACGTGGCTGTACATTAAATTATTAGAGGCCACGTAATCATACTTCTGGTAACTTGATTCAGAACAAACTATCGGCCGATAGAAAGTCTGTAGTGTGCGCGGGCTCTTACTATTGTATCCAGTGTTGCCAACCGTAGCGATTTGTCGCTACAAGCGATATTTATAGGCCCGTAGCGACCTATCAGCGCCTGCCGCGAAAAGAACCAAAAGTGGCGACTTTTTGCGAATCTCACAGTATACACACTGTATTATAAAGATTTCTTTTATAAATAAAAAATAAATAAATTTTTAAAAAACATAGAAAGCCATTAAAAATACATAAAGTTAAAGAAAACAAAAACTAAAGACGGTATTTTACAGGACAATTCGGTAGATTATAATAAATTTATAAAAAAAACAAATGGAAAAGAACAGTGACAAAAAATGAAAACGAAATAATAAAAATTCAAAAATGATCCAATTAAAAAAATAATAATAAAGACAAAAAAACAATGTATTTTACAAACAATTTAATAGATTAACGATTTTTTAAATAAAAAGAACTCGGAAAAAGCAACGGAAATGAAATAACAGACTGTTTTTAAAAGTATGAAGTAATAATATTTAAAATTAAATGAAAAAACAAAAGACAATCGATTTTACAACACAATAATTCAGTAGTACTAAAAGAAAAGGTGACAAAACAAAGAAAATAAATAATGAATAAAACTTAGAAAAATATATAACAATACTATTTAAAAAAATAATAATAACAAAAGACACAACAAAGCAGAATTCAGTAGGTTCATAAATGAAAGCGAAAAAACTTTCGACGTGTTTCAATAGATGGCGCTGTTGAATATCTTATGTTAAGGTACTAAATCAACATACTTCGTATAGAGGTAACGCATTTAGTGATTTTTTATATCTATCCTTGTCGCACATTCTTCTCATCTAGGGATAAAAAACACAGTTGGAAATATTATTTGAAGTGACGTTTGTCAAAGTTACTGTCAGTGGTTAAGAAAATTGAGTTTAAATATCACATCCCAAACTTTTATCGCATGACATTTAATGATACCGCCTTTCTCGTAAAAGAAAAATTCTGCACTTCTGAAAATAACAACTTTTTGATTGGTAAATAACTTAACTAGACATAACCTAATACACTTTTAAATTGAAACCAGTGGCATTGCGGTAAACAGAATTCCCTAAAACTGTTGTCTTCCTTATTGCACTTGCGACAATTGTATTTGTTATCTTTGTTTCTCAATCTTCTCACGAGAGGAATGGGATTGCGTTACCTGTACGGAGTGTTTATTTAGTACCTTATCTTATAACCTGTGAGCAACTAAAAATCAGATTAGAGTCGGCGGTGCAAAGAAAAAGTATGTCTGTTACTAACGCGGGTTAGGCTGATCTGACAGTTCATGAATGTATTAGGTTAATTAATTCAGTTAATCACAGACATACATTTTCTTTGCACCGCCTACTCTAATCTGATTTTTATTTGCTCACTTTTTATTACAGTGGGCGCGTTCGTCAGAACAATCGCTCAAGTAGCATTCATCTGTGATTGGTGAATTTTTTGAATTTTTTTGAAATAAGCCAATCACAGACAAATGCTACGTGAGCGCTTGGTTCTGACGAACGCGCCCAGTGTCTCTATACAAGACAGTCTGGCCAATATGCATTGCCACGCCCACTTTCCGCCATTAAGATTCCAAATGTAACATATTTTAATATTGAAGAAATATAGAAATTCTGTATAGATTGTAAATAAAGTAAAATTATTGGAAACGTTGCAGTTACAATACAACTATTGAAAGTCAGACTAAGGAAAAATAATAATTATTCAAGTAGACTTGAGACGGACCCAATGAAAAATGATCCAGCCAGTGTCCACACTGTCTTGTATAGACACTGTATCTTATATCTATCTTATATGTATACTCTATCTATACATACATATATTCAGTTACTTTACTTTAATCTTATAACAACGCACTCATTTTTTGGTGACTGTCCAGAAATAACTGTTCATTGAAACTTAATGAATGGTGGTTTCTCAATAACCAGTAAATCACCCTCATAGAAATAAATAAGAAGTACACTATAGGCAAGCTTCAACAGATGGCGCTGTTAAATGCCTCACAATAACGCAATAAATAGTTTTAAAAACATACCCAAGCGTCATTTTAATAAACACTTTGAGAAATTATGAGGAGCGTATTCGTATTATACAGGGTGCCCATTTTAAATTGTGACCCCTGAAGATTTTAGAATGGGCAACCCATCAGTCAAAACAGAAATTTAACTTTGTTTCCGGGTCACCGGGTAGCTCAGCGGTAGCCTAGCCGACTTAGGGCGTGTACCGAAATTACCAAATTGTAACCAGGTTGGTTGTGGTTGCTAAATATTGCGTTCCGTAAATAACAGATTCCATTTAAGAAACGCAATATTTAGCTACCACAACCAACTCTGGTTACAATTTGGTAATTTCGGTACACACCCTTAGTAAGTCGTGTCGGTCGGTGGCGTAGGTTCGAATCCTACCATTAGCCATGGATGTTTGTGCTGTGCATGAACTTAGACCCAGCTTTACCAAACATAGAAAATTGTCTGGAATGGTGATTTGGTGATTGCCGTAAGACAATGAAGCAGCATTGCTGCGCAAAGCGAAAAAGACAAAGAACTTTGTTTTCATAAAAACACGGAAGTAGATGGGGTTGCCTATTTTCAATTTCAATAAATGTGTGTATTTGTTACTGAATTTTATTTAATGTTAAATACGTTAAATATTTAGGCACAAATATACTTTCATTTTTAAACAAATTGTTAAAAACAGTTATTTGTGAATTTTTATTATTTAAGTTAAGTCGCGACTTTCCTAAGTTTTGTACAAAATCAGCTATTTTTGTTTCTAATTGTAGCGATATTTCACCTCCAAGGGGTTGGCAACACTGATTGTATCAAATATCTGTCAAATATTTAAGGCATACTGCTATTTAAAAAAAGTTAAAAAGTATTTAAAAAGCATTTTCGCTCTTTATCATTTTTAAATTTCAAGTGAACATAACTATTTAAAGAATCATTTTCGGACAATGTATATCAGAATTTTTAATATTAATTTGAAGAGTAGAATACGTCGCTATAAGTTTGGCCAAGTCATTCAGTGACATCCTGTATCCTGGAAGCAGCGTGACCACATTTAGTAGAAATCTACTTTTTTAGTAGATTTTTTACAATAACTAGAAAATTTTAGTAGACAAGAAATCTCTAGTAGATTTTAGTAGATGCTGTTACATCATTCAATGTTCAATCACTTCCAAAGCGAGGAGCGCTATGCAATATCTAATTTTTGAAGTTGGGAAATTTATTGAATACTGTACGAATTTATAGTGTCTCCATCTGCAATATATCTTTCGAATTTTGCAGTTCCATACTTTAATAAGTAATAAACTCTTTAAATACACTGTGATCAAGAATGCACGGCATTGTGTAAAAATTGCGGAATGAAAAATTGATATTTCGGAAATAATTCAAATACAAACCTTCAGTCATTGTTGATCACGGTGTATTTTTTACATGATTTTATTTTAATTTACTAACATTTTCAAAGTAATGGACTTCGCTTCTTCACTGATAGGTTGCAGCAGTTACTCTGCTTTATGATGGAAATTAAATTATGGCATAAGTAGGAACAGTAATTTAAGCTGCATTCGTTTATTCAACTCCGTTCACTCTATTTACTCCTTTTGCACTCCAAAGAGTGAGAGCGAATAAGTTTTAATACAAGTAAGAGTGAGATAAAAGTTCGTAAAGAGTAAACAGAGTGAACGGAGTTGAATAAACGAACGCAGCTTTAACAACCGCACTGGACTAGTTAGGTATACAATGGGTACGTTCCGAATTAACGTCAGGCGTACAACTTTTTACCTCGCGCATGATTTTTATATGGAAAAGTGATGCGCGAGGCAAAAAGTTGTAAGCCCGGCGTTAATTCGGAACGCACCCAGTATGAGCGAAAATGTTTGAGGACAGTTTAAATTTCCCGCCTTTCAATTTTTTTTGTAAAGTTGGTGAAATGCATAGGCACACACTGGGCACCTAAATATGGGTAATGAGATTAATGTTATAGTGATTCATAAGTAACAATATTTATGAGAATAATAAGTTGTAATTAATTTAACAATATTTCAAATATATTGATTATATCATTCATGTTGTATTAGGCCAAAGACAAAGAATAAAAAACACTAACTAGAGACGCGGGAAATTTAAACTGTTACTCATACTGTACATCATATGGATATATCATTTTATGCTATTATAGTAGCAGCAACATTTTACGATGGAATACTACTACGTAATCAGTGCCTCTGACTGCCATTTAAATAATAGAACATTTCAGTTCAGAGTGTCAAACATAATAATCAATGTGCGCGCGTTCAACGAACAGCAGCTGCTGAGCTGCTTACTTAGCAATCGTTTGTGATTGGCTATTACCTTAATGTGAACCAATCACAAACGATTGCTGAGTAAGCAACTCAGAAGCTGCTGTCCGTTGAACGCGCACATTGTATGATTTGTACAGTTGTGTTCAAAAAGGTGTTGTACAGCTACGTTTTAAATATCTTTGGTTTTTCTATTTTTGTGTTCAATGATATTATTATTGCCACAAACCGTATATGTAACAAAACAACTTGTACAACAATTTTTTGACTTCATGAATGCACATACAAGTTTATATAGTACAACACTTTTTTGAACACGACTGTACAGTCGCGCGCACCTTAAATGCACCTCCCGCACGCAAACCTCATCCTTACATCCTTGTGATACAAGTCTCACAGAACTGTCAAATTGTAGCATTTAAGCTGGGCACGACTATACATATTGTTGTTTTCATAAGAGAAGAGCTCTGCGTCATTGTCTGGTGTTGTCTCATCCGTCCTTTTTTCTCATTCAGCGTTAGCAAAGAAATATTATTGAAATAATTGTCGGTTCTAACTTCAGCGCAGAGCTCAAGTTCCATGATTTTCATATTATATTTCAGTGCTATTAATGAATCAGTAGATTTTTTGGTATTTCCTTTTTAAGACTTGGTAGATTTGAATAGTTTTTAACCCATAGATGTAGTAGATTCTCTTAAAAAAAGGTGATTACGCTGCCTGGAAGGCAGCGGCGGCCTGTACATACGAATAGAGTGGGTACAGGACAAGACCGAAGCATTATGTTTCTCTCTTCGTGTGTAATAAACAGAGATAGCGCTTAGCAAGTACGTCGTGTGCCCCGCTAAATCGGATGGACCGACCGCCGCTGCTGGAAGGTATTAGAACTATCTATATTAAGCTTTAGTCCCAAGACACATTGTAATTATACAGAGTGTCACAGAAAGACTGTTTCTAACTTTCAGAAGTAGTAGAGGACATGTAATTTAGCAACTTTTATTAATAAGGTTGACATTTTCGGCCACAAAACTTTATTAGTACATAATTAGTTGCTTAGTTACGTGCCCCCTACTATTTCTGAAAGTTAGGAAGTCTTTTCAAAAATTTTTCGAGAAAATGCAAAATTTTCTTTTTTTTTTTTTAGAATGGATACTCTCTAAAAGTGAACAATATCAAAAACTGCAGATCCGATAATGTTGTAAAAATAGAAAACTTCGATGTGACATTAAGTGAAGATTGTAATATAATTCCTAAAGGATGCGCAACTGTAACTAAGGCTTTCAAAACTGCTCGAGTAAAAATTACTTTTTTAATAAACTTAAAATGTAGAGTGGGTTTACAGAAAGCAAATCAAATATTTAATTTCGAATTAAACTAATCACGATTAAGTTGCCATAAGAATTACATTGCGAACTGTCAAATTAACAACGTCATTAAAATTTGATTGCAATTAAATTTTCTGTAAACTGGCCCGTAATATACTTATTCACTAGAACTTATAAAACTATAATTGTAGGCACATATTACGTTCAATAAGCCGCCATTGCCTCAAATAAACGGAAATGCAGATTTATGTAAACTGGCTGGCGAGTCCAAAAGTGTGGCGCAAATTCTTACCGACTTAGCATTTCCGAATAAATGTCCCGTTGCAGCTGTAAGTATAAATATTACATTAAATTAATTTCTTTCTACTTAAGTACCTATACTTTAGTTCTGGAAAGTCTCTTTTTTCGTTAGTACTTTTTGTCGGTCTATTCAAGAATCACCCTGTATATTAATGCAACATTTTTTGGCTGCGATGACGCGCTATTGTCCGCACTGACCGCCGTCTCATGCGTGATAGCTCATGGGGCAGCACTTTTCCTTGCTATTTGCTATCCACGGCACAATTTACAAGTCGGAAAATAGTCGTGCGGTGTCGCGATTATGTGAACTGTATATTAATAGTATTCTTATTCTTCTTTTTCACATATGCATTTAAATTTAACTAATTGCCATTATCATCGGTTTGTAGGGAAAGATTTGTGCTGATGGAATGAAAAGTCATAACATTGGAAGAATTAGAAACCAACTGGGCATGCTAGCTGGTAACATTTCACTGAAAATTGAAGTAGAGCACGACAGTGGCACTACTTGCGTGGATATAAATGCTACGCTTCGCAAAAATTGAATTTTCTTTAAAGTGTCAGAATGTTTGATAATGTTAACTCTCTTTTTATTACTTTAAGGCCCGATTTTACAATCGTCGGATAAGAATTATTCTTAGAACAACGTGACGTAGATATGGAGGCAAGGTTATTAAAGAGACAGGTTGCCTGGTAACTTTCAACGTCATCGCAACGTCACTCAGTAGGCCCATTTAATGCATGTACACAAATAGATGGCCTACTGGATGACGTGTCACTCCACGACTTACCAGGCAACCTTCTCTCTTTAGTAACCTTGATATGGAGGAACATTAAAGGATATTCGGCGAACAGTTATTCCGTCCTTATTCCACGATTGTAAAACTGGGCCCTAATGTGGTTAACGAAAATAAATAAAAGAATAGTTTACATAACGAAGTGTTATTTTTTCAACGTTCGTGTTTTCTTTTTAATTTAAATTAGGTGAGTTAATTTTTTCATTTAAAAATGTTTACTATCAAATAAGTACTTCTAAAATAGTTGTTTAAAAATTTAAATAATACGTAAATATTAAGTAGAATGAAGAATTTCCGAAAAATTGTGTTATTTGATAGAAAGTAGACGCAGACATACACGTATTAAAACATTTTAACATTCCAGAGCAGACACATCATACAATAAATTTATAAAATCCTTGAGATTTCTGTGAGAACTCAAACACCAAGTAAATGTTGCCACAATACTTTATTAATTCAACATCGAATATTATAATTAGTAAATTTCTCACCGATATCATTAATTCGTAAAAAAAACTCGAAGACAAACTTGCTATTCATTCACTACTCCTAATACTAAAACTATACAAAACAAACTGTACAATGCATGTATGTATATAGATAAAATAAATAGTTTTTTTAAACAAAAAATAAAAACTTAAAGCTACCTAACAGCTGCAATTACTAATACTCAAGTCAGGTATGCAAACTTTCAGGCCATCACATTAGACTTTAAAGACTGCTAGCCATACATTAGTTTACAAGCATTAAATATTTCGCGTTTAATTAATTGATAACTGAAGTATATTTTTAATTAAAAGGTAAATATTAAATTATGTGCCCAACAACACCTTTTATCTTTTCTTGGAGGTTGTGGAGATCAATAACTCTCAGTGATGTACTAGGAACAAGTTTAAGTAATTTTATGAAATTAAAACACAGGAGAGTTCATATTTTTGGGTTTATGTAATGCACTTAGGCTCTAATATCATTAGATAAATTATGTTTTTGGACACACATATCAATCAGGCACAGATGAACTAACAAACGTACGATTTTATTATCACATGAATTTAATGTCATGGACCAGGAACTATTTGGTAAAAATAAAATACTTGATTGTAAAACTTATATATAAAGAAAAAAGCTTAAATTGCACAATATCAAATTAAATAATTCTTACGCTGCAGTGTGGAGGATACACTCAAACAGTTAAATCGTTCATGTAATAATAAAAATAAACAGATTCAGATTCTGTCTTGAAATCTATATACATATAAATGCTAGGCAGGCATTATTTAATCCCCCTTGAATCTGTTTACTCCTAATTATTATATTGTACTGAAACAACGATATGCTATTAATTTGTAAGGTACCCTGATTACATTTACAAGAGAGTTATTGAAGTATGGCCGCTATTTATTACATATCAGTAGGAAGAATATCGGGTATGAGGTAAGTACACAGTACTTCTTCAGAGGACACAAAGATCACTTTGCTTGATGTGTTTTCATCTAACCTTTAAAACGCAATAAAGATGTTTTCGAAAGTAATGCATAAAATTGTCTTACCATCCTTTAATTATAGCCCAACAACCAGAAAAGAGAGTGGGGGAATTAATAATCAGGCATACTCCCAGTCTTTCTGGATAATGACGACTTAAAAGCCATATAAGGTTTTTAACGACTTGGTAATCCATACAACTTAAACCAAAATCTTGTAAATCAAACACTATGCACAAGTTATCTACAACTTCCTCGAAACACCTTTTACAAGCTTCCTCCTAAAGAAAAGTATGCATTAACAAACCAACCAAAAAAAAATTCTTAAAGTCTTACTAAACAATATACAATAAATTTTGTAAGCTCATCGATGTCCCTATCATTAACATTGTGGTTTCTGGCAGGAATATAAATTACAGGTCTTCCATACATATCTCTGTGCTTTAAAACCCTAGCTTTATTAGCTTCCATGTGTTTTTTAACCAGGGGCATTTCGAGAGTCAGTTCGCTAACACCGTAATCCACTCGCCATTTATTCGTTTTCAAGATTGCCTGTAAAAATGATATCAGCGAAAGATAAACAATTATGTTCACTCACTTTAAAGGCATTGTCTGGATTTTTGAATGCCCTCAAATAACGCAGCAACGAAAATTCGTTGTGGTACTGGCTGGGGTCAGCTTCTGAAATCAATTTCATCCTGCTCTTGAGATCCTGAAGATCCGATTCGTTCACCGGCTTGTTCTGTATTTCGGCGGACATAACTTTCGTTTAATAAGACTCTTCCTCGAAAGGTAGACACTTTTGGGGCACGAATTAATCTTATCTCTTAACAAACTCTTTTATCTAACCTCAAACATCTCAGTTATTTGAAAAATCAATAGTGTTAAACGTTAAAACACCGAATTGTGCTAGTCAGACGCAATTATCTGTTTATAAACCTTTTCACGTGTTAGCCATATCTAAACTGGATTTACAAGCATCTGTAATGTGTTAAAAATAGAAATTATTTCAATTTACCGCCTTCGAATGTTCACTTTAACATAACTAGATGTCACTTTGGATGTGAATCCGAGTTCTATTAATACCACTAATACATTTATTTATTTTATTTACATGTTGGGTAAAATTATCACGTCAGCATCTGAAATGTTTGGAAAATATAATAATTTAAATTTAAGATACAAATTAACTCTCACATACAGCTGTCAAAGATGTCGCCCTAAAAAGAAAGAAAGTCCCCAGATCTAGTGACTTTAGTTGTTAGCGCCATCTTAACCTTCTTAATTGTCGTGTTTGCTGTGTACATTTAATTACTATAAAAGAAAACCAAAAGGTGTAATAAAAAATGGATTTTCAAAACCGTCCCGGTGGTAAAACCGGCGGAGGAGGGGTGGCTTCATGGTCTGAAAGCAACAGAGACCGAAGAGAGAGGTTAAGGCAACTGGCGTTGGAAACCATTGACCTGCAGAAGGACCCGTATTTTATGAAAAACCACTTGGGTTCATATGAATGCAAACTGTGTTTGACGCTGCATAACAACGAGGGCAGTTATTTGGCTCACACACAGGGCAAGAAACATCAGGCTAACTTAGCCAGGCGTGCTGCGAAGGAAGCGAAAGATGCACCTACTTTGCTGGCACCCGAAAAGCCGAGGGTTGAGCCGAAGAAGTTTGTGAAAATTGGACGTCCAGGTTATAGAGTTACTAAGCAAAGAGATCCCGAAACTGGCCAGCAAAGTTTGCTATTCCAAATCGATTATCCAGGTAAAAAGTTTGTTATTGTGGATTGTGGAAAGCAACAGGTTTAAATTTTACCAACTACTGAGTGATTTTTTAAATTTCACATCTAGTTGACTATATCTTTTTCACAAGTCTTTTATTATGCCCTTTCATCTTTTAGTGTAGAGTATATTTATTATCACTCAAGTAAGATTCTATGTGAATCAGGTTTGAGTTTTTCAGTAGTATCACTATCACTAGCTCCAGTGTCAACTAGTATATTATTTTACCTACAGATGTTCAATTAATTTCATTAATATGTCCATTTTCCAATTTTTCAGAAATTGCTGACAGTGTATATCCACGCCATCGTTTCATGTCTGCTTACGAACAGAAAATAGAACCACCAGACCGTAAATGGCAATACCTACTATTTGCCGCCGAACCATATGAGACGATAGCTTTTAAAGTGCCAAGTCGAGAGGTAGAGAAAACCGATAATAAATTTTGGACACATTGGAATCGGGACACGAAGCAGTTCTTTCTGCAATTTGCCTTCAAGAATGAAGCGAAAAAGCCCGGTGCTATTGTGGCTAGGCCAAATGTGATGGGTGTCCCTGCACCCCCAATGTTGCCTGTTCCTCCTCCCCCAAGGCCACCTATGTTTAATCCTATACCACCTCCACCTCCTTTGTTGGGAGCTGTGTTGCCTGTACCACCACCACCACAATAAAAATATCTTGCTTATTAAATCATATTTCTTATGTCAATATATGTATTTCTGTTCATAACTATAATAAAACTCAATTATTTAACTGATTTAATAGTTATTTGTATACCAAGGCCGTGAAATCATTCTTTAACGTACAGAGAGAAATTATCAGTATCACCAAGGCAGGACAATTTCGGGAACGTTGAAGGATTTCACATTTCCTTAATAATGATTATTTTTACTTCTGTTCAATGTTAATGAATTTATATTTAACGAAAAAGGCATTTATGAAATCATTTATATATTTATAAATTTATGCTTAATGCAGTATTTCTTAATTCTTATCCTAAAAAAAAAAATCAACTGAACTTTTCAAAGTTTTATTGAATTACAAAATTATGCAGTTAATATACAAGCCCCACCAACAGCTTTGATTTTATCTTCTGCCGATTTAGAGAAGAATTTGGCTTTGACAATAACAGGCTGGCTGGGAATACGGCCTTTGCCTAACAGCTTGTAATAACCCTGCAAATTAAAAGAAAAAAGGTTAGAACGTGTAGAACTATATCGAAGAAAATTTCTATCTGCTTGTTATTCAGAATGGAACACGCTGCATTATATTATAATATTCAGACCGCCCGTTCAACTTATCATCATAAATAAATAAAATATGCAAAAATAAATAAATAAAATAGGCAATACTTCAATTTTATAAAAAGCAATAAACAAGGTTAATTAAGAACATTAAGACAGAAAAAAAATCATCATCACATCAGCAACTGCATGTCCCTAACGTCATCTATTATACTGTTTTCCATTGACTACACTAATGCACACTCGTTATATAATAATAAGCTTTAAAACTTACTGCTTTGACAATGTCGATAACAGGTGCTTTCCCATCTGCATTATCTTTGTATTTTAATCTCGTCTGTTCACTGACGAGAGTCCATAATCTGTCCAGGTTAATCGTTGGGCACCACTTCGAATTACGGCGCAAGTGATAGTTCCTCATACCCAATTTACCGAAGTAACCCGGATGGTATTTGTCGAAATTTATCCTGTGGTGATGCATACCGCCGGCATTACCTCTTCCACCAGGATGCTTGCGATGTTTTCCTAAAATTAATTACAACTACATACTTGGGGGAGCATTTTTTTCGTGTAAAAGAATGTTTCGATACGCTCGAGTCAGAATGCGAACATTCCTCAGAGACAAATCAGTCCGCCCGTTCGCTATTAAACATCATATTTAAAAAGACAATTTTTATGAAGTGACTTAAAAATTAATCGACTTACCAATACGGCCGTGCCCATGGCTTACGTGGCCCCTCAATTTTCGCGTCTTTTTCTTGTGTGTGGACTGGAAAAGAAACGTCTACATGTGACATGATCGTAAACAAAGTGCAACTGCAATATGCAGCACAAATACGACAAAAATATACGTCACGTAATGAGAACTAAAATGAAAGGAATTTATGTAATTAATTTATAATAAATTTCTTTAAGGATGGCAAATTGTTTGCTAGAAATTTGTACGTCTGCAACAGTCTACGTCAACTCACCATTTTGGTTTACAAATGAAGGACTTGAATGCAGTGTTACCAACGTGTAAAAAGCAGAAATTCCTCAAGAGTTACCAAAAGGATTGCTTTTCAACATAGAAAATCCCTAAAATCTAATAAATTTAAAAATCTAAGGCCGGGCGCAGACTGATCAAGCAAAAACGTCTTTAGACAAAACGTTTTTGTTTGAACTTGCCGTAACCTGTTTTTTACATGCATTAAAGAGGTACCATCGCACACTGATGAAACAATACTTGCCAACAAAACACAACGTTGTTAAACAAATTGTTCTGTGAAGAGACAAATTTGCTTAATCAGTGTGCAGGGATATCTAACAAAACGTTGTTCGACAAAACGAATTGCTTTGTATAAAAACGTTTTCTGTATAATCAGTGTGCGCATACCAGCAGACACCATCCAACAGATTACAACAAAATGCAGCGTGTTGGGAGTGCAAATATAAATTTTTGTTTGACGTTCGTTCAGCCGACTGTTTTGACTAAAGTCGTTTTGCATCATCAATGTGCATTTCACTCAAACAAAGCGTTATGGAACAAAACAAAATAGTTTTGTTGTAAAACGTTTATGCATGCAGCATTGTTGCAAGATAAAACAAAATGTTTTTCAGTGCCACAAAACGTTTTGTCTGAAGACGTTTTTGCTTGATCAGTCTGCGCCCGGCCTAAAAATAATTAAAAATAAATAATCTTAAAGAAACAAGAGGCGGTCGATTTTACAGCGCAACTCGGTGAATTAATAGATTAGTAGATCTTACAATTTAAAAATAGGCATAATTATTTTGAAAATAAGGTATGTACATTTATACTTACCGTATATGAAAAATTTTTACTTGCGTAATGGAGAAGTTTTGTATTTTCAAGTTCGTGCATAACCTCATCTTTCTCCCTGCAACACATTTATGCGAATTGTTACATATTTAAGTAGGTTTTTAATATATAAAAGAGCAATTTTGAGCGGTCTAGGGTCTCAGCTTTCAGTTTCTTTTTTCAAAATAAATTTGGAAATCCCTTTATAAAAGAAATTCTTATGCCCGATTGCACCAACTTTTTAAGCAGAGCTTAAATTTAAGTGGTGTTTAGACTATGGCATTATTGATAGATTTAACAAATCGTAGTCACATTCTAATTGATACTTATGTTGAAGTTTAAATGTCAAGAATGTATTTGACATTACACTGACCATACGTAAACGTTACAGTCTAAACATAACTTAAATTTAAGTCTGGTTAAAAAGTTGATGCAACTGGGCATTAATCCACAGTAGGAGAATCACACAATAGCGTCACTCGAGTATAGGCCCCTAGCAAGCTACCTGGTGGCGCCGCCTGGTGGAGGTTACGACATAAATTGTAGGACGCGATTTGAAACGTTATATCCATTTATATCATTTCGAAGAAGATTTGAATGTGCTTGCTAGTATTTTCTCGATTTGTTTTAAAGTATGGAAGGTAAAGATCGTCCTCGTAACGTGCTCGTAACTCCAGTGATAGTACTGAGAGTCAGCTGACAGCAGTGTTGCCAACCCTGATACGACCGTTTTCCCTACCTTTTCCTACATAAACTTACAGCTAGTGGCGCTCGTGATGCCGTTTGCTACCCGCCTATAACTGTCACATTTGCTCATTTGTTTGGTACCTTTTGATTTACAAATTACATTACCTTTCCATAATGGTATCAAATAGAATGGCGCTCTTTTTGACACTGACGTTTCAGTGACGCTACTGGGTAATTACTTATACTGTGATTAATCCTTAACGTTTTCAAAAAAATATCTTATAAATAACGAGTAAAGAGTAAATAGGAGAGAGTCATACTAAAAGTAGTTTCTTGTCCAAAGTGGTAACTAAATATGGCAGCTATGTCATAAGGCGTTTTCGGAAAATCGCTCGGGTTAACCGAGTTATGTATCTGATTACAAAATACTGTTCTTTTATTAAACCTGGCCGTAGTTCCGTGTTGGAAAAATTGCAAAAAAGTAACCAAGTTAACTAACCCGGATAACAAATGCTAACCCTGGTCCGTGAGTAGAGTTACAAAGAATATTAAGGTCATGTATCTCTTTCAATGTTAATAAATGAATTTAATTCTGATAATGTGATAATAATATAACTCCACTAAAAAGTAAACAAAGTGACGATCTGCTTAGTTTTTATTTATGTATTTTATATTTTTATTCATATTAGCCGCTTTCCCGTTACCTACTTTGTGGGCGCAAATGAACACAAAAGTGCAAAAAATTACGAAGCGCACGTTCCAGTAAGGCAGGTTTCCATATATTAAGAGGCGTTTTCCCGTTAGCTCTGAATTGTGCGTTTCAAGCACAATTGGGTTTTAAACGCACGATGTCCTCGTATTAATATATGGAAACCTGCCTTACTGGAACGTGCGCTTCGTGATTCTTTGCACTTTTGTGCTCATTTGCGTGCACAAAGTAGGTAACGGGAAAGCGGCTATTATGTATATACAAGAACATCGTGCGTTTAAAAGCCAATTGTGCTTGAAACGCAAAATTCAGAGCTAACGGGAAAACACCTAATTAGGCCCGATTTTACAATCGTCGAATAAGCATTATTCTTAGAATAGCGTGACGTAGGTGTGACGTAGATATGGAGGAACGTTAAAGGATATTCGGCGAACAGTTAATCCGTCCTTATTCCACGATTATAATATTGGGCCTTAATGTATAAATAGCTAACTGAAAAAGGTTATTCTACCAAATTCAGTTTCTTTTTACAAAATAAATTTGGAAATTCCTTTATTAAAAAAAATCCTTAATCCTTAGCCGTGTTCTTTCGCATATTAAATTTGGATCTAAAGGCGTTTGATCGGATCGGTAGTGTTCCTTTGTTGAGAGGCGTGTTCTTTCGCTAACTATTTAAGGATCATGATCCGAAAATCGTAATGCATTTATATGCGATCTGATCCAATCAAACGCGTTTAGATCCAATTTTTATCTGGTCATTGAATTTTTGTGATTCGATTAACGAATCGTGATTTATATGGAGATTTTATATTTGGTTATGCATGCGGCAGTTCCTTCGAATATATCGTGATCTATCGAGTTGTTAGTAATCAAGATCCAAAATAGCGAAAGAACACAGCTCGTAACGTTAAAAAAAAAACTTAAAAGCAACGAGTAAAGAACAGATAGGAGAGAGCCACACCAAAAGCAGTTTCTTGTCCAAAGTGGTAATTAAATATTGTAGCTGTATGTCATAAGCAAGGAGTCTACATTTAAATCAGTTTTTTATGCGCGTTAGTCGACCAAGCGGAGACGGCATATCTTTTCCGCGAGCTTCACTGCAGTAGCGCATTGTTCGGCTCCGTTCTTGCAATGGGGTCGAGCTCGTCCACTGTTATCTATGCGTCGTATAATAGGCGTTTTCCCGTTAGCTCTGAATTTTGCGTACTAAACACACTTGAGTTTTAAACCCATGAGCTTCGAGTACAAACTTACAGGAACGTATTTGGAGAGGTATGACGCATTCATTCCCTCCTACTTGTGACAGTTGAAAATTATATTTAAAAGGGATCTCAAAAATAGTTTAAGTAATCATTTTATTAAAATATTTGACATTAATTAATTTTCAATAATACGTATGTATTTGTTTTGTAGTTGGCTTAGTAGACACAGTATTCGATTTAAAGGGTAGAATTTAAGAGTGGGGGAACATGTGTTCCGAGCAGCGATGCCACGAGATTCTAAACATCTTCGGTAGATCTCCCTACAATCTTAGCTGCGTTGACTCTGCGCGTTGCTTGGAAAGCGTCAATTGTCGCTAATCCAATTGCAGTCGCAAGGACGTCTACCGAAAATTTTTACAATCTCGTGGCGTCGCTGGTTCCGAGCACAAAAATAATAGCTGGTGCTTGAGGGGACAGGGGAAGGACAGTTTGAGCGGAAAACACGTACGTTCAAACGCTAATTGGAAAGTGCGCTTCGCGACTTTTTGAGCTTTTGGGCTCGTTTGCGTGCACAAAATGGTTAACGGGAAAGCAGCTACTGTGTTACGATCCCACTCTTTCGAAGCGTGCGCATGCTCCTGGACGTTCTAGGGCTGTCCTGGCGAGAACCCGAACAAGCCTATTGATAGACTCACACAAGTGCTTTACAAAATTTTGGAACGTCCACAAACCATCAGTTAACCATTGTGTATAACACACTTACTCCATTAAATGTAATTAAATGGGCGAATCCAGAGGTAAGTAGCACTAAGCGCTCTGCTACATAGCTACTTTTAATTTAGTGGCCGACGTAAGTGGTGGAGCATTTTGAATAAAATTAGATACGACGAACTGTTCTGTGTTTCTGTAAACAAGATAATTGGTTTGGAATCGAACATTTTGAAACGTAAGTATGTATATAGAAATATGCAAACGAGAACTTCTATTAATTACATTAACTGAGGTGCAGATTCTATTGCCGTGAATGAAATTTGATAATTCCTTTAATTCCAAGTTTAAAACTTTTTACAGAATATACTTTCACCAATAGCACGTTTTGTTCACTAGAATGATGCGGAAATAGCGTTCTGAATTTATGCTATATAAAATGGCGTTCGCTTATATTATAAAGCTGCTCAAATGTTGCACAAGTAGCAAACGCGTTCAGAACTTACGCTAGGTAGCGGCTCACTGAGCAGCTGGATGACTGGATGTGCCTAATAAGATCGTAGAAATGTCAACAATTATATTCTCTATCAGTTCTATGACTAAGGTCCGGTTTCTCAGTCACAGTTTAACTTTAATCTTGAGTTTATTCCCATAGGAACAATTGTTTTTATAATTGTTACTATGGTAATATACAGGAGATTAAAGTTAAACTGCGACTGAGAAACCGGGCCTAAAGTCATTCACTTTTTAACTGAAGTCTGTAATAATAACCTATCAGTGTTCTTTTGTATGTACTACTAATCACAGTTGCTAAATAAGCACATAAATTCGTTCTAAACTTAGATAATAAAACACAAAATCCGGTAGTAATTTTACGACAACGGACAAACCGCCATATTGCAGAAACTGCCCTCGCTGCAAAGTGGTAACTTCCGTCAAATGTAATTGCATTCTCCCACTGCCGTACCTTCCTTCCTGTTAATTCTCAAATCATCGCTTAACAAGAGATTTATCCCTTAAATTACAATTTGAAACATTCACGCTGGATTTCACAAACGTCACTTAACTTTAATCATCGATTAAGAATAATCATTCCTATACCTTCAACACATGTAACCATGGCAACGTTTACTTTTAACGGATGAGTAACGTTTGTCAAATCCGCCATCAGTGTCAAAAGAAATAAATTATTTTCCTTCCAGAAGATCAACAGATTATACAAAAAACTGCACTAGATGGCGCTGTTTAATATCTCACACAAATACAATTCATTTCGTCCTTTATTGACGATCATTTTCTTACCTCCGTTAAAACAAACGAAAAAGAAACTTTCGCCGTGTTTTAACAAATCGCATTGTTAAATGGTCTGACAACAACGCAAGTTATTTTTTTGTTACCATCCAGAAATGACTGTCAGTTGAAACATTGCTCAATAGATGGTGGTTTTTTCATACTATAAGTGGTTTTCCTTCTGCAGAAGGAATGTTCATGTATAAAAGAACATTTTGAGCTATCTAGGGGCTGTGAGCTTCCAGCTTCTTTTACGAAATAAAATTTGAAAATTCCGTTTTTAGAGAAAAGATTTAGATTTCAATTACAATATTCATTTCTGTGATCAAAAATTATAAAATTCATTTACTTAATGTAACAAAAAATTTAGTTCTAAGTATTAGTCTTTTCTTGTTAAAAGCCCTGAAAAATCCTCGAAAAATATATATACCCTAAATTTCCCCTTTAACATTTAAAATCGCCTAAATTTAGGAGAAAATCCCGGAGGTGGAAATTAAGTTGGAAACACTGCAGCGCGCCTAACGTACCGAGCGCCTGTTAAAGCGACGTTAGGCAACCATACATACATATTTTGTACACAATTTTATTTCTCCATAAGAAAGTGACTTAAGAATCGGCATAGTATATCTGATCGTAAAAAAATTATAAATAATTTTCAGGGAAAATTTATCTTACTTTTTTATATTACAAAAAAAAATCACATCGCTAATATTTTACCATGTCGCATAAGTATTTTAATAACAAATAACAATGCAAAATTATACATACTACTAAGGCCCAGTTGTACAATTCCAGTTTAAATTTAAGCTGAAGCTTAAACCCTTAACAACGATTATTTCAACAAATGTTGTTAAGGTTTTAAGCTTTGGTTTAAAGTTAAGCTGGAATTGTACAACTGGGCCTAAATAACATCAAATTTTGAAATAACTGATTAACAGAAACTTCGACTGTAAAAATAACGTCTTATGATTTACATTAATAAATGTTTTATTTATTTATATTATACAATGTTCTACACCTTGTCATTGAAATGTATATCTTCGTTTATTCTAATAGAGTACGGTATATTATAATAGGCATTAATAGGAGGTTTCGTGGACAGTTCTGCGATTAGTTTCGTCCTGTAACGCAGCCACTTTCTCTGCGTCAAAAATTCCTCGTAAACTTGACGTGTGGAAGGTATGTGGCTGTTCAAATATTGCGTAACTCTAGACCAAATGTTCCCCTTGGTTCTATGTAACAACCAATATCGAGGTATTATCAAGCATTCTACCTGATCTGTCATAGCGACTACTCTACGATGCTTTAGGTTCTCTCCTAAGCCAAAGCAAGCCTTTTCTGATAAAATACATACCTAGAAGAAAATGTTGCAGTATACAAACTAGAATATTGCATTATTTTGTACCTGCATAAAATGGGTTTCGCGAGTCACGTGTGTATCGATTGATTTTTGAGATGGTACTAATTGTAAGTGTTCATCTTCAACGGTCAGTTTGGAAGTATCAGTTTCAGCTGAAGGTTTTGTACCGTTAGTAAACTCTTTTGATGTATTCGATTTTGGTTCATCACTCTTGGAGTTAGAGGGTTGCTGTTTGTTTGAACGAGGTAATTTTCGCTGCAAGGGCTTTATTTTCTTTGGTTGAAAATCGGTAGTAAGACTATACAAGGAGTCAGATTCTGCGACTGTAGTTAATCTGAATTTAAGGGTGAAATTAATCAAGGGGAAACTAAATAGAACATCTAGTAATACCCGTACAGTGAACCTAAATGCTCATCCGAAAACAATTCCTCGTGTGCAGTCGTCGCATGTTTTGTGACGTCCTCGTGCAGTTTATAGCGTTTCCTACCATGTTTGTCGTACGTAACATCTACTAGAAGGTGTTCAATCACTCGACACTTTCCTTTCAGTATGAAGTAACACGAAGTTGAAACACCCTGTCCATCTCCTAAAATTGTTTGATCGCGATCAAACGATTTTATTTGTGAGTAGATGCAGCATTCGCGCACTACGACTTCGTCCCAATTCTGAAAGTAGGTGAAGCCACTCAACGTTTTTTGGATGGTTGCCCATTCTTGTTCTACTGAGGCCTTCAACACGGTGTTAAAGTCTGCTTTCTTCAAATAGAGAAATTCACAGGGCGCTAAAAATTTATTGCAAATGACTCAAGATCGATTTCTTGTTTTAATTTTATAATAATTATTAAAGCACAGTTTCATCGAACAAGTCACCTACTGAAAATATAAAAAATTATTATGAACTGACGACTGAAGTAAATGGGTTTGCTTGGTCGATATAAAACGTATTATACGAAGTAGATAATGGAACTTATTTATTACCTTGCTATTGAACATAATGTTCTCTCTGAGAATGTTGCTACAGTCGCGATCAATTTTAGATACACAACTTTTGCTGGGTATTTGTAATTATGAGCTGATACTTGCGGATAACAAACAGTAATTTTGCTGTTTGTTATCCGCATGTATCAGCTTGTAATTACAACCACACAGCTAAAGTTTTAGTATCTAAAACTGACGTCAAAAAAATGTATATAAAATATCCTTTTTTGTTTTGTATTATACTAACTTGCAGTCGTAATTGTAACCGTCCTCAGTATGTTATGTAATAAAGCGACTTCTCCAAACATACTTCCTGTGGCCATACTGCCAATGGTGGTAGTTACCATTTCTTTGATGATAGGATCTATGCTGGTAACTGAAACGCTGACTTCTCCGTGAAGAATGAAGTACATAGCTTGTGCCTCGTCGTTCTGTTTCACGATGACTCTGCCAGCAGGAAAATATGTAAAGTATGTTACAGCAGCTAGTTCCATTTTAACATTCTAAAACAACAAAGTGAAAATAAATTTAGAAAGTTTATGTAGATATGGGGACGATTGAAAATTGCATTAAAACGAGAGAGAAACTTTACGTCTGGATATTTCCGAAAGCATTTCAAACTTCCTAAAATTCGGTATAAATAATGTTTTTCCTCTTGAGTTCGATACTCTGCCGGTTTACATAAAATCCCTTTTTCCTGAAACAATTTAAGTAGATAAAGAAATATTTGAAGTTGTTTGATTACGTGCACGGAGAGCGGACTTTTCTTTACTCGCCTTCTCTTAATCAGCTGAACGTTTCTGCTGACGTTCTCTGTGAAATCTTTGTCTTCGATCACTGATAGCCAGGGAAGATTTGCGATTACTTTTCTTACCAGGGCTTTGAATTTACGTCTGGCATGAATACGAACCATTAGCAGTTCTTCCGGATTCTAAAATATTTAATAACGAATAGTTTAAACTTTGTGAGCCTGTAACAATGGCAAACGTACCAAATTCTTGGACATTTTTCTTTATTTTTGCTCACTCCTGTGTAAAAATAAAAATTAAACTATGGAAAAGTCAACATAAAGTGATAACGTCAAAATTAAACAATGATATAATCAAAGCTTACTGAAGAAAAAGTTAAATATTAGAATTACTTTGTAGATCATCTATCAGAACATTTGTATGGTCATACAGAATGCAGAAATGATAAGTTTCGATTATAGTCTATTGTATAGTCGTCCCAGGTTTTTTTAAAGCAAGACCATAAAACCGATACAAAACTGGGACGACTATAGTTTCGAAGTCTTCTCTGAAGTCACTTCTATTGCGAAATTTACAATTCATAAAGAAACTAGTTTTTATAATAGATATTAATAATATTTAATACTAAAATTTCTACACAAATTTTATTCAAATCTTCATGTCTTCAGGTCTTCATTTATTCTGATGGAATAGGGCACGTTGTAGTAGGCGTTCTGCGGTGGCTTTCCGAATAAATCGAGGAACAATTTCTTTTTGTAGTTATTCCACTTCCTTTGCTCCACAAACTCGTGAAACACTTGTTCTGTTGATGGTATTTTCTGATCCAGGTATTGTTTAATTCTCGTCCAAATATTCCCTTTATTTCTTTGCATGAGCCAATAGCGAGGTATTAGAAGGCATTCTACCGTGTCTGACATTGCAACTACGCTACGTCGATTAAAGTTTTCTCCTATTGCAAAGCAAGCAGTCTCCGACAATATGCAAACCTACTTACAAATTATTTTAAATTCATTCTTTTCGAACCATGTCACTGTATTACCTGCATAAAATGGGTCTCTACGTTTGGTGGTAGAGAAGAGACTTTGGAAATAACCGAAGTCGTCTTGACCAAAGGAATAACAGGCATTTCTTCTTTTGATGTCTGAATGGACTCTTCTCTACGGGACTTACGAGAAGGGCGTCTTACTGAGCTTGTACTACCTTTCTCTCCAGTGAGTCTGGAAACTCTCTTAGATTTTCGAACGGCAGTCTCTCCTTCGCTTTGTGCCAGATTCGTGAAAGCTGAAGTCGGGGGAGAACTAAAAAAATACGTTTCATTTTCCGAAAATTTCGATGATTGTTGTACAACCTTGTTTTTAACTTGTATAGGGTTTCAGTTGACTCCTTCTTCTCGTCCAAGATGACATTTTCTTTTGTTGCTAAGCTGTGGGAATCGATAAATAACGCATAGCGTTTCTTGCCGTGCTTGTCATAAGAAACTTCCACCAGCAAGTGTTCGATTATTCGGCATCGTCCTTTCAATATGAAATAACACGAAGAAGGAGTTCCGAAACCTTCCCCTAGGACGACTTGATCACGCGCGTACGTCTTTATTTTCGAGTAAAGGCAGCATTCGCGAACCGATATTTCGTCCCAACCCTTAAAGTATTCGAAACGCTGCATCGACTTTTGTATTTCTGCCCATTCTTGCGAGACGGAGGCCTTCAGGACGATGTCAAAATCTGCCTTCTTTAAACATAACAGTTCGCAAGGAGCTGCAAGTAAAAGGTTGAATTTTGAAGGAAATATTTAGCAATTTGGGGTTCACACTTATTGTAGTTATTGTGGCGGTTCTTGGTATATCGTGTAATAAAGAAACTTCTCCAAACATGCTTCCTACAACCATTGTACCGACGTTTATTGTAACTTCTTCTTTAAAAATTGGATCTATACTAATTATCGAGACTGCCACTTCTCCGCTGATTATAAAAAATAGAGCGTGAGCTTCTTGGTTTTGTCTAACGATCACTCTTCCAGCAGGATAGAATACGAAATAGGTCAAACCAGCTAGTTGCATTTTAACATTCTACAAAAGATTCTTGTACTGTCGTTACGGGTTTAAGTTTTGACTTATAGTTAAGCTGGTATTGTACAATTAGGCCTTAAAAATCTACCTCAGGATATTTTCGAAAACATTTTAAACCACCAATAATCCGATAAAGAAAATTCTTCTCTTCTTCACTTCTATCCTCTGCCGGTTTGCAAAGGATCGATTTTTCCTGGAGGGAAAGCAAACCTTTCTTGGGTTTCTTTCTGGTGAGCTTTTGCATGTACTTTTTAACACTTTTGGGCGTGTAATCGTCTTCATCGTCTTGCAACCAAGGCAGATTCGCTATGACTTTACGAACGAGGGCTTTAAACCTACGCCTAGCGCGCACAGTTCTTAACATCAATTCCTCAGGGCTCTGTAACATAAAATAACTTGCGTTTGTGTGAATTCAAATCGGAAATTTTACCAGAGATGTCGAATGCTTTAACTTCTTAGACATTTTTATTGAATAAAATTCGATATAAGAAAAATAGAGAAAAAAATTAAGAAAAAATGCACCCACAGCATTTGACGGTTTGTCAAAAACTACATGACTTCAGGGCCTACATAGAATTTTTAATAACTCAAATGCCTGCTAAATAAAAATGTAGTCCGGAAATCAATTCCATTTTTCTCTATCGGTATAAATGGAAAAACTGGTAAATTCTTAAATCAAAACAAGATTCGCCTTTAGTCATATTTCAAACTTCAATTTTTTCACGTAAACATTCTCAAGCGATAGCGAGCGCGAGGAAATGGCTCAGTTTAAACATAGGACCCCCATCGGATAAGTGGTAAAGTCAATAATCCTAGCGATCTTCTTCTTCTAAGTGTTCAGCCTTTTATCAAAAGCAGTTTGTAACGGTACGTCATTTTTCGGGTTGTCTGGTGTTGCTGATCGTTGCTCTGCTTGACGTCGGTTCGGCGGTTCGGACTTGCTCGTCGGTGTCCGGGTTCAGCGGAAACAAAAGCGTCGATCACTTAGCAACAACTTTATTTACAAACTTAGTCTAGATTTACAGGTGTTTACAAATTGTGGACACTAATCAAAGGACGGTAGTTTCAAAAACGGTAATATACGGTGTGTCTTACGGACACTAATCGCAGGACGGTAGTTTCGGAATCGGTGTGTCTTGCGGTCACTAATCGCAGGAAGATAACGCACTGTGCAAACGTTCCGGTACAGGCTCTGGCGATCGGATCGGTGGTATGGTTGTGAGTGAAACGCCCACTCAGGGTCAGGATGTGCGAGACACCCGCACCAGGTAAGAGAGAGTGAGACACCCACTCTAGGATGTGCGAGACCCGCACCAGGTAAAAGAGAGAGTGAGACACCCATTCCAGGATGTGCGAGACACCCGCACCGGGTAAGAGAGAGAGTGAGACACCCACTCCAGGATGTGCGAGACACCCGCACCGGGTAAGAGAGAGAGTGAGACACCCACTCTAGGATGTGCGAGACACCCGCACCGGGTAAAAGAGAGTGAAACTTCCACTCTAGGATCAGGATGCACGAAACTCCCGTGCCGGGTATAAAAGAGTGAAACTCCCACTCTAGGGCCAGGATGCACGAAACATCCGTGACAGGTATGAAAGAGTGAAACTCCCACTCTAGGATCAGGATGGGCGAAACGCCCGCACTAGGTAAGAACGAGTGAGACGCCCACTCTGGTTCGGGATAAGGACAGGAGGAGCGGTTACAGGTAACGCGAACGTAGCACAGGTTGTTAAACGCGTTTGAGTCAAAACATCGACTACGCGGAAAACTGCATTCGAGCCACGACCGGCGGCTCGGAATGCGCGGCGAGTCCGGTGGCTTGATAGTGCGGTGGAGTCACAACCGGCGGCTCAATGAGCCGGCGGATGACTGATTAAAGCGTGTTCCCAGCGCGCTTATAAAGGCTTGCGGGAGCCCCATTCCTTTGGAGTTCCCATCTAAATTAAACTTTAAAACACTGTGCAAACACATTCTAAAAATATAGGCTAATTAATATATACAAAACTTAACTAAATATGTACAAAAATAGTAACGGAATGGTCACTTCGTTACAACTTTGAAATATCAGATCTTACCATCTTGAAGCAAGTTCAAAAACAACGAATTCCGTCAACACGTCAACAGGTTTTGACGCAGAGGAAATGGATTAATTACCGCCAAGAACTGGTTAAGGATGTAGTGGAAAAACCTTCTGTACCTAAATGCTTACCACAATATTCCATATTCCATTAGAATCAACGAAGATATACATTTTAGCATGAAATATACCGATGAATGAATGCATTATTTAATTATAGGTACTGTATTGATAGGAAAATGATTAAAAAAATATTTTTCATTTATAATTTATTAATTCATAAAAATGATAATCAAAATTATTGAGGGTAACTTATCATGTTAGACAAGTGGAATCAATAAAATTTGTACAATGATATTAATGACACATTAAATAGAAATTGCTACGCTTAAAAAATATTTTACAGCTTTGAGATCTTAACAGTATAAAATGAACATTAAGTATTTCAAATAACGCAAAATTATTTTGGCACATCATTCATACTCAGGCACGTTAAGTTATTTATTAATTCTAATACAGTTTCATAAATATTCTTTGCATAAGACATGAGTTAATTTAGGACTAAAAAGTCTGGGAAGACGTAAACGTACATCATCACTTATAACATATATGTATAATACATTTTATTGTTTGTAATTTTTAGTTTTTAACTTCTCAGATTTATTTTCCTCGAGCTATGTCAAAATAATATTCTTCTGACTAAAAAAATAATAATTTAGTCACAAATAATTATCGTACATTCAATGAAAAAAAAAAGCTAGGCGTGTCCAAAGTGTCCTTTAGTCTTGGGTGTCTATGAAGTTGCTTAATGTTGCAATGTAAGAAGCTAGCATAGACGTATGCAATGGTGATAAAAAAATACGGTATTTTGTACAATCCTACGACTATTATACCGTATTTTACCTTAACCTAACTTTATTAGTCAACAGTAGTAAATAACTTAGTATACCTAGTGATGTAAAGTTATATTATACGTGTTAAAAGAGAACTGTTGACTAATTAAGTTAGGTTAAGGTAAAATATGGTATAATATACGTAGGGCTGTACAAAATATTTTACATCACCCACGATTAAAACATTTTTTGGACCACTCGTTATATTTTGCATTATTAAGGCCTTTAATACATTTATATTTGTACTTTCTTTTGTAACTCCCATAAAAATACGAACTTAAATCAAGCGTAAGACTACATTTGGTAATAAAAAAAAAATACTAAAAATATCAAACATGTAAGTACAAATTTGATCATATCGAGAGTTAATCTTACGAATAAAAAATCATGTGAATAATTTTACTGATAATATTTTCACTGTCAAATCTATTCCGAGATTCATAAAAACTTCTTTCCAATCGGAAACGTTCGACCGGATCACTGGCACAGTTTTAAACTTTAGTAACACTCTCCCAGTCTCTGCTGGTGTGATTGACGTAGTGTTTTTCTTTAGGTTCAGTGTCACCGTTCATTATTTCGTTTTTTATGGCACTCTTATTTTTTGGCATGTTCACGTAATTGTCCGCGCTCTTCACGATTTCCTTGGGCGGCTTGACCGCCGATATATGGTGATAACTGGGATTCGAGAAACTAGATGGTAAATTCCCCGGAGTTGGTGTGTTGACTTGGGATGAACTCTCATAGTCCGAGTCGGTTTGCACGTTTAACATCGGCGTCAACTCGGGGCTTTCCTCATTGTCTTTGTGCTTTTTTGCAATTTCACTGAACGTAAACACTTCGTCCTCCATTTCCCTGGGGCTGAAGATATTCGCGGGCTTCATAAACATATAACTAGACTGGTCCATGTGGTTTGGACTAGGACTAGTTACACTTTCATTAACGTAATGGTGTGGAGATGATAAACTTTGGAAATCTGGGGGGCTGACCATTTGAAGATAGTCACTGTGGCCTTCAGTAAACCTCTTGGTGTTCATAATTAAATAAGGATCGTTCAAATCGATGTAATGCTGAAATAAAAAGTTAATGACGAATTGCTGAGAGAGATAAGTGAGGCTTACTTTTTTGACAGAATCTTCCAACATGTTGCCAATTCTTTCCGCCAGTCTCGTGAACGAAGGCCTCCTCAGAGGCTTTGGCTCCCAACAATCCTTCATCATTTGATAACTGAAACACTTTCTTTTCATGCGCGTTTTTAACATTTAATTTGTTCTTACATTTCCTCGGTGGCATACGTCGGTATGTCCATTCTATACCCTTCAATTAATTTTTGGTAAAGCCTCTCGTCCGCTTCCATTCCAGGATAGGGCGTCCGAGCCAACGAAAAGAATTCCCACAAAACTATCCCGAAAGACCAGACGTCTGATTGCGTTGAGAACACTCTGTCCCTTATGGATTCGACTGCCATCCATTTAATAGGCAAAGGTCCCTGCAAAAGAGTAAACACGATAAACACACAGGTCATTTTTTGCTCATTCAAATAATTTACGTCGCCTTTCTTCTTGTAATTATCACTTTTGTACATGGTTTTCGCAAGGCCAAAATCGCAAATCTTCACGATGTTATTGTCGGCCAGGAGGATGTTTCTTGCAGCCAAATCTCCGTGCAGGACCTTCAAAATTAAATTAACTGAAGATGACGCACACAAAAAAAATAATAAATGGGGAACGTTACTTTTCTTGAAGCTAAATATTCCATTCCCCTTGAAACTTGGAAGGCCCACGTCAGCAAGTCTTTCGTGCAGATCGGCTTGACGTTTCCTTTGTAATCCCCTTTATAGTTCGACCTCCATTCAGGTTGTGAACTACTAGAGCTCGTCAAAGCTTCATCACCTAAATTTCCGTTGTTATCAAACAATTTTTTGATTTGCACAAATAGTTAAAATAGTTACCTGGCCCCCCTCCTGTGGGCGTCATACAAATAGTGGTCACGTCGGTATTTTGCGTCACGCCGCTGTAATTAGTGTTACCCCGATAGTCCATCATGTCTTTCGGTGGACCGTCATGGCTGTATGGAAACGATAGTTGTATATACTTGAGATTAGCGCGGTTGCTAAAGTTACTGCAGAAGGAAGGGGGAAAAGCAAAGATTAGTAGGCGTGTTAAGAAGTCAGTGCTGCGTAGAAGTTAGTTGCTAGTAGATATAATAAGCGTCAGTTCTTACCTTTGATTGCTGGAGACGGAGAAGGATCTTTCCAAAAGTTCTGCTCCTATGCCATAATCAATTTTGCCCGTTTTGGGATCGATTTGATCGATAAAATTTAGTCTGTGCCTTAGAAGGTAGTTGTGGGTGTTACCGAAACGACAGTATTCAACGACAACGTATAATTCGCCTAGAAGTTACAAATATATTTAGTTCAGCTAGGAAAGATCTCAATTCATGTCTTTAAAATGTACTCACGTTTAGTAATATTTTTGGTGCAAGCGCCAATCAAGTTAACAACATTCAAGTGCTTGCCCAAATGCACCATAATCTTTAGTTCGGAAGCCAAAGCTTTTATAAAGGTGTTATCGGCATTTTTCTTCACCATTTTCACCGCCACCATGGTCGTATCTTCACTTTCCACGATGCCTTCCACTTCCGCTTTCATCACTACACCAAACGCTCCCGATCCCAATTGTTTACCTAAAATTAAAGGCATTGAAACCTGCTCGTCAGAAGTCATTCAAGACTCCTTATACCCAGCTTCAATTTTTCTCTGGGAATTTCCCAAGCGTCTTTGTCGTAGGGTAATAACTCGGCTTGATCGTCTATACCCAAATCGGGGTTTAGGCATTCTACTGCTCCCTTTTCGAAGTTGGCAAGCCCTGCCAGCCTCAGTTCATTCTCTAATTTCTAAAAAAAATAAAGTAGTCACATAGTGTCGGTCAAAAGCAAAGTTCTAACCTTTTCCTTTCTCACTTTGCACGTTAGTCCTATTCCACACAACGCCAAAACGAACATCAATACTACTATTACAATTATGTAAACGTAATTGAACCGCCTGCTATCTGCCGAAATCAACAGTGATGGTGATTTTCAGAACTTCACGTTCGTACCTTACTTACTTTGGAATTTCAAGCTCGCGCTTTTACTCGCGTACCCCTTGAGGTTCGACACGTTGCAAGTGTACTCTCCTTCGTCTGATTCTTCGGTTTCGTTAAGAATGATCCTTTGGCCGTTCTCCTCCAAGTAGGTGCGTTTCTTATCGGGTATGAAAAGCGAATTGCCCTGCACGATTTAAAAAAGTAGAAAAAAAAACGACTCGAAGAGGTTTTGGGGACTTACTTTGTGCCACGTCACTTTGGGCTTAGGAACACCGCTGGCGTAACAGTAGAGTTCTCTTCTGTACGGAAATCGTAGTTTGGTTAGATCTTCGTCTAAGTTTGAAGCTACTATCGTCGGTGTTTCTGGATCTAGTTAAAAAATAATAATAATAATAACGCTGAATCAAAAAATTGCAGGAAATATTTACCAACGACGGTCAAAATAATCCGTTCCTCTTTATGTTTTTCATCAAATCCAAGGCTTTTCTCTTGGACTTTACAAGCATAAGTACCACTGTCGTTGTAGTTTAAAGAATTTATTGTGAACGAGACGCGGTTGGAATATACTGTGTAGCTTCTTTCAATCGTATAATCTGAAGTAAACGAAGGGATTAGAATTATATTGTATATTTTGGATATAGATTCACGTACAGTCGTTAGTTGTGATTAGCCTATCGTTGAAGTACCAGTTTATGTTAGCTGTATAGTTTTGTTGTACTGCTGCACAGTGGAAAACAACGTGGTCACCGGTGGCCATTCTCACGTTGGTTATTTCTTCACGTGTCAACATTTCATCGTTTTCTAAAGCCCATATGCCGAAGCCATTTTCGACGTCCGTTACAATGTAACTGCTCACGTATTCGTCAAATCCTAAGCTGTTGTTGGAAAAACACTTCACGTAACCAGAACGGTCTTTCGACAAGTAAATGGTGGAGGTTACTGTTAAGCCAGTCCTATCATGAGGTGGTGCGGGTATCTAAAATAAATACGCCATGCCATAATCTTTTTGGCGCGACAGATTTTGACTGAAATGTTCTTACTGGTTCGTAAGTGCAGAGATCACTTTGGCAGGGTTTGTATTCCCAATAAATTTCAGGTTCTGGATAAGCCGCCACTATACATTGCACCGGTTCACTTCGGTTCACCATGTGAAAATCACTAGAATTTAGTTTGATCGTGGGCTTATCTGGAAGAAACAATTTTGTGCAGAGTGATTTTAAAAAAAAACGAAAGGTGGGGTTTACCAGTTACGTCCAAAAACATTGTAAATTCTGCGACGTCGTCGCGTTCATTTACGGCCTTCAAGGTGTAATTCCCCCGGTCTGTAATGCTTATTCTGTGAATGGTAAGGATCGTGTAAGTGCTTGCGTTTACGATGTTGTATTTTTCGCTGATGGGGGGAATTTTTCTGTTTCTGTTGTTCCACCTTAAAAAAAAGAACGCAAGGGGGTGTCTAATGTTAACTATATAATGGATTTATATTACCAAGTTATATCT
This sequence comes from Dorcus hopei, assembly GCA_033060865.1. Lineage (NCBI taxonomy): Eukaryota > Metazoa > Arthropoda > Insecta > Coleoptera > Lucanidae > Dorcus > Dorcus hopei. The sequence goes on from CM065419.1 coordinate 50,690,476, forward strand.
GCGGGTGGGTGAGATTGGATATCAATTCTCCATTTAACGTTAGTCATACCTGGATGTGCGTTTATTACGTTCAAGTTGTTTTCTTCTGACAGTTTTAAAAAGTGTTCTCCTTCACCTATAAAATTTGTAATACTTTGGATATTATTTTGGATAAAAACATGTCATTTAAATTCAAGTGATCTACATATACCGAGTGAGCATTTTCAATCCGGAACATAGGAAGACGCATGAGTTCGAAGGGAAAAACGCGTTTTTCGGAGGGGCCCGCTTTTGCGAGCTTTTTTTCGACGTCTGGAACGGCTAGGATCGCCGATCCCTATCTGGGGTGAAAAAGTCCGGGGAAGACGATGTCGCAGTCCGTTTAGCGATCGGCGTACTCCCGAGTATGGGTGGGGCGTCCTCTCGCCCAAAATTATGGGGTGATCAGACCAGGGACACGTTTCCGCTTAGATCCGCCCTTCCTCTTGCATGACCAGAAAATGCAACGTTTTCTCGCCTTGGGCGCCGCTGTATTAGAACCAGACGAATGCGGAACGTCTTGATGGTTCCCCAGTCCCAATCAAGTGCACGGTGTTACAGTTCATTCTTTTCATTCCTGTTCTGAATACCCCCTGTATATGCATTGCCACCGTCCAGCCTTCATTTCTGTTCCGAACACGCCCTGTATATGCGAAATTCGACGTGTCGGATTATTCCTTGGACCGCGTCGTTGTAGACATTGCAGTCAGTGTAGGAATACCCGTATTTCGCCGGCGTAATTTTTCTTAAACTTTCGTTTTAGCATATTTCTATTAACAGGACCTTCATTTATTTAAACAAATTCATTTTATATACGTAATCCATCCTTATTTGAGTTCAAAATCGCGTGTATGTGAGGAATTGAACGAATTATAACGAAGTTCTACTTCTGGACGCGTATTATGCGTGATGTTTGCCCTTTCAGCCGATTGGTTCCCACTGTTACTAAGAAAGTTCCCCGGAGGTAGGATTAGAAGGTGTCTCGCTTGTTTATAATCGTTCCTTGTTTGTCAAACGAGAAATGTTGCGCCATTGTCAGAACGAAACTTGCCGTCTCTTGGGTCACACTCTCTTTTCGTAAATATTTTTATTTGTGCGTGCCATTACATCGAAGGGATGTTAGTGCATTTCTACGGCTAATTGCCGACTTTGATTAGACCCAGTTGTGAGACAGGAAAAACCGCGTGTCCCGTGGTTTGTCCCAGCTTCGGTAACAGACCGAGGTAAGTTCTATACGCAGCAACTCTCGGTGTGACTTATGTGTTCGTTTTATTTCATTGCTTATAGGCTTTTATCGTGAGCTTCTAGCAAGAGCTATCGTTAATCCTAGACTTTAATCTTGGACCTATATCAAGAGTTATTTCTCGTTGGGTGCATCGCGAATTACGGCGTTGGAAGTTCCCTCCCTCGCCCCTCTACGCGGACGCCGGCACACTACAAAGCGTCGCTGCGACATTGCCGCAAAGACACCGACAAACGAATCGGACATCAATGGAATAAAGGTCGGAGCGTTACAATTTCTTTTCTTAGTTTTGAGCGATATTTCGCGGATTTAGTCTTTGATCCATTACTTTGATTTTGCCGCAATTAAACTTGCAACTTATTGCGTAACCGCCGGTGTAATTTAAATATGATATAAGTAGACGAGCGTTGACGCGTGCAAATAACCGGAGATTGCCTTCTTTTGTATTCTGTTGCATTAGTTACGATTTGAATTATTTTAATATAGTTTAATGCGAAGTTCGGATCCGACCAAGTTGAATATGTTGTAAACGTTTGTGTTCCCCATATTTTATTTATTTGTGTATATTCTTTTATGATTGTTGTTTGTGACTAAGTAAATTGACGTGTTCTGGATGTAACGGGTTTTCTTAATTTTCACCTTGTCCCCCTTTCAAAAAAAATTAAGTGGCGCCTATTTTCTTATGGGTTTTGGCCTTCGCGGTTTGGATTTGAACCCTCCCGTCCCACTGTAGCTGGCTGGCAACATTGGAGTAAAGTTTCGCTCCAATGTAAAACTTCTGCCTATCTACGCAGGTAGGTAGCAACGGGACCTGCTCGGGAGGGCATCAAAGTTGGCGCCGGGTAGGTAGCTGACGTAGAAAAATTCCTTTCTCCGAAACCGAAAGCGATATCGTCGTGGTGGTTGAACCGGAGGATACCCCCATCCTTCCCCTTCACGACGGAAGTGGTCCCGTCCGGCTCGCTCTTCATACGAAGGAGCTGCGATTGTTTAAAGTCGGACGTTCGAAGTCATGCTAACTTTCTATGTTCCGGATTGAAAATGCTTACTCGGTAGAACAGCTTTGTTTTTTTGAAAATAATTTCAAAGCGTTTTGTGCTGTTTTGAGCAGTTGTTGAAGTCATCAGGGAAGTCAAGTCCAAAAACAAAAACAAAATTGATAAAAAAGTTACTACATATCAAAGTTAGTGAGATGTTCAAATTGATCTTCATTTATCTGCCAATGAAGACTACATTATGTTGGGACACCTGTATTTTCAACTAATACTCTATGCTCGAATTACTTTTTTGTTCTCCAATTTAACTTCAGGCAAATAATTATTACTTACTCAATATGGATACGTCAATTGAGACCTCGCTTACATTGTCATCATCGGATATTTTACAGGTATATAATCCTTCGTCTCCTTTTACAACAGGGTTTATGTGTAAATCAGTAAAATATGCGTTCGTGTTATTGGTAGTAATGGGGTTAATGACGATTGTACCCTTGCTCTGAAAAGCGATAGTCTAGAAAGTGGACCAGTAAATTTTTAAATATTGTTATTACCGATAAGGGTTCGTCGTCCTTAAACCAGGATTCTCGAATGCGTCTTCCCTCGTCCAGCACAATAGTGCACCTTAGAAATAATAAGTCACCTTCTGTGGTGTAATCGATGTTGTTGGACCTTATGATCTCTACGGTCGGTTTTGGTATGGTATTGAAAATTTCTGTTTAAAGTACGAAAGAAGTCAACAGGACCAAATAGAATTTTTTTACGCAAATTTATTTTCAGAACATTTATTTTGGGGATGGTTTGTCTTGTTCAGAAAATAATTTGCTGTACATATATTGTTACGCAAAGAAACTAAGAGTGGGTACCAATGTTTTCGTGGCATTCATTTTTAAATAATAGTTTCATGAAAGTGTGTTAAAAAAACATTGATACCTACTCATGTTTAAAATTAGTAACAACGAATAGGTATGATGAATTGCAGAAAAAGAAGTTGAAGTAAGAAAAAGCAATCAGTAGTTACCACCACAAGAGCTGGAGCAAGCAACATTAACGAATACTGAAGGACAGATGTCCTGTGGAAGTCGAAAGCTTTTGAAGAGACAAATACAAATTCACTTCACTAATACCACCACCTACACAGATTTACTTACGAGATGTTATGGCAAATTCTCTAGACATATATTTAGAACTTCCTTTACTAAAGTTACATATGTAATAAAACTCGTTAGGGAACTCGTTAAATGTGAATCCAGTTTTTGGGTCGTAACTAATTTTTGACTCCGTAATATCAACCTGTAATTACACAGAGTGTTATTGGTAAATTATGTCAAACATATATAAATCGTCACCAATCTTTTTTTGTATAGTTTAAATAAAAAATTTACACCTTTCCTTTTTACAAATTACCAAGTAAGATCTATCTAATGTAGTCAATTTTACTTTTCATCGACACATGTCTGTATTTATTTCTGTTGAATAAGTGAAATTCTGTAATCTTTAGCTTCCTTCCCAAGTCGAATTCAAGTGTGACATAATTATCCAATAAGCTCAGCAATATTTAACTCAACGTACTTTCAACGCTAAAAAATTTCGTAACCTCAACGCTTCTACCATTTTTGGAAAAATTGCAAGTAAGCAATCCTGATCGTATTTCCGTTGCTTGGCTGAGGGTGAAGCCTCGACGTGCATCGTATTTCCAAAAGGTTCCGTCTTGGGCATTTATTATATTTAAAAGAATCTTTGTCTGTAATTTTTTATCGTAAAATTATTGAGTTAGTATTTAACTTTTATAGCATTTTTGTTAATCTGTTATACTCGTATTTACATACATACATACAAGATTGCTGAGCGATGTTTCTGTACAAATTCATGTTATTTTCTTTTTTATGATATTGCATTCTTCATCGTTAAAAAGTGTTAGTAGGTTTTGACATATCAGAATTTACAAGATGCTTTGTAATCAAGAGTTTTCATTTCGAAGTATGATTTCATAGTTTATCTGGAAAGGCAGTTTCAAGCTTTTCATGCGTTCTATTTTCAAGGCCACGATTTTATATGTACATATATATATATATTTGACATGATTTTCCAAAAGTATATAAATATAGGAAGCACGTACTAGTAACGTAAGTTGCGACATTGCGAGTGTGTGTCCTGTGGCCATACTTAAAAATACATTGATACATAATGGAGAGGCATTCTGTGGCTATTGACAACTGAAATCCTCGCTCAGGATGAAAAACCCAGTACGATCCATCCTCGCTCGGCTGGTTTATTTCTACCTTTTTCCAAGGAGCCTGATTATTAAAATGTGCGCGTTACAATATACATTGTTAGTAATACGCACCGAACGAAGTCAGAGACATGTCTGTTAACTATGTACAATTTCATGGCTCCACAGTATCGTGTTTTTGACTTCGGCTAATTTACAAGGCACTGAGTCCTGAATCAGTTAAACGTAAGAGAACGATGCAATGCGAGAATAAGGCAATACCTATACAATCATGCTCTAAGTAGATAGTACAAAAGCCAATTTGAAACGAGTTTAATTTTATAAGTTAAAAGCTAGTTATTTCTCTATAAGCATGTGATAAGCAATGTGAGGGCTTCCTTAAAGGTGACAGTCAAGACCTGATGATGTAAGGCGGGTAAGAGTTCTAAAGACAGTATTGGTGGTTGTTTTTAGAACTAAGAATAAGTCTTAGTTGGCTTCACATAAGATTTTATTGTCACTACCAAGCAATATATACAAAGGAAATGCTTTCAGTTTCATAAAAGTTTCCCAGATTTAGTGGGGAATTTTGTGAATGTGAATCCCTAATCACAATCTTTTTAATAAGGATGCTGAAATTGATGTAATATATCTTTTATTAATTGTGAATTGATAAGAACAAATTTGTACTAATTTTATTTTTTTACAAAGCAAGACAATGTTCTGTTAACGCATGCAAAAGGCATTAAATCTATTCTAGCAGAAGCCAATTTGTATCATTGCATATTCTCACATTGTAATTATTTAAAGCACAAGCAAAAACTAACATTAGGTAATAAATACCTCATCTCCTGCTTCGTATAAATCAACTTGCACGTCTGGAGATGAAGGCCTGCAAGGTATCGTGAGTGGCGAATACTGTTTTCCTTGCACCATAAATATGTCATCGCTGTTTCCATCTTTGGCGACGAACTCTTCGTCATCTTAAAAATGAAGAGACGTCAGTATCTAATACAACTACAACTATGTAAGAGAATCACCGACCTTCAACGTAGAGGTAAATAGAGGAATTGAGATTTTGGTTTTCGAACGAGCAATAATAAAAACCTACGTCCCAGGCAGTGGCATTCCAAATACGTAGTTCGGTGACATATTGCGAAGCAGTGAAGTCGGAAGAGATGGAAACTTCAGGCTCACGAAGTATCTGAAATCAGAAATTGTGAATGGTTTCATTTACAAATCTATCGGCAGGAGAGTGTATACGTACTTTCGAATTGGGATAATCCCAAACAACAGGCTCCTCACCTTGGCATGTCAAAGTAAAGCTTTGCCCGGAATGTATAATATATTCGGAATCGGTAGGCGTGATTAGAGGTTTCCTAAAAAATGCGTCTGGAACAAATTATAGATTATTTGTTATTTAAATTGATGATTCGACGAAATATTACAAAACTAAATTGAAATTCCCAAATTCTCCGTCTTTGTTCACAATTTTGAATGTGTAAACATAATCCTAATCTAATCAGCAAGCACACAATAGTATTTTATATTGTACTCCCTCGTAAAAATAAATTCAGGAATATTAAATATTTGTTCGGGTTTTGTTCCATTTTGCCGGGGAAGGGGTTCCATAAAAGAGTTAATCATGATAATTTCTGGAGACTTTTCTGCGAACATTGCGTGCGTAAGTTGTAATCATTTGATTACCACTTCCTTCCCGTTGACAAATATTTGGTTCCGATTAAAAGGAATAATTGTGTCAGAAGTTACGACGCAATACGAATAAAATTACTTACACAGATTAATATTTATGTCGACGCGTTAAATTAGGTCCATGACCAGGATTATTGTTGACGTAAAGTCTGTAATGAATTCGGTAGTTAAGACTACTAATGAGTTATTTAATTTATAGTATTAGCCTCGACTTCAATGTCTTATTATTTTTAGTATTGTCGTGGTACTCCTATTTTCCACAGAAATTACAAATACATTGCAGTCACCATAGCGTGAGCACATGAATTATTTGTTGAAAGTGGTGTCTAAATGCATTTGTATCAGTGTTCAGTTTCAGAAAATGTCCTTCACGTTTTAGAACATGCAGAGTATCCAAACCAGGCGTTCACGTTCAGGGGTGATCATGTTATTTGACGTTCACTGTATAAGGTTTTTTTTGTTCAATCAAAGAGATTTGAATATGGAAGAAGCTCTTAATTAGTCCAGAGTGTCAATGTTTGCAGAATAATCTAATTGTAAAGTTTAACGTAGACATCGGTAGAACAGAGAGGTAAAGTTTTAACGAAATCCAGGGAAAGATTGATAATCATAAATTAATGTTAAATAAAATATTAAATTTCTTTACAGGAACAACTTAAAAAAGCTTCCTGTTTTTTTCATACAGTAGCTCGATTGTAGTATAAGAAGAATTCGTAATTATGGTGGATGTAATCAACTCACGCTCAAACATATCCTAATCGAAAGGAAACAGCCCACAGAAAACTGATTACATACGAGGAGGTCTTGATAAATTTCTGGCCTAGCATAGAAAGGAGTAACTTATCTCAAAATAAAACACGATTTATGTACAAGTATTATAACGCTTTTCGTACAACGCTTCCAAACCTTTTGAATTAAAGTTTTTAATGTAAACTCCTCATTTGCTGCAACTGTCACTTCATTATGGACGAAAATTTCTGCGCTTTCAGATTTTTTCTTATTTACGGAAGAGAAAATAATCTGATGGGGCCAGATCAAGCGAATAAGGGGGGGTTTATCAATTCAAACCCTAACCCATCCATTTTCTGTAGCTGACTGACGACTTGGCGTTGTCTTGCCAAAAAAGCACAGCTGAGTTAACTGAGAATAATACTCTCCTGTTATCGTTTTTCCACATTTTGGATAATCGGCAAGATTGTGCCAAAAAATAGACGCAAGAACCTTTCCAGCCTTGCTTTGGACTCAAAATTTCTTCGGACGCGGAGAACCAGCTTGCTTCCATTCTTTGCTATGTTCTTAGGTTTCTGAGTCGTAGTTTCGTCCATTCTCGTAATTTGGTTCAAAAAGTTGGAAGAATCTTCCTCAAAACGGTCGCAAAATGACCTCCAGTTTATGACTTTAGAACGTTTCTGATCTTCTTTGAGATATTTCGGAAACCACTTGACTGTTAGCTTTTTCACATCCAAACCTTGATTTAAAACTCGTTTTAGAGACATTCCTAAAGTGGAAGAAATTTGTTTTAATCCAATTCTTCGAATCTTCTAGAATCATGCCATGTCATAGAAATGGGTCCTCCGGTGAGGTGTTCATCTTTAGTGTTCAGTTTTCCCCCCTTTTAAACTCGATAATCCAGTTCTTCACAGTAGAATATGTAAGGCAATTTTCGCCCGATGTAGTTTGCATATCTGCGTTAATTTTTTTTGCCCATAATCCTTCCAAAAATAAATATCTGGTTTTGGTAGTTAATTTTAGAAATTATTTTACATTTAGGCTTTCAAGAAATACTGTGAACTTCGATGAAACAACAAATACATTTACTTATTTACTTAAATAAAAAATAAAAGAAATTGCATGACGCGACAAAACAATAATAGAGAAAGCATATCAATAGGCTTTGTTATGGGGAGTCAGCGAGGATAACATGCATCCGGTAGGACCAAAGACCACTGCAGTTCTGGTGTCCTCTATTTGTGATAAAATCGGTTTAACGAACTTTTAAGTTGCATACGTCTCATAATTATTATAATGAGTCGTTCCTGAGTGGTCAAGGATTGTAAAAGCCTGCCAGTATGGAACTAATGCTTTATCAAAATTACTGTAGGGGTTCTTGTCTGTCAAAAAAGGTAATTTGAATTATTAGAAAAAGATTTTTGGACAATGAGATGGGACCTATATATTTCTAACTAAAAATTGTATCCCTAAGTTAATTAATAAATTCCATACAACCTAGTTCATGTTCGATTTTAAAACAACTAATTTTTACTCTTGTATAGTCCATTTAATTAGAGATACGAAATGTTACGATGTAAAGACGTGGGAAGAAGCAAAAAGGGTGTATGTTATATAAATTAAATGGTAATTTACATACCAACACTTTTTGCAATCTTTGACAGTAAACTTTAATTGTTTACAAAATTTGTCAATTATTTTCTCTTTGTCTACTAATTGTTAGAGGTAACGTTTTATTTATTATTTAATAATTTTTTTGTTTTATAATATAATTCTAATTGTGTCAGTGAATTATGATAGGCAACGAGTTAAAGTTTCAAGATAGTAATAAATCGAAATATCGATTATATTGATATTGATACATTTTGCCCGTTGGTGGTCATCAAGTCGACGCAATAAATTAATTTCGGAAGCAGCGCGCGGCGTGAGGGATTATTGTCAGTTCAACTATCAATTTATTACGTTGATAAAAAGCTGAAGAGGGTTTTAACTCACAATCAGTAAGGGACTACCGTTTAATCAATTCTACAATAACCAGGAAATCTACATACATAAATTGTTACAGAAATTCTGAAATATCACTGCAAGAAAACGTGGCTATTTACTACTTATTGTAATAATCATTATTAACTCAATTACAGAATTTAAAAAAATGTTTTGTTATGTTTATTTGTTTCTCTATTCAAAAAGAAAATCCTCTTAATGAAGACGAGCTATCTCATTTTTCAAATGTCAAACGTCATCTCTAATAGGTAATTTTTGTTTCTTTATATTTTTCGTATTTGCTTATGAGAGCGGTCAAAACCAGAAAAAAGAAAACAAGACAGAGACCGAGAAGAAGTGAGAGAAATGTTGTAGTGAGAAGTGAAATGGGAAACAAAAGAAACTACTCAGAACAGAAAGTAATGGAAACAAATATGGAAAAAATCAACCGGAGAGAAGTCGACTCCCCCAAGTATCCTCTGCCTGTAAGGGCGGATAGGCTCAAGGATTAAGATCGGGTTTCTGAAACGTTTCATAAAGTTAACTAATAGATAATAGTAGATTATATTATAAGTGAGAGAAATGCAAAATTATACATGAGTGAGACAATTCTCACAATTGCATTTCGTTCACGTGTGATATACGACCTTTTGTCCAACAGTTGCATTTTTTAACAACAAAGAATCTTGAAAAGATATTTTTGAAGTGACATTACTTAAAACGTCAAGCAGTCATGGTCGGTCGTCATGGATAGTTGTTGATTTTGCACATTTTGCGCTAGTGATTGAAATTTGATTTTAGTCACTCAAAACGAACGTATAAAACACCTAAAAACATGCAACTGTTGGACAAAATAAATATTCCTACAGTTCTAACATGTGTAGCCATAGCAACGTTTACTTTTATCGGACAGTTAAGTTTACGTAATGTTCCAGAAACCCGACCTAAGTACGTTCAGTAAATTGTTATTTTCTTAAAAAAATGCCGATCGCCAAGTGTTTATTTACATAAAATACCAAAAAAACAAATTTTCATTAATACTTCAATAAACGTTCTCGGAATATAGTTTGGGAAACGCTGATCTTATGGTAAGTGTCCACTTGTGACAAAATAGTCTCGAGACTCGAATCACCAATGGATAAAGACCTGAGAGCACTCTCGGAGACAAACCGGTGTAGGTCTTAAGGTAAGTGTCCACTTGTGACAAAATACTCTCGAAACTCACAATCAGTCTTGAGGCTCAATCACCAATGGACAAAAACTTGAGAGCACTTTCGGAGACAGCGCTCTGAGAGTGCACGATATCAGATGGACATGTTCATTCCTGCTCTTGTGACTTATGTGTCGATTCTGCTCGTATCTGTAGCAACCCTAAGATCTGTAAACCTTGTAACTTATTTATTAAAATATGGAATTTTGAAATTCTGTGAAAGGTATGGTCCAGGTCTTCAGGATTACTCGTAAATCTCTTAGGTATTATAGATGTACAGTCGCAATCATAATTCATGACCTAACCTTTACAGAAAAACTCATCGTGGACATTTTATTTGTGGTTTCCAAGCAAGAAATAATTCACGATATCCCAGATTCACTTTTAAGAAGTAATTTGATTGTATTCGACGTTCATAGTTGCAAAAGAGATGGGTACGATGTTCTGTAAGCTTTCTGTGAGCGTCATGAATTATGATCGCAACTGTACAAGAAATCGTATCATACTGAGAACTACAAAATTCCACCTTTTAATAATTGACTTACAGGCTTACAGATGTTACGCTTGCTACAGACATTAGTCTCAACTTTTCTAGTAGAGTTGGAAGAGCTGAGAGCGATCTTAAAATCTATTCATTTTTCTACATTAAAACTTTTATTTGAAACAGTTTTCACCAACTTATTAATTAATTGACAAAATGAGCCGAGAGTGGATAGATGACGAAGTTTTTAAATTAATCTCTCTTTATGAGGAAATTGAGTTTCTGTACAATGCAAAACATTAACAGTACAGAAATCCCATTGCCTGACCCAACACTGCTTCTTTTTCACTTTACGTTTTTTCAAAATTTTATACGCAACTAAATATAAATGCTAGCGCCTACCGCCTATCCATTTTGTACTTTCAATAACACAACAACAGACTGTACAAAAGTTTCTTAAATACTCCAAGACTTGAGACTTGCAGTCTCAAGACTTGAGAGACTTGCAGTCTCAAGTCGACACGGGCTTGTCCTAGTCTCGAGACTGTGAGTCTCCAACGGCTGTCTTGAGACTCAAAGTGCTCTCAAATGTACAAGAGCCTGAGATCATTCTCGAGACAAAGTCTGGAGATGATGTTTGATGACGTTTGATTGTTTGAACATATCATTTGTGTGTAATAAACTCTACGCCCTAGGCATCAGAGGTACAATCCTGAATTGGATAGAATCTTACTTATCAACCCGTAAAATGTGCGTAAAAGTTAAAAACATGTTCTCTTCCGAATATGAGACAGATTGTGGAGTTCCCCAGGGGTCGGTCCTGGGACCATTAATCTTTCTGTTGTTTATAAACGATGTAACAGAATATGTATCAACTGATAAAATTACCTTGTTCGCAGACGATACGTCTATGGTGGTCTCAGCTGGGACTCCTGAGGAACTCCAGGAAAAAGTTTCAGAAGTAAGCACCCAATTTGGTTTATGGTGCTATAAGAACAAACTTATACTAAACTCCACGAAAACTGTTATTATAAAATTTTATAACAGAAAGGATACAGGCAGGGAATTCTATACAATTTGCGGAAACTTAATACAATCTGCACAATTCACACATTTCTTAGGGATGTACATTGAGGAGAGGTTGTCTTGGGATAGACACATTGACTATGTATGTGCCCGTATTAATAGATCATACTTTGCTTTACGCCATCTGAAAACCATGTTGCCACAGGAAGAACTAATTTCGGTTTACTATGCAATGGTGCACAGCACCTTGTCATATAATTTAATAATACGGGGTCATACTCATGACAGTCATAGGGTATTTATTATGCAGAAGAGAATAATTCGCCTATTATTTAATTTAAACTACAAACAATCTTGTAAACCGACTTTTATAAAAGAGGGTATTTTATCTTTCCCCTCCTTATTCATATTTAAATGTTTGCTCTTCACAAGACAAAAAAAGGAGAGATTAATCAGACACTCTGACTGCCACGAGTATGACACCCGCTCCAAGGACTTATTGTACGTGGCGAAACACAACACCAGTAAGTTCGCTAAGACAATCAATGTGTTAGGTATTAAATTATTTAACAAGCTACCTAGTTGTATTGCATCTGAGAAATACGAAATCTTCAAAAAGAAGATTAAGAACTTTCTCAGGGAAAAATGCTACTATTCAATTCAAGAATTTTTAGAAGATAGTTTAGATTTAGGACTCTTTTGATTGTATGCTAGAGTTAAGTAAAATTTGACGTGTACATCCGTGTATTACATGGCAAGGTATGTAAATAAAGTTGAAGTTGAAGTTGAAGATGTCACAAATGGACATACACCTTTAAGACTGTGAGTCTCCATCAGCTGTCTTGAGACTCAAAGTGCTCTCAAATGCACAAGAGCCTGAGATCATTCTCGAGACAAAGTCTCGAGATTATGTCACAAATGGACACGCACCTTTACGTGCATCAGGTGGACATGTTCATTGCTGCTGTCGTGACCTGGTCTCCACATTTCTGCCAGAGTTGGAAGAGTTGCGAACCATCTCAAAATTTATTTTTAATGAATTTATTTATTGACAAAATGAGCAGGAGATACATAATGAATTCTGACTGTACAAAGTCTCTTAGAGACTTGCAGTCTCAAGTCAACATGTTATTGTCCTTGTCTCGAGACTCTGAGTCTCCAATAGCTGTCTCAAGACCGGAAGTGCTCTCTAATCTACAAGACCCTGAGGCCACCTCGAGACTTCCGCCCAAATTCAGAAATGCCACTTGTGTGGAGTGCGCACTCAACTCACACTCGAACACTTGTTTGAAATTGAAATTTGCTTTTACATTTACTCGTAAAATCAAATTTATCGTAGATTATCAGTGATTTACGATATAAATTTAAAAAGACATTAAAATGAAAGTGAAAGCTTTTCTGAACTTCAAAAAGTGTGAGTGGAGTGCTCTCTCGAGATTATGGCACAAGCGGACACATCTTAATTATGAAATTCAACGATTATTCAACACGTTATTATCAAATACATTGGGAATGCGTAAACGTGGGATTATTAAAAAAAAAAATTAATAAATACAATACTTACTTAAGGGGAATTCGAATTAGTTGTTGAAATATTGACAAAATTGGTTATATTTTTGTCTTAGTGAAAAGAAATTATTTTATTTGACGGTACAAATAAACTTAGTACAATTTTCTGTTGAAAATATCGAATTTAGTAAATATGTAATTGAATTTTTAAATTTACAGTTGGTTCTTGTCCGATGAAATTTGTATGAAAGTGAAAAATATGTTTTTCACTTCTGACGAAGCAGTCGAACGACTGCGAAACGTAAAGTGTATAGTTGCGCGATTTAGTGTCCGCTTAGAAGATTTTGTGATACGAATTTTTAAAAGTGAGATAACGAAATTCAAATCAACATATCAACTTTCTTTTGGGTAACATAATTGTTACAAATATAGTCATCGTATTACGTATCATTTAGGTAAACTATGAAAATTCTGTTCGCTATTCAAAGTCAAAGAACTTTCATCAATTTTCTCGAAAAACAGCGGCTTATGCGTGTTTTATTTACGAGGTTAAAATTCGGTTTCCGTTTCCGCCCAAATCCGACTGGCCTTTTTGAATGTTATTTCGTTGAAACAAACCCACCGCAATACGCATCCTTTTAGAGCGATTACGAAAGAAAAACAACAAAAACCAAGCTGGCTGCCGAACTAAATTCAAGTTAATAACAATAACAAATCTTTTTGTTTGAAGCTTTGTACAGATTTCTTCAGAAATTACTCATAATTTCAGGACTACTCATAAACTCTCTTGCATAACTCACGACAGAAAGCTTCCTATTTACTGTTTTGATCAAAATTAAACTAGGGAAACGCCGGTATCAATACAATAAAAACAGGAAAGGTTGTATATGACATGAATTCGTAGAATAACTTATTATATTCTTTTTCAGAATATATGATTATTCGGATTTACTGCACGTTATCAGTACGTGTGATTATGAAGAACAGATACAATTGAAATTGAAATACTTGACATATAAAAGAAGTTATTCGATAGCTTCACACTTTACACACTCCTGAGAGAGTGCGATGTATGTGACATAACATAGGTAGGAGTGAGAAAAATAGAGTAAAGGTGTTAAAAGTGTAGAAAGTGCAGAGTTATCGAATAGACCTCAAAATTTATCTTTTATTATATGTAGATTTTCTATGAAGGACACTTTCACTTAAATCGTTTAAAAAATTGAGAGGTTGCCTCAGTGATTTTTTTAAATGTTATTAAACGAGTTTACTTTCCCATCTCTTGCGCAATACCTTCTAGTTTTCTTGGAAATTCCTGGCAATATATTATTAAGAAACGCAATAGGCTTACCGCACAACATCCATTTTGGAGATGTTATTGCAATTCGAATTACAAACTTCCGACGATACACAGAATACTCTTTATTTATAGAAAAGGAAGATTGTTTTTATTCCCTCGCATATGTGCTTTAAAATTAATAAACATTTTATGGTAAAATTATTATATAGAGTGACTGTTGATAAATTGACCCCTGCGATCACCAGATTTAAATCCTTGCGATTTCTTTTGTGGACGAAGCAGCTGGTACATCCCGCTCTAGTTAATAATCGACACGAATTAACAAACAATTTGTTACCCTTTTCGTAAAAGAAACAACTCGGGCTTCCGTTGTTAAACGTACAATAAAACGAAATTGAGATATGTGTCAAAGTCGCATTGTGTGCAGGCAAGAACTCAATAAAATAATAATCATAAAATTTATAGCCCTATTGTACTGCTGTGTTTATAAAACGTGGCGTCGTATTTCGTACGCAGTGCCGTAGCTTGATTTTGTGACATCAATTCTCTTATGTGTTTTTTTTTGTCTAAACTATTATCATTCGTCCTGTATCTTGTGTGCTTTGATTGTGTTGAATCTAACACTGAGGTAAAATTATAATTAATTGAAATTCCAATGATTCTTTGAGTCTCTAAAATTATTTTTGTTTATTTTTTTCATTTCATATGGTCCTGAATGACCGATGAGTTTTATTAATGATTATCTAAAACAATTAAGTTTTCTGATTGATTATAATTAAGGTCACAATAATTTTTTATCTTCGCTTTATTTGTTTTTTAAATGAAAACAAAAACGTTTCGTAATAAAATCGCTTGCATCACCTATGCAGAAATAAACCATGACGGTTATTTTGAAACTTTACAAGGAATAGTTAGAGGAAAAATTAGCTTTTTATAAACGCTGTTTATTCTTTGAATTGCAAGTAGGTAAGTAATTAATTCGCAAATTTGGAATGCAGGTGAAAAGAAACGTAGAATTATAGAACGCCATACATTAAATCTAAATCCACAGGATTATGAAGATAAGAATAGAATATCGAGCTGAATTTAATTAAACCAAACTGACAGCCACCTGATAAGGTTGGGGAACACAATGTCCAAATTTATTATCACGTGAAAACGCGCAGATCTTAAGTTACAATCTACAATATTTCCAGACGAAAGTATGACACACAACTCGTGACGTAATTCGTAACTCGCGAATGAATCACCTCTTAATACCTGTTGAGGTATGAATGAATGTTGAAATTGCTATACTATGAGTGGAAGAGTATTTTTTGTATTCTCAAACACGAGATTTAATCTCTTGCAGCGTGATGGACTTAAGTAGGACAATTTACTGCATTTTTCTCTGATAGCAAAACTGGAACATTTTCTAAGTAAAACAGAGATTTCAGAGATTAAATTGCAACTAGTGTATCATCATTTGATATATCTACGTATGTGTTTACGTCACCAGATGCAAAATTCTCGTAATACTTTTATCACGGTTTAATTTGAGTCCTGACAGAAGATACTATTTCTGATGTTTGCGAATTTTAGATATGACTAAAACGGGAAAGTATAGCTTGCAAATGAAAAAAAAAAGGAATTCCTTGGTAGGTTGGTTTTACCACGTTTCATATTTGAGTAAAAAAAATGTCGCTTTATTCTTGGAATATCAGCTTTCTAATCTATTTATTGCAAGGTTATGTGATGTGACAAATAGTTCCACAAAATTAAACTCCTGTAGGGTCTAATTATGAGTCAACAATTAGGAGAAGCACAGTACTAAGCACCAAGTATATCTTTGTTAAATATTTTTGATTTATCTTGTGATACATTTTCTTATCGCTTTAAAAAATTAAGTTTAAAATTTTACATTCCAACTTTCGATGCATCGTACACGTCATTTAATAACGTTTGCATTACGTTGTTATTGTACTGTGTACTCATATTGTCATTTATAAATTTGATGCATCGCATTAAAAATAAAATAAAATAAGAAGCGAAATGACAATAATTAAGATTCTTCCTTTATAAATTAAAAGTAATAAATCCAGAGAATCAATCTAAAAAGTTGTCGTTCTTTGTTGCGTGGTGTATCTGCAAATGAATTTCGGCTTTCACCATCGTCATAACCTCTGATGATGAATTTAATACTCGAGACATCGGAAATGGGAAATAATTTAAAGGTAGTAAAAAAAGGAATTGTACTTTAATTTTTGTTATCTCCGAAAATATTGGTTCATAATCCTCTTCATTTTTCAAAGCTCTACAAAATTCTTCTGTATATGAAAAACTCCTGACAATTTATGTCTTGGATTTTGTGGATTAATTAAAAAATTTCGTCGTTCCAAGAAGTAGTGCGTATCCTAAGATAACCTAAGTTCGTTAATCAATAAAGTACCACGCGATCATTTATATTTATAATTAAAGTAGGCCGGATTTTTTTTATACGATTGTGCACCTTGCCAATCGACTCGCAGTGTTGATTGGAGGTTATGTAAATGTTTTGACGTTTATAGGATTCTCATCGGGTTCAATCGTTTTAATTTAAAGGAAGTGAAACAGTTTTAGTGATAACCGTAGCAAATGTTCAAAGTGTTCGCCCCCGGCAATTAATTGAACATTTTGAAGCGTCACTTTGACAATTCAAACTCAAATTAAGCTGTCAACAGTTAGTGTTGCCAATCTAATTCAAAATTCATAGCCTCCTCTAATTATAAATTTAAATGATCGCGTGGTATTACCTGGTATCAAAAAGAAATAAATGTTCAAATTTTTTTCTTGCTTCTTTTATAAAATAATACCTGAAATTTCCGATAAGCATATTAAGTACATCTTTTGACTTTTGGTATTTTCAACAATTTACGAGGGGAGTTTCTTATGTTATTTACCTAGCTATAAAAACAACGAGTTAGAGAACAAACAAAATTATATTTTTCAACGAGAAGCATTAACACTATCACACTTATTCCAACGTTTTTCTAATAACGCTATGCCTTCAAAAAAAAAATTCTTTTGGTAATTCTGCAAAATAAGACTCCACGGAGTTTTCCAAGTCATTATTGGATTTAAAGCGACGCCCCCCTCTCAAGTGTTTTTTTATGTTTTGGAAAGAGATAATAGTCACAGGGGGGCGAGGTCGGGACTGTAAGGTGGATGTTGTAATTCCTCAAAGCCTCTTTCATTGACTACTGCTTGAACATTTTTTTGTTTTATCCATTCTGCGATTGTGGGGCGTTGTTTCGTATACAGCCGCTTTCAAGTGCTTACTTGTGTCTTTGTAGACATTCCCCACTATTGTAGTCCCTTTTGCAATATACCCAATTAAGGGAATTCCTTCCGCATCCCAAAAAACTGTGGCCATCACTTTTCCCACAGAAAATTGCCTTCTTGGGTGGAGAAGAGCCCTTATGAACCCATTGCATGGACTCTTGTTTCGTGGGAGGTCCCAGGTCTCATCTCCAGTTATAATTCTATAGGAGAAGTCTCCATCTTGGGATAAAGCATACAAATTCTTCTCGCAAATTTGTCGTTTGCAAAGTTTGGGAATCCAACGTGCCGACACTTTGCTCATTCCCAAATCTTCGTGTAGAATTTTAAAAACACTCGTTTCTAATATTCCTATTTTTCTAGCAATAACTGAAAGTTTTACTCGGCGGTCAGTCAACACCAAATCTTCAATTTTGTTGATGATTTCTTGAGAGTTCGTGCTTCCAAAGGTGTTCCACACTTTGGGTCATCATGAATGGATTCCTTGCCCCATTTGAACTGCTTGCACCAACTTTTGACTTGGAAATAGGACGGGCTGTTTTTTTTTTCATACACAGCCACCATTCTCTCATGAATATCCTTCGGGCCACGGTCTTCATTCGATAGAAATTTTATGACGCTTCTGTGTTCAAGTTTCAAATCACTCATGTTCACTTCTTTAAATTGACATAAAAATGGCAATTGGTAAGCGATTGGAACCAAACTTCAAGATGACACTATAAAATGTCGCAGAAACTTGACATAAGAAAATTGTCCCGGTAGCATGTTGTTTTCATAGGAAGGTAGATAACAAAAAAAAAACTCCCCTCGTAAATTGTTTGTTTGCAAGTAAACTGAAGAGAGAACCTCGAGTAGAGTCTGTTGCATTTCGCATGGAGTTCTACAATTGCTCTGTTAGCCACATTCAAGGTATCTTTCGGAGCCCTTACGGTGTTACATTATAATGTCGGGGTATGAGAAGAGTTGCTGGTTGTAAAAGGATGATCTGGTGGGTTCGGATTGTTGTATGGATTGTGGTCCGCCCTAAGTATCCCTTATATAAATTGAAGGAGGAATCGTACCGCTTTGGAAATTAATTTCAAAACGACGTTATTCCGTAAATGAATTAACCATAGAGTCGTGAAAATACAAGAGAACAGAAATGAGAAAATTTTGAAGGAGAAAGGAGGAATTTTTGAGAAAGATTTAAGGACAGTAAATCAAATAATTGAAAAGAGGAGAAGATGCAGAAGATGTAAAGACCTACAATCAGAATTAAAAATAATGTCTTCCTATTAAAAGTTATAACGAGTAGGCGGGTACAGATGTTTGCTTGGCCGCCTGCTTGTTGTGATGATCAGAACAGACGAGATTACGCATTTAATTTTATTGGGCTCACATTAGTTTTAATTCTCACTGTACTTTAGCTGTGCGCAACAGCAACTAAAACAAATTACGAATTGACTACAAAGTTATCGGTCGAAAATAATAATTTTTGAAAATAACAAGTCGAGGCTTCGGAAGAAGACATGCAAGTAAAAAAAAGGAACTGGCAAAGCAATTCTCAATTACCAAGACCTAACAATAAAAATAAAAAAATTGATATATACCTTGACTAATGCCCGATTTCTTCATCGCCTTATCTTGAGGTTAAATTTATCTGTTAGTTAGAATGAGACACATATTATGTGTACGGCCAACTGTACGTCACATTCCAACTGTTAGATAAACTAACCTTAGGTTAAACTTGGTGAAGAAATCGGGCATAAGCATTGGAAATTGGAGAAAGTAGAACAGGAAGGAAAAGCGAAAGTGTGTGACGTAAAGAACTCTCCGGAATAAATTAAAAAATGTCGAGCAGAAATGACAAGAAGAAAATGAAGTTGTGAAATCTCAAAGAGGCGAGTATGGCCGAGAAGCAAACTTTGGACAGAAAGCGGCTAATTCCGTTACCCTTAATCTACGTTTTATTCCCAGCATATTTAGTTAGAATGCATAATTTTTAACCATACGGGTTATTGAACCAAGCTGAGATAACAGAAAATTGAATCTCAACAAATAGTGCAGATAACAATTGAAGATTGAAATTTATGAAGTGCGAAAGGGTTCTAACTGTAAGTAGTGAAAACGCCACGCCTCTTAAGGATGATATTTAATCCTGTAGGTCTTCCCCAACTCTTTTACTTGCCTTCTATCGCTTTCAGTATCATCCCCTTCATTTTAATTCAACCTTGCAATCAGTGGCGGGGCAAGACCTAAATTTGATGTGGGCAAGATAAATTTTCCGAGGCCCTCTGGTAACGCAAGAAGACGGATTTTATTAAAGAAAAAAACCCAAAATTTCCCCATGATAGAAATTACCCAGTGCCTTACCTGCATAAAGTAAATTTACCAGTAGTTCGGGTAATTACCCGCAACACTGGTTGCTAGACTAGATTTTTAAAAAACGAATGTGGTAGGTCGTAGGTTAGTATTTCCAGATGCTTACTAGGCGGTGAGATTTATCGTTTTATGATGGGTAAAATCTTTACTCGCGGCCACGGCTTTTAATGATCCTAGCTAAATATTTTTCATGAGTTAAACCTTCATAAACCTTCGAGGCGCGAGGCCCCTCAGACCGCGAGGCCGTGGGCGATGGCCCACGTCGCCTATGCCTTACGCCGCCTCTGCTTGCAATCATATTTATCTTCGAAGTAACTGGTCTTTATCATCAATGAATGTTTAAAGCAACTGCTTCGGGTTCAAATACCATTCATGATTTGAAAATTTTTTTTGGTAATCGTTCTGACATTTCACCAATAATTTTTTTGCACTCTAGAACTTGCTTCAGAAATTCCATATCTCTTTTGGATGCCTCAGCAGCAGAGGTGACCTAAACCATGTTTTTACACAGACTTTTACAAGAAATATAATAAGTGAGCGAGATGTGTTAATAAGGGACATGAGGAAAATGGACATATCGGAAAAAATAATAAGGTTTGTTAAGATGAAGATGCACGAGACAAGAGC
Source organism: Dorcus hopei (assembly GCA_033060865.1). Lineage (NCBI taxonomy): Eukaryota > Metazoa > Arthropoda > Insecta > Coleoptera > Lucanidae > Dorcus > Dorcus hopei. The sequence goes on from CM065419.1 coordinate 50,711,180, forward strand.
TGTAGTTATGACGGGAGGAGAAACATCAAAGGAATTCATGACCAGCGCGGGCGTTAGGCAGGGAGATGGTCTATCAACTACGTCATTGGACATAACGCTGGATGGAATAATACAGGACTGCAATTTTAAAGAGACAATTATTAATAAGTCAGTGCAAGTTATCGCCTCCGCCGACGATCCAGCCATAATAGCCAGGAACAGGGACAGCCTAAAAGAAGGTTTAGAAAAACTTACGAACCAGACAAAACTAAGAGGGCTACAGGTAAACCAAGGAGAAAGAACCAGCGAAATCGAAAGAACAAATAAAAAGAAGGCAGCAAAATACGTAATGATAGGGAATCTTGAACTGGGGGGAGTGGAGAACTTTAAATATTTAGGATCAATAACACAGGCCAACAAAATGAATTTTTTTTTTGGTGCCGGAATAGTAAGAACTGATTTTGAGTTTTGTTGATGTGCTGATTCCAAAGATACCTCGTTTTTTTTTTCGTAGGAGCTCTAGTTTTTTTAGATACAGGCTATTTTAGTTCTGATAAAAGACAAAAATAATGAAATAAATATATCTTTAGGCCTAGTATTATAAAAGTAAGTTAACTTTAACTCCCAGTTTATTGCCATAACAACAATTATGTCCACAATTGTTACCATGGGAATAAACCGGTAGTTAATGCTAACTTGCCTTTATAATACCGGCCCTTAGAGGTCAAAATAGAAATTTCGTTCCGATAATTGCAATCTAATTAGTCGGTTTGAGATACTGGGAATTACCTATGACCATAAAATCCGAGCTTCCTATACCTGGTTAACCCCCACGTACTAATTAATCTCAGGCCCATATTTCCGTCTGTCTACCTCCGCCTTACCCTGTTCACCAAGAGTATCATAGAATGTAGTTAAATACTGATTAATTTAACAGGGTGATTAAGGCCTATGATTTGTTGGGTGAAACGATATGGCAGAAAATTACATAGAATTGGTGGAAAATATGCTTTCCAACTTTAATCTTCTCGGTTGTAACATGAGCATAAAAGTTCACTACCTCCACAACCACTTAGATCGGTTTCCAGAAAACCTAGGTGATTGTAGTGAAGAACAGGGGGAAAGATTCCATCAGGACTTTAAAACTATGGAAAATCAATATCAAGGACGATGGGATAGCCACATGATGGCCGACTACTGTTGGAGTCTTCAGCGAGACTGCCCTAGTAAACTCCATGCTAGAAAGTCGTATAAAAGAAAATTTTTAAGTGACAAGTGATGAATGTATATACATATATCTACTTTGTCAAATAAATGCCTTACTTCGTATTTTTGTTTTTTATTAACTTAGTGAAGAGCAAGGAGAGCGCTTCCATCAAGATATAAAAACATTGGAAGATAGGTACCGAGGAAGATGGGTTGTTCACATGATGACAGACTATTGCTAGGGACTTATGCGAAACTATCCAAACCAAATTCATTCAACAAAATCGTTTAAACGACAATTTCTGGATGTGGAATGATGAAATAAATCAATTTTTTTGTTAAAATTGCCTTTATTTCATATCTTGTAAAGTAGAGCTGATACAGAAAAACTAATAGCATTTTTATAATTAGCGAACCAGATATATTCAAAATCAGGTATTAAACCTCTGCCACCAAAATGAGTGCTGGCCAGTGTAATAAGAACATTAGAAACTTATAAATACAACAGACAATACAAGCCGGCCATAGAGCGTACTATAAAGAAGAACAAAAGGAACAGCAGGAGTACAAAGATGAAAATATATAAAGTGGCAATTAAACCTGTAGTAACGCACGCGCTAGAAACGACTAGCATAACAAAAGGAGAAGAAGAGAAACTGAAAACTTTCGAGAGGAAGATCGCGAGGAAAATATTAGGACCCAAGAAAATAGGGGAAAACGAGTACCAAATATTAATGGATTTTGAAGTAAGACACAAATTGAAAGAAGAAGATATCGTAAGATCTATAGAAGCCTCAAGACTGCGTTGGAATGGACATGTAAAAAGAAGAGAAGATAATAACGAATTGAAAAAGGTAACGCAATGGAAACCAAGAGATGGCAGACCAAGAGGAAGACCAAAGAGCCGATGGGAAGATGAAGTGGATATAACGAGCATTTTGGCAAGTCCCTGGTACACGAAAGGAAGCATCGGTTGAATTTGGTCCTTCAACTCCTCTAAGAAAAATAATTGTAATTTCCAAATTTTATTTATAACCCCATTAATAATATAGTTGCAGTAGCGAATAGAAAGTGTCTGTCAAAGTATTCCCCAAGATCCACGGATATTCGAAAGACGAGCATGTGAACCCCATGTACAAATGAAAGGAAGATGTAGAACTTCTTTCACAACAATTTTTGTTTCTTTGTTGAATTCTGTACGTGGATAAAATATTCAACCCTTTTGTTAAACACGTACCTGTATATGTAATTTTGGTATGTAGACGAATAGGCACCCTTTTCAGTAATACGATTTGTCTGAAATAATAAGGGTCACTTTAATATGTACTTATTTTCGCTTTAAATCAATGGCCCGTATGTATGACACTGCACTGTCATGTAAAATCAAAGCAAATTCTTTGACGACATTAATTTAGTAGGTATCTAACTTAGAATGAAATTATTTTTATGTATTTAACCTTTTTGTTTGTTGCTTGTCTGTTATTTATCTAATTTCGAGTACGTAATTTCTTTTTAATAATTGATAATCACATCTAATTATTGTATTGTCAATAAGACTTCTTATTTTAATTCTAACTTACAATTAGTTCCATCTTGCCATTTCTCAGAATAATTGCAGATGGAATAACAAGAACTAGAACAATACAGTATTTTTGAGTAAAACGACTGTACTGTATATTTAGATAGCTACCGGTTTCGGTTTATATAAAACCTTCTTCAGGCCTATACCTAATTCTGGACCAAAGATGAATCAAATACAGTATTTTATCTAAAAACTACAGTAGTTTTCCTTATCGAAAACGGCTAATTGGCGAGTTTTTTTCTTAATACTTATTGGTTGCTTTCGTGAAAACTATAAAAATTTCACCATAAAAATTTATTAACTGTTATTTAACGTATTCTGTTAAAAAGCGATCATTCCAGACAGCTTCATATTTGCAGGATTAAATTTCTTATCATTTGAGAAGGTTTATTATACTCGTATTAAAGTGAAGGACAAAGTATTTGCATATAAGCACTAAATTTATATTTTTTGTCATATGAATAAGAAGGAAACTGTAATTTTTTTTTATAAAATAAATGTGTATTTGCAACTTTTCTATAAAATTAAAATCACTGCGACTTTCAATTTCGAGCAAAACAAAATATTTTGGCTGCGTTAATGCTTGTGCAGAGGTCGAATCACTTTTCCTAATTAGCATGCCTCTCACGAATGAATACTAATAGAAGGAACTTAACTTGTGGTCAATGCAATGCCTTGGTGGCCATGGAACACTGACACTGTAAATCAAGCGCATGATTTACAGACAAATGAGATCAAGGCAATTTTTTTAATCAAAAAATCAATTCGGTAATTTGAGCACCGAAAATTAAGTTATTATTATTAATTTGATGTACATACTTATTAGATAGGGAATCAAGGAGGAAAAACAATGTCGACATTATTATTTCTTGACGATAGTAGCCTGAAACCTACCGAAACCGGTAGCTTAATTAAAACATACTAAAATTAGGAAGTATTTTATAATTGCATTAGTTGGATGAATTACGTATTTATGTTTTTGTTTACGTTTTGTTCTCAGTTAATAAAATACAGATTGGAGAACGACTTGTTTGTATTGAGCATAGAAATGTTTTCATCTATATTGGACGCTTCGTAATATCAAAACAAACATTGTAATAATCTTCCTGTATTAAACACAACTTTTCGTTTATCAATAAATTCAATAAAATCCGTATCGTACAAAGGTCGTATCAAAAAAAAAACTCGGTTAACAATCCTGACAATTGTATCATTTTTGCTAAAACTTTACAAAATATTTGTCGAGTTAACTGTCACTTCCTATTACCCAATATTGAAAAATATTATAGATTTTCTTTACAACATTTTGCCCAGAAATATTATCTAATCCAGTAGAGATTATTTCATTTATTTATTTATTCAATAAACTGTAGACGATTACTTATATAAATATTGTATTTGTGACAAATACCTTAATAAAAACGTCACAGTACCTATATACAAATATAGGGAAAGATGGAGCACTTATATATCGGATTGTTTTCTTAGAACTAGGTCTTCTGTGTTTCCCCAGTTTGTAAGACGAGTGCCGAAGGAAAACACCTAGTAAGTAGTAAGTCGATCGCAGCCGTAGTGGGCAATATCTTAACGTCTCCCTGACAAGCTCATAGAGAGCTTGAGGCATGTATGGTGTACAAAAGTACAAAAAAATGTATAATCGTCTAAAGGAGACGTACATTACAGTCGCTTGAAAATTAATGATTAATGTCAACCGATTCGTTTGTTTGCCGTTTTCCACAGTCACCTTAGACAATTATTCGTTTTAAAAGAAATGATTCAAATAGTTCTGAAAATCTCAAACTTAATAAAAATGAAATTACTTTATTAAACCAAGAAATTAGGATAGAAAAATAGAGGGCATGTTATTTAAGAAAATTGAGTTTGGACATTTTGAATTTTTTGTTATTCTGTTTATTATCATGACCACCCAGTGGCAATAAAGGTATGGCTTATAATAAGCTTATGTATCGACTACATTTGTACCAAAAATCGTTATCATACAACAAAATATGCGCAGTAGTTATTAAAAAGTGAATTCATTATGCTAATAAAGCAAGGAAGCTAATTTGTTGAAACGTGTAACACGTTACAATGTTATTGTAAACATTATCGCGCAGCAATTTTAAAAGCCGTTTTAAATATTTTAGACATTTCTTGCTTGGCGTCATCTGCTTAACTAAAAAACCCACATTTTTTTGTGTTATCTACGAAAGTTCGAAATATAAAGTCTTAAAAAATATACATAGGTAAGTCGCTCAACAGTGGGCGGGAACGACAAGAGGAAGCAAGTTGGCAGCATTTAGTTAAGTTGGTAACAACATAATTTAAATAGGATTCAATCGGGATTATTATTAATCCAATTAATTAATTGTCAACAAATTTTAATTAAGACAATCATTTATAGTTGGCACAACTCAATTTTGTTTTACTCCTTAAAAATTATTTTACTTTAAAATTTTGTTTAGTGTTAGTCTAGTGTTAGTTTAAACAAATCGAATTACTAATTATGGTTTTTCTGCAAAATCAAGGACGCCGTGACGTTTGCTAGGCAGGAAAATGCGACTTAAGAAAAATGTTTAAACCTAAATAAATCGTAAATTAGAAACTAATATAATCAGAGGAGTTATGCAATGAAACAGAACTTTCTAAAAATTGTCTTTGCAAATACCTACCTACCTTGAAAATTGAAAAGCGCTTTAAATTTGGGCGGGTAATTTTGGCGGTAACGTGTTAACGTAAAGTCTACAATATTTTACTTACATGTGACGTTAAATCCTATAATTACAACAAAAATCGTATATGTTTTCACAGCCATTGCACAGGTAAGTCGAAATATTTTAGAAACACATCATACACTACACGCGTCCTTCGCGACTGCGTCGACTAAACTAATGTAAGAACGCGAAACTGATAATTAAAATGTGCGGGTTCCCGGTGACGGAGAAAGTGAAACACAAATGTAAAATCATAGTCGAAAAACTGAGCGCTTGAAATTGTTATCACACTTCCTCTTCTTTTCGACTTCCTTTGAAATGGTCAACCAAGATATTATTTTATTTGAGTGAGACGTGCCTTGTTGTTTAACAGATAAAATCCATAAGTTTCCAATGTAAATAAGCCTTGTTTACAATGTAATTGTTTGTCATTCGTCGTTAGAGATTCAACAAATTACAAATAATTACGTATTAAATTACAGAATATTCGGGTGTTCAATTTGAAACGTTCACAATTTTATTTTTGAAGATAGAAATTCGGTTGAATGGGCAAATATTCTCTAATTTTCGTGCTGATTCTGAAGCTATTCCTTCTATATCTAAATTGTAGCTATTATTGAGATAATTTTATTTGTAACTGGCTTTAAGGTTCTTAAAAATCCCGTAGGCATATCACATATTAAGCTAGAGGGTGTCTATAATGTACCACTCCACTTGAGGCTATACAAACATCCAAAAATAATACTTAGTTTCGAATTGAACCATTGTATGTGGAATTAAATGCCGTGATCAATCGATATTAGCATTACCTTATTTTATATTTATCAGCTTTTGTGTTATGAGATCCTTTTTATTTAATTCATAGAAATCGAAGATTTAGTACTTTAGGTTGTGTAGGGCTGTACATTCCCGAAGGAATAATAGCCGCTCTAAATTAGAGCTTTACTGACTCATTTTCTTGTGGTAAGTCACTCTCCGTTCCTTACAGCAAACTATTTGTTTTTGCCTCTTCAGTAATTTTCTTCCACTTCTTCCTATCCTGTATTTACTGTTTCCATTGAAAGATTCCCATTGTTGTTATATCTCTCTCCACTTCATCTTCCCATCGGCTCTTTGGTCTTCCTCTTGATCTGCCATCTCTTGGTTTCCATTGCGTTACCTTTTTCAATTCGTTATTATCTTCTCCTCTTTTTATATGTCCATAGGAACGCAGTCTTGAGGCCTTTATAGATCTTACGATATGTTCTTCTTTCAATATGTGTCTTACTTAAAAATTCATTAGTATTCAGTACTCGTTTTCCCCTATTTTCTTGGGTCCCAATGTTTTCCTCACGATCCATTATATCTTCGATTCACTTCGTTTTCTTTCTTTTTAATAGTCTTGTACCCTCCTTCCTTAGTTTCTTATACCTTGCACACTCTTTCCCGGTTCCTGATGCTAACATCTACGTCTAGTCCCCTTACTTTTCCTTTATTGCCTTCTTGCAATCATTATCAAACCATTCGTTCTTCTGTCACTTCGCTGTATCCTCCTTTGCTTATTGCCTTGTCGGTCGTATTTACGATACCTCTTTTTATTGCTTGCCATTTACTCTCGGTACTATCTTCTTCGGCGCTCGTCAGTATTTGGTTTTTCATTTCTTCTTCAAATTGTCTTCTCTTCTCTTTTATTTCTTCCAGCATCCATCGCTTTCTCTTCGCATGTCTTTCTCCGGTTTCCGTAATTCTTAAATTTGCATTTATTATTACTAAAAAAATGGTCGGAGTCTGTATTTGTGCTCCTGTATGTTCTTACTTGAAGTTTCATTCTCTTCTCTTTGCTATTAGAACGTGGTCTATCTGAAAACAACTGGAAATCAAATAGATAGGTTAAATATTCTTAGTTTTATTAAGAATAGAAACGACAAACATTTGCATTTTACATTTACTATGACTAGAAATTTTATACTACAACAAGCGAAATTGATTTTCTTAAATCTTTGCTGATGCAAATTCATAAATTTCATTCCAGTCTTGTAATCTTGTAATAATATAAAAGAAAATGTGCAGCATGTCACTAAAACGTAGTTTATCATAGTCTGAAATATATCAAAGGAACCAGATAAATAAATAAAAAAACTGTCAACATACAGTAAAATGTCGACATTTCAAATAACATCTTTAATGTTTCTCATATAAATTATTACAAATTTGTTTTTATGAAAGCTGGGTTTTCTGAGGCAGATGATATATTTGCACTTTCATAATTAACTGTTGTAACTTTTATAATTCAACAATTTTTAAATTAAAACATTTACTTTTATTTCAAGCTGTTTTAAAGATATCGCTTATCTAATAAATATACAGGTTGTTTGAAAAGTTGCGACGAAAAATGAAAGGGATCGTAGGGAATAGAATTTTAAACAACTTTTCTCATACAAACACGTGTTTGATTTCTACGCATTTACTAGATTAGATACAGGGGCTTAAATCTATTATACATGAATTTTATTAATGTTGGTTACTAACAAGCGATCAATATAAAAATGAATTATGGTAGGCGTTGGAATTTAAATGCATGTCTTGGATAACGTCATATCAATTGTAACACAAATAACACGCTGGAATTGTTGTTTAACGTTACTCACGCAGTTATTCATAGAGTTCAAATGTGTCTTGATGCAGCAGTCAGTGGCCATTTTATGCATCTGTTTTAATTTTTTTAAAATAAAACTGTTTTCTTGTTTTGTAGAAACGTCAAAGTAACTGAAGGAACGTGCGATGAACTAAATGCACACATTCGTGTTTAGTTGCGTCGCCAACTCTAATTCATTTTTCATTTGATCACTTCTTGTAATATGTAAGTGTTGTTTTAGGGTTTGTTTAAAGTAAATGATCAAGGACACCTGCTCCAGGTGCAAGAAAAACTTGACATCGACGAATTAACTCATGCGTGGATATAATTAAACTGAAAGATCCCGTTTTGGATTTCATCGAAAGCTAAGTTAGTTCTTTGTGTGAATTTCGACAGCATAAACTATTTTCTTTGGCTCCCCATAAATGAAAATCCGAGGGATTAATGTTGGAAGACCTTGGTGGCCAAAACTCGAGTAACCGTAAGTAATCGTTTCCTCTTAGGCGATTAGGCAAGATTTGAATGGCAAGCAAATGAAAATAAAAATCCTTGTCCACATATTGATTAAAAATCTATTTGAAAATCTTTTTCTTCGTACAACATGAGGATTGTCAAATCACTTTAGTTACAGCGTCCCTATGAAACTGACTTCCATCAGTCCAAATAACTCGTGCTGGAAAATCAAGGTCCAGATCAATTTGAAACAACCACTCGCCGATGTTCATCTGCGGGATGAAGGGCTTGTACCTCATCTTTAAAGTGATATGAATTCGCCAAACAAATGGAGATGAAAAACCTTGTTTCCTTGCAACACGACGCCCCTGCTTGTTCTTCTTCTGATTCAATAGTATGTCTTGGAGGAGCACCTGCTTTCTCAGAATTGATATGCTACCGGATTCATGTTCTCGTAATCTTTAATCTTTGTCGTCTATAAGGAAAGCTCCGTTGGTAATCTCTGGATGCCTCTTTAGCGTTTCCATCCGTCTCACAAACTTATAACAAAAACATTATCTACATGTTCAGAAGAACTGGACATGTTTGTTATTTATTGTTGTTATCGCAATCAAGTCATCGCTACCTAAGAACTTCAAGCGTGAATAACTAATAAAGGGGAGATAATCAGACATACCGTTTGTCCATCTGACAATGAGACATAGGGATTTAACATGGGAAAACAGAAATTGCTTTATATTATCTACCTGAGTACATATATATGAAATTCTGGGTTATAATCGGAAAGATTATTGCATTCAAAGTGTTTTGATACTAAATTTGTGCAATTTTAGTTCTTAATTATTTAGAAATTAAGAAAAAAAGTTATTATTTTTTTTCCGGACAAGATTAGTAAGTATTTAACGAAGAGTTTACAAACGGATGTCGTGGTCAAGTTAGTTTGTTCATGTTTCGCAACCGTAAGGTCAAGAGTTCAAATCCGAATGAGGACACTTTTTTTTCTTTTTTTTTAATATTTTTTCAGATTTGATTTAAACTCTTAAACTACTTTATTATTTTATTTATAAGTTTCATTTTAATATTAATTATGTAACATAATAAATAAAGTTATAACTTTAACATAATAAAATTTTGCAAACGAAAAAATACACATAAATGGAACATAATTAATATTAAAATGAAACTTATTAATACTAGACTATGAATAAACTAGTTTAAGAGTGATTTCAAATCTGAAAAAATATTTAAAAAAAAAGAAAAAAAAAGTGTCTTCATTCGGATTTGAACTCGTGACCTTACGGTTGTGAACCATAAACAAACTAACTTGACCACGACATCCGTTTGGAAAGTCTTCGTTAAATACCTACTAATCTTGTCCGGAATAAAATAATAACTTTTTTCTTAATTTCTAAATAATTAACAACTAAAATTGCACAAACTTAGTATCAAAATACTTTGAATGCAATAATCTTTCTGATTATAACCCAGAATTTCATATATATGTACTCAGGTAGATAATATAAGGCAATTTCTGTTTTCCCATGTTAAATCCCTATGTCTCATTGTTAGATGGACATACGGTATATTTATACATGGTGTAAATGAAATGTGGCACCAAAAGTATGCCACACTGATCACCAGGTCCATAAAAATGTCGAAATCGAAAAAATCAGTATTAAGTTTTGAAATTTGTTTTGTGTTAAAGATAGCACCTGTTATTGCAAAATATTTTAAGTAACTTTCTTTATCAAAAATTATTAACAATACCATTCTATTTTTTTATGAGGTATAAATAAATTTGCCCTGCAGAGTTTTTTAAGAATTATAAATCTTTGCCATTTACCAGAATTTGCAAGCAGACAAAATAGTTTTTTGATTGTTTCGTAAATATAAATCACGACAGATTAACTGTGGGTTTAAGAACGTTCGTTAGAAACGAATTATTTTTGAGTGCTTTCAGAATTTGCCTGCAAACTTTCGCGTTTCCATTAAAAATCTCTGATTCTTTTGGTTATTATATATGGATTTTATTTGAAATCGAATTCTCCTTTCCGGAATATGCCGATAAGTATCAAAGTATCTTCTATTAGGCGAGCATCGAGGAAATGTTACTGCAGCTGTAAAATTATACGCTGAACATTATCCTCGACTTGAATCTTATACTTTACTTTTCTGTATTATTATTTTAAAGCTACTGAATGTTTTCATAATTAGTAATAAACAAACATTAAAATTTGTTCGTTATCGTTTTATACGAGATAGAATCAAAACTATGAAAGTAATATTAACTGACATCAGCCAAGTTACGAACTTTGACAATCGTGACAGCCTTGTTTTCCTAATACGATGTGCCCATATGTTACCTAAGTAACAGTGGTGTCAACTAAAACTTAGTGATACTGACAGGGGTGCCAGATTTAAAATTTTTAAATTGATTCTTGTTCAACGGAGAAACAGGAAACAACATTTCTAAGTAAAAATCCATAATGTATACACCCCAAAGATTAGTGCCTTATACTTTTGGTGCCTCAGTTCATTTACACCCTGTATGAGGGAAATGGTTTAAAATTCTATTTCCAACAACCCCTTTCATTCTTCGTCGCCACTTATGAAACTCTTTTATAGCACGCATGCTAGATTCTAGGAGTGTAGTAATAATAATCATCACACCTTGCATAGCATAGAATAATAGAACAAAGCAAATAGTAACTGCAAATGTTAACAATTTCAAATAAAACAGCTTTTCACTTTTAATTTAAATGTTTTTGATCTTAATAACTCAGTTTAAACATGATGCGACATCTGTGAAGGCTGTGCTGAGTATTTAACGCAGCACTAGTCGAATTCTACTAAAAAATATAGCAATATTTAATTCATGTATGTACGAAGGTATGCAGGCAAAGAAAGTATGCTTCATCGAGTGCTGCTTTCCTGATATTGCACATTGGCATAAAATAATGTAAAGTATGGTAACAGTAGTTGGACATTCACGAAGACCCTCCAAACAAATACTCATCCATGTTTAATATTATTGCATTTATTAATATTTAATATTTATCTCTTGGTCAATTGGATTATGTGTATACTGGCTCTTTCAAATTTATCTACTGACAATCAGTTAGATGTAAAGTTAAATCAAGAATATTTCACTTTTTCCTATTTTCCTTTAGAATAAGTTCTATTCGGAGCAAGGAATAAAACACATTTCAAAGTCATACAGCCTATATTCAATACATAAATAACGATGGTAATGTCACGTTGAACATGAATATGGTACACCTATAAATCTATAAAGTACATTTGCACAAAATATTCTCATATTTATATCTAAACATAACGGTACATTAAATATTACATGACATCGCACGTATTTACAACGTTTAAAGTTGAAAGATCGCTTCGTTTTTCACATTCCATTTAATCCAAGACAGATAGGTGCGTCAAGTCAAACGGTAGCGTTGGTCGAATATTGACTGTAAAATTGACGACCAGAGATAAATTATAATCGTACAAAATAATGTTTGGATGGACACCATCAGCAGAACGAATCTAATCTCATCGTTGACAAGACTTATTATGTACTTACGGAGTCGTGTTGGTTTCATACTAGTTTTGACTAGATTCGATTCTTTTTTAAATCTAATTTTTCACTTGATTTTACAGACTCAAGAAAATATTTTAATAAGCTCTCGATTATAGTCTGATACACATTCAAGGAATGGAATTTAAAATTCAATTTCGGAAGAACTCCTTGTAAACTTAGAAGTATTTTCTTGGACGACGTTAAACTCAGAAGTTTTATTTTATAAGAAATATAATGGTCTTGACAGAAATTATGAAAGTATTCGAATATTTTTTTTTAATCTGCTCTTAATAAGTTCTGAACCAATTGAGATAGGGAATTGAAATACATGCAAAAGTATCATCCGTTTCATTTTCCCGAAAAGCAGTCGTCATAGATAACAACATCCAAGTTGATATTCTTTATCAAGTGCTGTATAGTGTAATTGGTTCAAAAGTTATCGATATTTAAAAATCGAAAATATTATGTTTTTCTTCAAGAAATAATTTTGAATACGCCAAACATATTTGTCGAGAAAAATAAATATTTAATTCATGTTAAATTTTTAATTCTTCAGATTTACTCGTACATTAAATTCTAAATTTTTATTCTGTTCTGTTTCTCTCATGTGGTTCCAGTTAGTTATCTAATGCAAATTTCATAACTAAAGCACTCTTAGGTCGTGAGTCACCTTTCCAATCGTTGTGGAGTGATGACACATGACCTAACAATGTACCTAAATCCGTGCTTTACTCATAACTATTTGTATCACAAAATCTTTTAAGCGGACACTAAATCGCGCACTATACACTTTACGTTTCACCGTCGTTCGACAGCTTCGTCGAACGACGGTGAAACGTAAAGTGTATAGTGCGCGATTTAGTGTCCGCTTAAAAGATTTTGTGATACAAATTTCATCGGACAAGAACCAACTGTAAATATGCATAACTATTTGGTTCAAGAAAATTAATAAATTCAATTGGATAACGATGGAAGAAAGAACGTTTTTGACTAATTGTAAATCTTGCTATGTATGTCATAATCTAGTTCACCAAAGTTATTTCCTGATTAGTGCCAAAAATCCTTGTCGCAATATTTTATGGCAGTGAAGTGTTATTGCGAATTGAAAATCGTTTACAGTTTTTTATTTTAAACTTGTATAAACTTCTGAACTTAACGTTTCCATTAGAAGACAAAATTAATTACCTATCACACTTCCAAGAAAATATCAATCTGGAATTATATTCATCGTACCGACTATTTATAATAATATTTATACGTCAGTCATTGTTAATACAAAAGGAAGCAACCGATTTACATAAATAACCTTAAGAAGCTATACATAATCAAAAATACGATTTTAATAGTTGTTTCAAATAAGCTATTGATTTTTTTGAATGACCTTCAATTGTGCCCGACATTTTGGATACTCTCGTTAGTTTATATTTAAATTACAAGTCGTTAATTATCGTCAATTCGAGTGTCTTCACGTCGTTGCGTTGGCGTTGTCGAAGCCCTTGACCAAAGTTTCGATTATGAATTTTATCGTTATGTTGTAGATGTTCTCCACGTTTTCCGTGTAGCGGTCTCCTAACGTCGTTTTCACCGCCTCCAGGAATGGTTGTTCTATTTTCTGGAAACAAAAGTGCAAGAATTAATTGCGAACTTCCGAAAGTGAAAGTACGAAAGATTATTATTTATATTACTAAAACGTGAAAATGTGTCAGTCTGCCAGTCTCATATTAGAGACGGTTTCAAGGCTGTCGTAAAATTTCATATCGACGAACCGGTAAAATGTGTGCCATAAAAGTCTCATAACCGAACGAATTCGGTAAGTAATAAATTTCCACCGGGTGTATGAAATAGGTTTTTATGGAATTAAAGACTTCGGATTGAAATTAAATCTCGTCGTAAATATAGCACTGATTTTAATTATTACGACTTTCCTTTTTTCATCCGAAAGAATAAAAAAATAAGAATGTCCTTACTTTATCAGTATCACTTGTGCGACTTATGTCTATTTACAATAACAGAGAGCTTTCTTCTTTTGGTCAAGTGCCCATAATACCCACAACATTGTCTAATTGAATTGGGCTTAAAATCTTCAATAGGCATTCTACAGCTACTAAGGGAATAAAAAAATTGTAAGGCCGAAATTGAGAGCGTTGCACTAAACAAATTCCAGAACTTGTTTAATGCAAACAATAAATTTAATTAACTGGATTTATGATTTCTAATTCCACACAACGAGTTACTACGAATCCACTTAAACGACTACGAATAATTCATGCACATTTCTGTTCCAAAATACCCCCGGCGAATATACAGAAAAAATGTAATTTACGCCCGCTCGGCGCGCTTTCAGCGGAGCTTTTCGCTGTATTAAATGTGCTCGCATTAAGTCTGAAGCAGGAGGAATGCATTCAAAGAAGTTAAGCGAGAAGATTTATTTAAGTGGGGAACAGTCAAAATTGATGCCGCTGGAATTAGCGAAGCCGAATAAGGGTAGGTACTACTGTTGTTAAATAACGTCATATCTGGAGCAAGCTCTGAATTTATTCGTTTCATAAGCAAAATGCAGATTAACTCCGAATTCCGGAGCATAAATACGCCTGGACTCATCAAATCAGTTACGAGGGGCGGTTACGGTTTCGTTTAATTACGACGTTCGGTTGGGGACATGAAATTTCCAATATTCAAATTATTTTTGGATTGAGGTTAAAAGGAGGAGATTATAAATTTGTTTTTATGACGCAATTGCGTTTTAAAAACGATTAGGTCATAAGTAAAGCACGGATTTAGGATTAGGTCATGACTCATGAATCACCATTGTATAGTCGTCCCAGTTTGGTAGAAGTTTTATGGCCTTGCCAAAAAAAGCGACAGAAAGGCGACCGCAGGTCGGTCTCTTTGAAGCTGTTTTTTTTATAGCAAGATCATAAAACCGATACAAATCTTGGACGACTATAGTCGAGCGTACGCTTTGTGGAGTGATAACTTATGACTAGCGTATGGATCTAGATGCATTCTTAGGTTATGAATCATCACTCCAAAATGCGTACTGGTAGCAGACTCTAGAAGGAAAATGCAGGATTTAGTCAATGTATGGACTAGAGAAATAGAAAAAATGAAGATGGAAGTAAACATAAATAAAACAAAGGTGGTTGATAATCAACGAAAATCGGAGAGAGGATAACAACATATAACTACCTGGGCACTATACTGATAAATGACGGAAAACTAGACACTGAAATAGCAAGCCGAGCCAATAAGTCCACCAGACTATACTATAGGCCAAATCATACAATACTAGGCCACATAGAAGTTAAACAAGAAGTACCCAACAGAATAACTATACCGATACATACATACGCAGCAGAGAACTGGGCCCTGGTTGAAAAAACATGAAAGCAAAATAAACGCGATGGAAATGAAGCACCTCAGGAAGATCAAAGGAAGAACAAAATGGGACAGTATTAGAAATGAAATCGTTAGAGAAGACATAAAACAAAGACCAACCCTAGAAAAAAATAAAGAAAAGAAGTTAAACTGGAACGGGCATGTCACAGGAATGAATAACGATAGACTAACAAAAAGAATAATGGAAATGGGTAAACCGAGCAAGAAAGGAAGAGGCAGGCCTTCAGGCAGAAAGAAATGGTTAAACCAGATAGAGGAGCTTGGAAGAATAAAAGGTAAAACAAAGGAAGAGATGAAAATCCTAGCAAAAGATAGAAAGGCTTGGTAGACATGGATAAACGAAGACCGAGACGCACAATCCGACGCCTGAAGGGGCAAAAGGAATCATCGAGAATTGCGCTTCATGCCAAATTCCTTAATTCCTGAATATATACTTTTATGAATATATTTTCTCTTTATATTTAACTAAATTTCATTTTAAAGGAAGAACTAATTTCATCAATCCCAAAAAAATACATGTGGTGACGGGCAAGGGCTAAAATCTCATTCCATGTGAAGGGGGCATTGAGAGGAATATCTGGCTAAAATAAACTCAAACTAGATACGTACAAACCAAGAAATTGCTACTTGGGTGCTTCATGGTTTTGAAACGATCGCGAAATTGTTGTCAAAACAAAATCGATTATTGCAGGTTTAATTTCAAATAACAAACACGTGTTCGAAACTGTACGCTGTAAAAATGCGGCCCGGCAGTTAGGGCGACGCTCTGTCCCTTCTCAAGAGGATATGCCACCCAGTCTTTAGGATTCTATAACGGCTGGCATCATTCAAATTGAACTACAGTGAGTAACCTTTTAGATTTGTTGTCGCTTAGATTTTGTCGCGCTAAATTGCAGATACATGTCCAATTTAGAAAAAGAGATCAAATTACTTGCATGTTGTAGCATTTCGCTTTCGTCTGCTCTGTTTCAAAACTGGCGCCGTATGTCTTGAGGCTGTCAAGGGGGCACTTGTAATAAAGATAGCAGGCAAGTTCAGATTTCGTGAGACCACCGCGATTCTTATGACAGCTAAATGGGAGTGCGTAATTTATGGATTTGTACAGGGAAAACAAATGCAGGGGCGTGGGTTGAAATTCGAAGCAGCGATTACCATTGGTCGAGGTGATTTCAAAATTTATCTTCAGAAGTCCGTGGGGTGTGTTTAGTTTTTACTTGGAAAGGACGAAACGCGAAAAACGGCAGACAGAATTGGAGCTCGGCACGTTTTTCTGTAGTGCTTGCAGTCATTTACTCATTTTCTAGATAAATCATTTATTTCGGTACGGCTAAAATACAGTGTGTTAAGAAAGGGCAATTAAAACCAAACACGTGCGCGTCGCGTCGCGGGTGTTTTAAATCAGAGTGCGCGAGTGTTCCACGGAATACGCGTGAGAATAATTTAATTTGCATTAATTAGTGTCTAAAGAGTCAGTAAGGTTCATTATTACCATTGCATTTAGATAACTATAATCAAACTATTTTTATTTACATTTGAAGCGAATGTTAAAACTCACTAGTGGCATTCACCTAATAAAATTTGTTGGTCATTTGTTCTACCCCTGAAGATATTCTCGGGTAAGTTGGAAACACGCTAACGGTTGTTTTTCGATTTGTATCGGGAAGTCGCCAATCTAAATCACTGGTGTGAGGCAAATTATATCTGCCGCTGAAACCAAGTGCGCCCAGCACAATCTAAACTAGGAAATCGAATTTCGTGAAATTACGAGGCCGAACAATTTGAACTACATATTCATAGCCATTTTCTTAGCAAAGTTCTTGGCACCCTGCATGTGTGTGACCCAGACTGTGGCCTTTGCCGAAAGATTTGCAGGTTAATTTGAAGCGATTTGCCGAGAGACTGAAAGTGCCATCCATAAACACCCATAGTGTAGTGCCGAAAAACAGTCAAATCTGGGTTCTTACGCAATAAATTAGTTAGATAGGTTTAGCCGATGAAAAAACGACCATGAGAGGGATTTGAAAAAACGTAGTCACAAAGTCACCCTCTCAAGGCGATTGGACGTGGCCAGGAAGGACCCTACCCATTCGACCTTAATTAATTAGTTTAGCTAGTGTTAGGGTTTTCCCATCACCTCCAAAAGGAGTCCCTGAAAAACTGGTGAGTGCTATCGACTGTCCTGCAATTTGATCGCTGAGGGCGGCATTTTGTGTCACATACTTCTATGGTGAGTTATCTCCTCCACTCTGCAACAACTGTAATCGGCGACAGTCGAAAATATTCGCCACTCGTCGAGGCATTATATTGCGCGTCGTTGGTTTTAGGCATGCCGATTTCAATTTAAACTGGAATAAGCGCGAAATACTTGCGGAAAAGTATGAGGGATGGTGGTAATGTTCTCCTACCGCGGTCGACACTGACGTAATTCATTGCCGAGCGCGGTAGGAGAACATTACCACCACCCCTCATACTTCTCTGCAAGTATTTCGCGCTTATTCCAGTTTAAATTGAAATCGGCACGCTTAGAACCAACGATACGCAATATAATGTCTCGACGAGTGGCGAATATTTTCGACTGTCGCCGATTACAGTTGTTACAGAGTGGAGGGGATGACTCATCAGAACTCTTGTGCCCAGCATTGACGTAATTAGTTCCTTGTTCTCTCGAGTTATTCCCCACCGCCGCACCAAGAAGAACCGGGTTATCACAACGTAGGTCCAGATTAGCAGCGATCACGAGCCGTATTTAAACGTATTCCTATTTATCGCGGATTCCCCGCAAGGGTCATTCAACCGCAACACAATCAGTAGGTTTAACAGCATAATTTCTTAACGCCGCAATAAATCTTAAGCAGTAGACTTAGCGTAGACAGACGGGGAGGCATGTTCCATTGTAGTCATAACATTTCGAGTGACCTTTCTTGGGAATCTAGGTAGAGGGCCGATTCCATACGGTCCAGTTATTTAAATTGGCAATAAATTTAAGTTGTTTTGTTTGGACATTTTTATTAAGTATTTACTTGTACGTAAAAGTAAACAAACAAGGATTTTAAATGGGCGCGTTACAGTTTGATTAAAATTTTGGTAAAAGAGTGAGGAGAAGAAATGGAAATTGTGGTGTAATTATTTTGTGAATTAAGACATAATGTAGAGTTTGGGCGTAATAATAAAACTCTCACTCTCGTGACATCTAGAGGAGCGTAGCGTGTCGACGAGGCCTTGTAAAATTGATACAGTTGAAAGTAAAGGATAATTCATTTTTAACCACCAGTTCCCTCACCAATGAATATTTCGGATTTTATAGATATTATAAAACAGTATTATAACGAAAAAAGGAAAAAACAGTGTCAGTCCTGACGGGATTATGGGATTAACTAAATTTTAAAATTGCCAGCCAAATGTATTATACCATCAAGCTTTTATTAACGAGCTTTTCGTAATGAATATATATGTGGACAGTACACGTAACTGATCTGACACTTTCATTATGCTAAAAGCGCGAAAGTTTACCAACCTACAAAACGTAATTTATTTAGGTACTTGTTAGGAAAATGTGAAGGTCTCGTTTTCACAAAATGCTTCAGTAATTATTTATTTGCTATAGGTACATCACTCACCCGACAAGTTATTATTATTATTTAGTTTACATCATCACCAAAAAGAAATTTCCTCACTTTAGCAATTTCGTAATTCATTATAAAAGTTTATTAAACAAAGCCACGCTGGTGAGGCAGGCGAAATCGATACAAAATATTCCAACTTTTTCTGCTAGGTAAATTAACGTGAAATCCAACTTTTTTAATTAAAAGTTTCCCTTCATAACTAACTCCAATGTATTGAAATTACTAATTATTATTAAAATTATCGCAAATTACAATTGAACTGACACTTTGTAAAATTGATATAAATGTCGACGTGTTCCCCTGTATTTATTTCAATTATTAAAATTTTTATGAAGCATAAAATAATGTAGGACAACTAGAATTTATTATCGTTGCTTGTCCATATCTTCCAAGATCTAAGATTATATTATTCATCAGACCCAAGCGTTTACCTTAGTATTTTCACGTCGATGCTTTCAAAGGATTATGAGCGCCCCTTAATCGCGTAATAATTTACATTTAGTGGGGGGTTTTATTTTCTTTTGAAGTAGTTTATGACAAGGAAGAGGGTTAAATTTATATAAGAGCTGGGATTTAAAAATTGCACGCCAAAAATCCGAAATACAAAATTCTTTCGTCTTGGGTTAAATACAATTACAAATTACCAAGAGAATGTAATACGTTTTAAAAGAAACAAAATTGTAATTTAATGCTGACGTGTTTCATTCGTTTCAATTTATTTGTATGTACAGGATCACTAATAGGATTACGTTTCTAAACCACACACACACAAACCCGGCGAATCGTATCGAGCACACCTGCAATTTTCTCAAAATTTTCCGACGTTTTCGGAACGATCGCGCGACCTAGTTACATTCAGCCAAATAAATTTCAGTCCGAGCTGAAATTACGAGGACTAAAAACGATTGGCTTTAGTTTGTGAGCACCGTTGGAATTAGTTCGAAAGTTTCAGTCTGCCAACGCCTAGAATTGATTTTTTTTAATATCACATATTATGATTTGCTTTATATTCTCACCGCATTTTCTTATGCCATACCGTTCAGGGGCGTGGGTAGAGCTTGAAAACAATTTGATACAAAATATACCTTTATTAGTTTTCTAAAAGTTATTTATATTACAAGTGGGACAGAGACATCATTATAATATGAGTGCGATGAGTTATCCTGTCGAGGGCGTCAGGGTAAGAGCACGAATATTATAATGATGCACTATCCCCCTTGTAAAATACAACGTTCTATCTACACCTGCAACATGGTTTTTATTTTTATTAATTTAAAAAATATTGTGGGAAGCCATCAGTAAGCGAATATCGCAATAGCTTGGTTATAGCGCAAATTCATAGTAATCGCATAATAATAACTAATACATTTTATAACTAGTATTATAATAACTCTCATTATGAGTTACATAATATAGCTACTATGAAAATAATTATTCTACCGATCAATACAAATATTGAAAGCATTTGGATATTACAACAAATTCAAATGTATCCCGTGTCTTAAGTGACAACGAACTTTTAGAATCTTTATATAACTTTTAAAATGTAAAGTAAATTATCATCTATTTGGGCGATTTCTTCACCTACACATGACACCTTATTTTCCACACGTCTTGCTCCATGTATTCCGCGCAGAGATTTGTTGTCGTGGATGAATATGTTATCCCAATAATAATATTGGGGCGAGTCCCCTAACGGTTTTCCCGAAGCTGGCAGAAGCCTTCTAACATGTAATGTTATTGGCTCCGCGGTAATGGACGTAAGCTGCAAAATCCGGTGATTTCATTTTACGCCGTGAGCCTGATCTTATAACGATTACATTTGGCTTTTTTATTTAAATTAAAAAAATCACCTGTATACAGGTTGTTCGTTTCTCGAGCCTCACCATAGGGATCTCGGTTATCTTAAAAGACTCAAGGTTGGTTAAATTGGAGCAAAGTTCCCCAAACAATAATTTTTTTGGTTTCCACTCTTTTCGAATAAGAAACAATTCCAATTCGTTTGAAATAATTCTTTCATATTATTTTGCATTGGCTTTGAATGGTATCATTACGAGTTGTAAGTTGCCAGCAACTCCTAGCAGAATGTTGTCACCACGTTTTATATTCCTGGGGGAACAATTCGCATGAGGGCGAACGTAAACTAATACCCCAATGGTTCCCTTGAGTTTTCACGTCCCTCTATATCAAACATAACGACATGCACGGTTGATTCGTAGAATGTGCGGTATTTGCTCCCCGGAATTCCTGAGTGATTAATTAAAGTTAACTGTTGAGTAGCTAGGAGCTATTTAATATTGACATTTATATGTCAGTAAAGTGCAGATTATTATTTCATGATGACAACATCTAACATGAAACTCCAATTATACAGAGAGCGACTATTTTCTCTACGAAGAGCAAATTTGGATGTGTAGTAGAAAAAAATTTGAAATCAAGTTTATGAAAAACACTTTAATTTTCTGTGCCACAAGGTTCGATTTTGACACCTCTACCGTTTACACTATTTACACATCCACTTTCATTAATCATGTTGGATACTGTAAAATGCATATTTATGCTGATTATCATCAGAAAATTACAATATTTGAGAAGACCTATCGTTAGGACTCAATAATTTCAATTCCAAATTTTATTTAAATTGTTAAATTATTAATTTGTTAAGTTATTTAAGTCCCATATATATGTTGCTGAAAACGTTTGGTTGTCGGTCTAGTCTTGATGTTGGCATTATTGAATTAGCTTGGTTCCTCTCTCCTCCTCTTTCCAGCTCCGGCATCTCCAGAATTTAAGTGTGAGAGACAGTTACAGCAACCGCAAATTATTAATTCAGATGCGACCCATTATATCGATTTGGATCGGAACTGAAATGCATATTTTAGTTTGAAAACTGAAGTTCATAATTGAATGACATCACTGAGACATGCAAAATATAATATTGCGTTTCGATTTCCATTAGATTCATCTTATTTCGTATTAAAATGTTTTCCAAGAAAGAAATCTATTAGGCCCAGTTGTACAATGCCTAAATCCTTAAGCTGGAATTGTACAACTGGTAATTTGATTCAAGTGTGTGTCTACTACAATTCTTTTTTGAAATCTCGAAGAAAACGCTTCAAAAACAAAATTATTTACTGAATCGTCAATAGGCGAACAGCAAGAAAAAAAATTCTTCTTTAATTTCTTACTGTCCGAAACACGCGGTTTGAAACGGCTTTTAATTTGCTTGAAATCGAGCCAAGCCTTTTAGGATAAGGGGCTCCCGTCTCAAACAAAACGTCCGCAGTCTCACCACTGACAAATTAATTCTGTATTTCATCCTTTACCACCCTAAGCCGAAGCTCTGCCGGCTAGGGTAATCTGCTTACGTCGTGAGATTAAAATACTACATTATCTACAAGTAAATAAGTTCTTTTTTAAACGTGCACTTACACTCAAGAATTGAGTCAAACTAACGTAAGTACATATTCGTCTATAAACATGAAATTATTTTAGAATCAGATTACTAATTAATAAATTAATAATTTGTTCATTTCCTTACGGTTTTTTTTTTTACACCAAGCAAATGTTTATTATCACTTCACCTGCCAATAGATACATTCAAACCCGTGTATTTTGCTTGAGTCCACCCCAATTGAACGTTGCTCATATTTATAAGCTGTGTCACAAAAGACTGACAAATGATGAACAACAATATTAATTCAATCTCTACAGAAACTATCTACGAAATAAAAAATGCGGTAGATATACTACATCACTGATAACTTTGTGAAGAATTGGTTTCTGTAGTTATTCTATGTATATCTTGAATGCCGGCTTTGGAACACAGCTTTGCAGTTGCCTCATCCATTTTGCTTTCGATGCCAAAGTCATAAATAAGCGTGTTTAAAAATCAATAAAGAAGACATCAAATTCTCTTCGCTACGAGGTCTGAATTTGAATGTAGTGATGCTGGTGATTTAATTCTTATTTGTAACAGATAAATATTTACACGAACGCAGAAATATAACATAAAAAATTGGAGCTTACATTTCATTGTAAACAAACTTGTGGAAGATCCTACACAAGAGAGAAAACTCTTGACAAACACTGAATATTTCATTTGTAACTCTGTTAAATCTGAATAATAAAGTCTGGATTTGCGTACTTCGTACTCTGCACAGCTAAATTCTTAATTATGTTAAACTTGTTTCTGTATAATGAAAATTCTTTTCTTCGAGAAGGATTTTGAACACCGGCCTTATCTGCACAGTGTCAAATATATTTATTCTCTCGTGGAAAATTTTAATTTTTTTTATATTAAAAAAAAAATAAACTCGAACAACATTCATCAGAGATAACATTGAGTCAGAGTTTTCAAGTTATTCCTAGCTTTCAGGGCATTACGGTCTCTCGCTTTTACGTCACCGTCTGAAAGCCAAAATATATAAAAGATATCTGTGCGACATTTTCCCGAAAGCTAGTTAGATAATGGTTGGATTACAACCCCCGGAGTAATGCGCTGCTTCCTAGATACAGAGCAGCACCGGTTTAAAGATGTTAAGGTATTAAAATGGAAATGTCCAGATTCCTTTTTATCTGCAAGAATTATTTTAGATTGGAGAAGCTGAATATTATTTTAAATTAATTTTAATTATGAAAGTAAACTAAACTTATTGAAATATTAATGTTTTCGAAAGATATGTGTATTAGTAATACTGTTCAATTTAAAATATGTTTATGAAAATAAAACTCACCCAAAAATATTCAGCTTTAAAGCCCGGTATCCTTCGATGAGAAGCTCCGACTTGGTGAAGGAAGTCAAAGAAAGCGTCCAAGTTATCGAGACCTTTGATGCCCTCGTCCAAAGTATTCATGACCGTACTCGCATGTTCATGAAGCTCCAGACTATTGGCTTGGTCCTCCTTTGTTTTCAGTTCCTTGAACTTCTCGAATAAAGATAAAAGCTCGGCGTGCTCCTCGAACAACCTGCAACGAAATTGTATTTGAGAGCAGGAAACAAATAGACTATTCGTAATTTCAGAAATAACTTTAAAAGAAAAGGAGCTAAAATGTTGTGGATTTTACTTTTTCCGAAGTTGTTAAAACCAGGCGCGATTTTATAAATACTTTAACGACGTGTATTAAAATAAACGAGCAGAAGTTGCATCGCTTTGATTATAAAAATTGCTTTATGAAGCGAACGGCTCATTTATTCATTAGCCCCAATTAGTTGAAAGCGGTAGGAATGATATATGGATGTTGGTGCGCCTTGTTTGGTGCGAACGCGTGCATAATTTACTCGAAGCTTGAAAACTAAGACTTCTCCTTAACCCGAGGGGAATCGTTTATAAGTGTTAGGAAAATTAAAATAAATGAAATTCGCGATCAAAGCAAACAAAATTTATATAAATAGGGAGTGACACAAAGACATCTTGTATAAAATCAATTGGAGCTGGAGTAGGTTCGAAATTTGTTAAAATGTGGATCGCCCAAATTAAAAGGGAGAAAAGGGATAATATTGTTATAGTAGCAAAATATAATGACACCCCGACTCCTTATTGTGGATGTTGGATGGGGTACCACGAATTTCTTAGGGTTCCTCAGTCTCCTGGCGATGTGTAAACATGATGGACATATAAACACTGTCCATTTGTTTCGACACGCAGGAGAACATTTTCTTTTGCAGTATATTAACGTCACAACGATATTACATTCTTTTAGGCTCGACTTCTTCTAAGCAACTTACATTTGTTTGTCTGGAAATAAGGCTTTGTCGTAAAACATTTGCGTTATTTCGTTGCGATATTTCAAAGTAAAGAAACGAGTCGGACGTTTTACTTTAATCTCCTTGCCGAGGGTATCGAAGGCAATTTGTCGCTCGTGCCACCTACAAAAAAAAAAAAAACTTCCCCCTGTTATTCGGTTAAAAAAAGCGATACAATTGTAAATCGCGATTTGATTACTGTAAGAGATGGAAATATGAAAAACCGAACGGCTGTTGTAAGTCATATTGAAAATCACGTCGCGTTTTTCTAAGGAAACTCATTAAGCCAGAGTAACGGTGCGAAGAAAAAATGTGGGGAAGTTTTTCATTAAAAAAAAAAAAAGATGTAATAAGCATCTTATAACGGCTCTTTAAGATGTGTTGTTTTTCTTGTATATATTTCGAATTTTCCAGTTCCCCCTGAAAGGCCTTTGTTCTTGTTGCGATGTAATTTCAGGTTCATATTTTTATTGCTTCTTTTTGTCCTTCGCCTGCTTTTGATGTCAAATTAAGTGTTGTATTTAATTATTAAAAGTTATCTAAAGGACTCAAAATTTATACGCACGTAAGTTTGAAACGGTCGCGGAATTTGTTTTCAAACATAATCGGTTATTGCGTGTTTAATTTCAAATAACAAACACGTGTTCGGACTTTACGCAGTGAAATTGCGGCCGGATGCTTCAGGGCGCCGCGCTGCGCTGTCCCCTTTCAAGAGACTATAAACCACCCAGAGAGTCTTTAAGAAGTTGTAACGTTAGCCTCCGGGTTTTTTCTGCCATCATAAACAAATCATCGTAACCTTTTAGCTTTGTGTTTTCGGATTTTGTATGGGTTTGTGTTGCACTAAATTTTAGAGATATGTTAGTTACAGAAAAGGAGATCAAATTACGTTGCAAGTTAAAGTGTTTCGCTTTAGTCTGTTTTGTTTCAAGAAGCACAGGATGTATTAAAATTTCAGCCTGGTCACTTGTAGAGTTAAGTAGTTGCAGATGCTAGTTGGGGTTGCTTAATTTATGAAGTGTACAAGAAAATGTGCAGGGGCGTGATTTGAGACTAGGGCAACGGCTATCACTGGCCGCGGTTGTTTCAAAAATTATCTTGCGAAGTCCGAGGGGTTGGGTTAATCTTTGACTTGGGAAGACAGGAGCTACGGACACAGGCAGATAAGATTCGATCTCTCGAGCGCACGGTCGAATTCATTTTAATTTTGACTTAGCGGGTTTCTTTTAGTGCTTGCAGTCATTTTCTCATATTTCTAGATAATCATTTATTTCGATATGGTTAAAATAAAGTGTGTTAATAGAAAGGGCAATTAAACAAAACCACCAATACGTACGGTTCGCGTCGCGAGTGTGTATAAACAAGAGTGTGTGCGCAACTCGTGGATACACGGATAGGTAATTTACATTTATTTGTATTCTTCGTCACACATTTGGTGGTATAAATTGTTTAAAAATAATTAAATGTGTATTAATCAGTGGCTAAAGAATCTGTAAAATTCAGTAGTCGTATTGCATTTGTATAATTTTAGTCAAACTATTTTTATTTACATTTGAATCGAGTATTAAAACTCCACAAGTGGCATTCACATTAGTAAAATGTATTGGTTATTTGTTTTTATAAATTATTAGGCCAATTCTGTGATTTCTGTCCGCCAGCTGTGACACTGCCACTAGGAGGCCAACGCCAATGAGGGGGACCGGCATCCGGGACTGGTGGGCTCCCCCTCCCCCTAGCACTCATGTCAGCAAGGTTTGATGAGTAAGCGTCGAGAACACTTACGCGAATCTCTACCACACATCTCATACTAATCCCAGCATCCATTACACATATACGCATACCCGCGTATATGGGATAGGGCAGCTAGGCAGGTTAGTTGGGATTAAGTTGTAAACACGCCAACGGCTGTTTTCGATTTGTACAACGAAGTCGCCAGTTTAAATCTGAAGCAAGTTACATCTGCCGCCGAAACCAAGTGTGCCAGCACAATCTAAAACCCAGAAATCAAGGCCAATTAATCGCTCGTTACGAATTTCGTGAAATTACGAGGCCGAACCACCTATTCATAGCCGTCTTCTTAACCAAGTTTCTCTCACACCCTGTAGTGTGTGAACCACCCATAGTGGAGTGCCGAAAACAGTCAATTTGGATCCATTGCGCAATAAATTAGTTAGATAGGTTTAGCCGACGAAAAAACGACGTATAGGGATTTGGAAAAAGGAGTACATAATACCACCCTCTTAAGGCGATTGGACGTAGCGAGAAAAGATCCTACCCATTCGACCTCAATTAATTAGTTTAGCTAGCGATAGGGTTTCCCATCACCCCCGACAGGAGTCCCTGAAAAACTGGTGATTGCTATTGATCGTCTTGCAAATTGATCGCCGAGGGTTGCATTTTGTATCACATACGTCTCCAGAACGTCTGATTAATTAATTAATTAATTACTTCCATTGATTAAGTACACTGTAGACCCACTGTGTCACACTATGCGTTGGTTGATTGAGCAGAACGAGTCTCATGCCCGTATGCACAGACAAGTCTCAAGGTAGACTTAAGGAAAAAGTGACACTTAAAGCTAACTTCATATCAAGTGTGCATCGTATAGTTACATTGTTCATTGTTTACTTTGGCTTAAGTCTAAGATTTGTCTGTGCATACGGGCATTAGAGTACGATCTGAAGTGGCAAACACTAATACCAAGACCAATCTAAGTTGAACTTAAATTAATTGTTAATCTAATTAAGGAGCAGAGCTCTCCAACAACTATTTGTGCATGCACGAAACCACCAGCTGTGTGATTTGAAGCCAGTTAGGTCACTCCGATATTCTACTGTACTTCCTGATAACCGTAATGTTGTTTCTCTGTATTGTTTTAACGCAAGGGTTTTTTTAATATCAGATCCCTCAGTGGCTGGTACAAGGAGTTTTTACCTTTTTTTGCAATAAATAAAATTGATCAAATCTAACGTCCGCGTTCTTATTTAAACGTAATTAGTTCCTTGATCTCTCGAGTTATTCGCCGACGCACCAAAAAGAACTGAGTTACAACAACGTAAGTCCAGATTTGCAGCGATTACGAGCCATATTAGAAATACTGCTATTTTATTGCGGATTCTCCGCAAGGGTCACATCAAAACGTAAACAAATAAGTAGGTTAGCAGAATAGTTTCTTAACGCCGGTCATAAATCTTAGTCGACCCAGACGGATAGGATAGTGCATGACCAATTCCAGTAATAAATCGTTGGGTGACCCTTCTTGGAAATTCTCAGAAAATAAACATTGTCGGTCCAGTTATTTAATTTGACAATAAGTTTAATTTGTTTTTGTTTGGACAGTTTTATTGGTTATTTAGTTGTCCGTAAAAGTCAACAAACAAGGTGACACGTCGGCGTGTTACAAGTTTAAATATCCAATTCATTGTCAATTTCGATCAACTAAACCAAAGTGTTTACGCTAGACTTTGTAGCAGAAAATTCTATTTTTAAATAATCCAGACGCAAATGGTTATCTATGATCACATTAACTTTTAATAATCTAATAAAAACGACTAAAGTTAAACTGTAATTACTTTTTGCAAGTGAATAATTGAGTGTATTGAAAACAATTAGATTAATGATTTTAGATTTATTTTAGTGTTCGTAATAAAATAACTTAAACCATACCAAAATATGTAACGGTCTGACAGTGTTAAATGTGTCAAACGATTTAAAATATTTTAGGGACTGAAAACTTTCAGAGAATGAAGCGACTTTGGTCGAGCCTTACGGGTTCACGGGTCAATCGTAATGGAATTTCATCAAATAAGTCCTTTCTCGAAGACGATAAAAGTTTTCAATTTAATTTGCTTACACAATTTATACTTGACACCTAAGTTTAGCAGACCCGACCTTTTATAACACGTTTATATGTGTAGAGAGACTGTTGTAGTTTACTTGATAGAACCAGACCAAGCACGTGTTTTCACGTATCTGTGATACAACTATGTGTTTGGAAAAATGAATTATGAAATTCTTTGATTAACAAATTGCCGCAGTTGTGAACTACAGGACGTTGCGATTTTGATAGAGCGACAAAATTAATTTACGTTCCATTAATTACGGACGTGAAATCTGCAAAAGCGAATTAATAATGCAGACGCAGTTGAAATATTTTTAAGGGCAGCCATGCAGCACACATCGAATTGCCTTGTATTATACCAGCAGAAAATTACTTGTCTGTTATTTTTACCGAACAATAAATAATTGGATAAGGGAAATTTGAAATTGGTTCTCCGATTGGGTATGTTTCTTCATTAAGAAATTCCATACCACAAAGCATACAAAAGATAAGGACGAGAACAAAAGTTTGATTAAAACACAAGATAAACAAAGTGATTTAATATATTGCTTCCTCTTAAGCGAAGGTCACCGAGGGAAAAATTGAAAATTATTTTTGCTACGACATAAAGGAAATAAAATTTGTCGTTTTCAAATTGAATTACATGTCTTCGCAAAAGAAAACACATGCCGGAAAGTTATGTGTTTTCATTACATCACAAATTCGATTTTCCGTATTCAGGTCCTCCGGAATTTATTCCGGGAGATGCCGCGTCGTAAAACTGAAATTAATTTCAATAATAATTCGGCGTCTCATTTTCTGGAGGATAATTAAGATAAAATATAATATCACCACGTTTTAGCATAGCTGCGCGTTCGCAGATATTGTCGTGCTTCTCGTTCACGTAAAGAATTAATGTCCTTTTTAATAGAAATTTATGCAAAAGTATTAGTGTGGAATTTTCGGTATGTTATTGAGTTGATGATAAGTATTAACAAAATCATTACGCCAGAATAACCAAGAATGAAAGTAACATTAATTTTGTACCCAAAGAAACAATCCCCTACATGTTCCTCAGGCCTCAGACCTATTGAAGAATTTTGGGCACATCTTGCTAGAAAAGTTTATGGATAATGGTTGAGAAGCCCAAAACGAACACCAGTTGCGAGAAGAGTATTTCAGAAGATTCGGGAAATAGATGTTACTTTTGTCCAACGAGAAATGAGACCATATTCGCAGAAAACTGCGCGCCATTGAAGATAATGATCCTCTGGCAGTTATGTAAAACTAGTTACGTATTACTTTAGGATGTAGGAACAAGCCCTAATACTCATGGATCAATAAAAAATTTGCTACTGTTTGTTTAAGAACTTTAAATTTTCCCCAAAACTTATGTTTCATACGTGCTTACCAATTTTATGGTGATATACGTGGTCAGAATTTTTTGGTTTCTCTTTCTATGATTTATGTATAATCCACAAGGTGCGCCCGAAGAATACGTCTAATACAAGAGTCTTCACGACATTTTTCACTTTCTTATAAGAAGTATGTATGTATACGTGTTTATAAGTTCTCAGTTTCTTTTGTGTCTGGTTTAATAAGAAGTCATGATATATTGCGTTTCCTTGTCCCAGATAAAGTGATATTTTACGCCGTGGCGAAACGAGAAATAAAATTGCCTTTTCCGTTATTATTTTTTGACAAAAAAATTAGACTTTCTTTATTAGTAATACTAATTAATTAATTAAGCAAAAACTGTCAGACAGATTAACCGTTTTATAAGGCAGAGGGAAAAATAAAACGAATTTGATGTGAGTTCGCTCGATCCCTTGGGGGGGTAATAAATCCTAACCGGATTAGTGACAGGCTGAGCAGTTTAATTTTTGTGCAAGTTTCAAACGTAAACCAGACCAAAATCGATTAGTGACCAAGTATATAGCACCTCAGGTTGCCATGGCGATAACAGATGCTCTCCTACTGAAGCATGCGGCAACCCATTCACACCATCTGCCTAAAGGATAAAGTTTCTGTAACAAAAGCGGAAAATTCTCACCGGAAACAATAGCATCCACCCCGTATTAACCCAAGTAATAGCAACAATAATAAAAATAGTTTTGATTAATCATATGTATTTGTATCATCAGAAGTTTATAACGTAAACTAAATTTGGTTGCTTGAAATATTGAGTTGCAGTTTAAATTTAAATTTGTTCGAGGATCTCAAATGTTAAAAGTAAATTTTTCCGCACGGCAATAAATAATTTCGCCCCTTCGGAAACTCCACTTTTAACGTGATTAAACGTGCCCGAGAATAGCGTCGAGAACGTTCGCGTAAACAAGCTCTCCGTGCGAAATTGGACATCTAAGTAAACACCCAATAAAAACGTCCTATTTGGGTCAATTTTCCCACGCAGCCAACTGGAAAAATAAATCATATGGAAGCCGGTAATTGCACGGTCCCCGTTGCTACTTTCTGTATCGATTCAATAAACACTCCTACGCCATTTCATCCATTGTCAACCATTGCAGACACGCTATCGCTTCTCTTGTTGTGTTATGACAACGCACCCCGTTTAATATAATCATTACATTACGCCTCTGAAGTAATACGTAGAAGATTATAGGTCTGTTCGTTTGTGTTGCTCGGAGTTACTCTGAAAGTTGTCACAGAAAGTTGTCGCGAGAGAAGCGAATTTGACTGAAAACTACATTTGACAACTTTTAGAGTAACTCCGAGCAGTACAAACGAACAGACCTTATGTGATGAGAGACAGATATTAGAAACAAATATACCTGGATTAACTCAAAAACTGATTTTTTGTTTACACTTTTCTCTTATTTTTCTTTATCAGATTTGATGTATTCAAATAACTGTATATTCTTTATTCCGAGGTTTTGTTTTGCCCCTATGCATAGTCTGGACCGTTATCTTTGGTACATATATCATGGTTGTGTGCGTCGGATCTTGTTTCAAGAAGATTCAGGTTTTTTCTGGAGTCAACTAAGGATTTCAGAATGAAATGCGCAGGTAGTATCAGGATTCTGTGCTTAAGGAATAAAGGTTTGCAGTGGGCGTCGTTGGGTGTACCTTCAGTAGCACGTACTGCTTTCTTCTGCAAGCAGAGGATTTTCTTGGCATGCGATGAGTTCCCCCAGGCTTCGATTGCGTATGTCATTTGGGACTCGAACAGTGAGAACTATGTTGTATGTGCAACCTCAGTGATCACGATATTCCTGATACGGCGTATAGCATAAATTGAACAAGATAGTTTACTAGAAAGCTCAGCGCAGTGTTTCTGCCACTCCAGATGGATTACTAGGTACTTCAGGCCGTGAAGATGACACTTTTGGTCTTCTTAACATTGAGGCATAGTTTGCTGCAAAGCATGTTGCAGAGATCTGGGCGGTTAATCCCAGTTTTCCGTTAAGGTTATCGGGATTTCTGTCCCTGACAGCAAAAGTTGTGTCGTCAGTGTATAGCACAGTTTGAGCGTCTACATTTTTGATTTTTTCCATCATTGGAAGGCAAATCATTGATGTACGAGGGTAATCCACAAAGTAACCTCCGTTTATGTGTAGCGCGATAAGTAGTGGGGGTAGCACCACCATTCTAACATCAGTGTGCGCAGTGATTCTGTGCGCTTCTAGCTGTGCAAGGAGGAGTATCGTACGGTTGCGCGTTCTCAAATTATAACCTAAAAACATGAGTGCCGCAATAGAAAATCCCGCCAACTGTGAAGTGCGTAGCGTAATAAGATTTCTTTATGCGAAAAATCACTCAGCAGCTGAAATTCATCGTGAATTGTGTGCGGTGTATGGTCCAGTCCAAACATTATGAGTGAGGGTGTAGTCCGTCAATGGGTACGTTTTTTTTAAAAATGGAAGAACTAATGTTCACGACGAAGCCAGGAGCGGTAGGCCATCTCTTGTCAGTGATGACTTACTGAACAGAGTGAATGAAAAAATTCGTGCGGACCGGCGCTTTACAATCTCGGAACTTTCTGATCATTTCCCTGAAATTTCTAGGAGCCTGCTACACGAGTTAGTGACAGAAAAACTAGGATACCACAAGTTTTGTGCTCATTGGATACCAAAACTGCTTACTGACGACCACAAAATCAAAAGAATGAGTTCTGCCATAGACTTTCTTTCTCGGTATGACGTTGAAGGAGAAGAATTTTTGAACAAGATCGTTACTGGAGATGAAACTTGGGTAGCCTATGTGAATGTGGAGACAAAACAGCAGTCAATGCAATGGGGTCATACAGGTTCTCCAAAGCCAAAGAAAACCCGCCAAACTTTTTCTGCGAGGAAAATTATGGTTACAGTGTTTTGGGATGCTAAGGGCATCTTGCTCGTTGATTTTATGGAGCGTGGTACGACAATCACTTCTGCAGTGTATTGTGAAACTTTAAAAAGACTACGACGCGCCATCCAAAACAAGCGTCGTGGTCTGCTGGCATCTGGTGTTGTGTTTGTTCACGACAATGCACGCCCTCACACAGGTCAAAGAACATCTGAACTTTTGACTAAATTCAAGTGGGACGTTTTTGATCACCCCCCTTACAGCCCGGACTTGGCTCCCAGTGATTTCCACCTGTTCCCTTACATGAAGCGGTGGCTTGCATCTCAGCGGCTTGCCAATGACGCAGAGCTTCAAAACGCTGTGACAGATTGGCTACGTTCGCAGGCGGCCGATTTTTATGCAGAGGGTATTTCAAAAACTGTTAAAAGATATGACAAATGCTTCAATTTGTTTGGAGATTATGTCGAAAAGTAGAGAAAAGTTGTAGTTTTAAGATGTATATAATAAAATTTGTGTATCTCAACTGGTTTAATTTTTATTTCAAACCGGAGGTTACTTTGTGGATTGCCCTCGTATAATATAAAACGTAGTGGGCCTAAAATGGATCCTTGAGCAATTCCTTGCGAGATGAGTTCTGGCGGGCTGCAGCTATTACCAATGCATACCACTTGTTGTCGGTTGGTGAAGTAAATAGGATTCTAATAGCTTCAGGGAGAGCCCCTAAAACCATAGTATTGTATTTTAGAAAGGAAAATCTTATGAGAAAGGCAATCAAAGGCCTTAGAGAGGTCGCAGAACTGGACGGCAGTTACGTCTATCGCATTTACCAGGTATCTTCTTCCAGACAATTGTTTATGATATTGTAAACGGCCGGAAGTTTAAATTCAAATTCATTAAATTAAAATCAGTTTTACTTCGACCATATCCGCAGAGGAATTTAAAAATGAATCTTAATATAAACTTTCCCAGGCCTTGGAAGTAAGTTAGTCTCAACATAAAAGGCCCTCTTAGATAAAGACCATTTAGATTACCGTAAGGTAAACAAATGGGCGATAACGCGTGGGACCAGGGCTAGCGCCTACGCGGACCGACTAGCGTTGGTCGAAAAACAGACCAAATAACTTAGGAAACTCAAGTCACTTGGATGTCCAAAATTTGCTACTTTGGACAAAAGTTGAACGAGAGCACAGCATCTCTCAAAAGAAAATATTAAAAGGGGGGAGGATTTTGAATTTGTAAACAATGGCCCAAGAGAGAGAGAGAGGTTTCCAAAAAAATTAATTAATGTTCGCCTGGCCTCGGTATAAAATGTTCGCCTAACGATCGTCGAAACTGAACCTTTTTTTTTCTCTAAAAGCGTAAGATTCCCTTTGTTCTTACTGTGTTTTTATTAACTTAACCAAAATTTAAACTGCAATCCTTGTGCGGGTGCGGTCCGAGTTTAAACAGAGTGTGAGTGTAAGGAACAAGAACTCCTCCGAGCCGAGTCCATCCCGAAAGGGTTACAGCCAATCCTCCAGCTCCCAAAAAAAGGAAGTAAATCTAAGTCCTCTCTGAGATCTACCTCGAATCCCTATTCGGTAGGTGGATTTTATCTGTTTTGATGTGCATAGTCTGTAATATAAACCCTCCAGGGTAGTTTACTACTTCTTTAATATACCCTGCCTTAAGCTAGCACACGTCTTTTATTTATTTTATTTACAGTAGAGAACATGCTTAATTAAATTTCTTGCTAAAATTACGCTACCAAACTAAGGAGGATTAAAAACGGAGAACGTCTTCAACTTTCACCTCAGATCCCTCTTACAATATGCATCAGTGGAGCTGTAATCAGATTGCCCACGGTCCCAGCTAGTATCGTGCTGATGTTATGTACATATGGAGTGTTCTTACTCTTTAGGTTATTTATGTGTCTGGTAACGTCGTGTTCAACAATGGGGAAGAAGAACATGGAGCTACCTTGACCTTTTTAACCAGCTCGCAGGCATCGACTTGTCCGGCTGGAATTGTAGATTTAACTTTACCTGACATGTTTGTGAAAAATTTGTTGATTTCCTCTGCGTTCAGTGTTAGTTTCTTTCTGTTCGGTCCTCTGCCAGTTTCTTTGTTAATTACGGCCCATAGCGCTGCTTGTTTGTTATCTGAATGATTTATGTAATGGATTTTTTGTTGTTTTTTCTCCTTGTTGATTAGATCCAGATAGAAACTTTTGTACCGGTTGTATATGTCCTGTCCAGTATACTTCTGTCCGGAGAGTTGTAGTGAGTGTCATGTATTAGTCTTAGGGTCTCCCAATCGGTAGGCTAAAATAGTTCCTGCTGTTATGCGTTTTTCTTAAGGGTGCGTTCCTTTAAAAGTGATCCGTGAATATATACTCAGGAATCGGTCAAACTTCAGATTTGTTCCTTGGGCGTTATGGACCAAGTTATAGACTTCTTCTCAGGTTTCTTGTTTAAGGCTCTGGGTTAAGTTCTGAATGTTTGTTTTAGGTAAGGGTCTGATGTATTTGTCCGTCTGATCGATTCGATTGTCGGAATTGCCTTCAAACTGGAATATTTGGGCGTCATGATCAGAGATTCCTGGATCAAATGTGTAGGCTTTGTGCTTGGTGATGCTATCGTTGTGATGCTATCGGGTGTACTCATGAATAGTTTTCTGGAACCCAAAACTTAATAGGCAGTTGGTGATGTCGATTATGTGTGGTGTTTGTTTAAAATTGTTTAGTAAGGAGAGAAGGGCTTTTTCTAACAGGGCAGTGTGGACTTCGACTGCTTCGTGTATCCTGTAATAGGCAATGAGAATGAGGTTAATTTTTCTTATGTATACGGCAGCTGTTTCGGCTGTCCCCTCTACTGATAGTTTATAGGCATTAATTACCTGGTAACCAAGATGCTTCTTAATAGAAATGCAAACACCTCCGTTTGTCTTGGTTTTCCGGTTATAAGTGCCTAGCTAGCTTGTAGTTCGACAATGAATAAATGTTGCAGTTGCTGTCATTGAGCCAATGTTCTGTTATGCAGAGTGCATCTAGGTTCCTTCGCTAATAGTTCAATGGCGCCTACCTTGTACATTAAGATGCATCAGTTTTATTAGCTGGGAATTAGCCATGTGTGATCTGGATTAGTGTCGTTCTTCTTCACCAGATCGATTTTGTTATGTTTTTGATCGGTTATTAGACTATCTATAGATGAGAGTATTATTGGGATGGGGCTGTTCATTTAACTGGGGTGCTTGAAAATTTTTTGATACGTGGCGACATCTGCTTATCTCAATACCGTCGGGCCACTGTTCGGGTACTGTAATTTTGTCAAAGTCTTTTGCGTTTGTGGTTACTTTAAAATTGTTATTTCCCGTTCGGGAGGTAATCAAGTCGCTGTTACAGTTCATTTTTTTTTCATTCCTGTTCTGAATACCCCCTGTATATGCATTGCCACCGTCCAGCCTTCATTTCTGTTCCGAGCACGCCCTGTATATGCGAAATTCGACGTGTCGGATTATTCCTTGGACCGCGTTGTTGTACACATTGCAGTCAGTGTAGGAATACCCGTATTTCGCCGGCGTAATTTTTCTTAAACTTTCGTTTTAGCATATTTCTATTAACAGGACCTTCATTTATTTAAACAAATTCATTTTATATACGTAATCCATCCTTATTTGAGTTCAAAATCGCGTGTATGTGAGGAATTGAACGAATTATAACGAAGTTCTACTTCTGGACGCGTATTATGCGTGATCTTTGCCCTTTCAGCCGATTGGTTCCCACTGTTACTAAGAAAGTTCCCCGGAGGTAGGATTAGAAGGTGTCTCGCTTGTTTATAATCGTTCCTTGTTTGTCAAACGAGAAATGTTGCGCCATTGTCAGAACGAAACTTGCCGTCTCTTGGGTCACACTCTATTTTTATTTGTGCGTGCCATTACATCGAAGGGATGTTAGTGCATTTCTACGGCTAATTGCCGACTCTGATTAGACCCAGTTGTGAGACAGGAAAAACCGCGTGTCCCGTGGTTTGTCCCAGCTTCGGTAACAGACCGAGGTAAGTTCTATACGCAGCAACTCTCGGTTTGACTTATGTGTTCGTTTTATTTCATTGCTTATAGGCTTTTATCGTGAGCTTCTAGCAAGAGCTATCGTTAATCCTAGACTTTAATCTTGGACCTATATCAAGAGTTATTTCTCGTTGGGTGCATCGCGAATTACGGCGTTGGAAGTTCCCTCCCTCGCCCCTCTACGCGGAAGCCGGCACACTACAAAGCGTCGCTGCGACATTGCCGCAAAGACACCGACAAACGAATCGGACATCAAAGGAATAAAGGTCGGAGCGTTACAATTTCTTTTCTTAGTTTTGAGCGATATTTCGCGGATTTAGTTTTTGATCCATTACTTTGATTTTGCCGCAATTAAACTTGCAACTTATTGCGTAACCGCCGGTGTAATTTAAATATGATAAAGTAGACGAGCGCTGACGCGTGCAAATAAGCGGAGATTGCAACCTGTTGTATTCTGTTGCACTAGTTACGATTTCAATTGTTTTAATATAGTTTAATGCGAAGTTCGGATCCGACCAAGTTGAATATGTTGTAAACTTTTGTGTTCCCCATATATTATTTATTTGTGTATATTCTTTTATGATTGTTGTTTGTGACTAAGTAAATTGACGTGTTCTGGATGTAACGGGTTTTCTTAATTTTCATCTTGTCCCCCTTTAAAAAAAAAATTAAGTGGCGCCTATTTTCTTATGGGTTTTGGCCTTCGCGGTTTGGATTTGAACCCTCCCGTCCCACTGCAGCTGGCTGGCAACATTGGAGTAAAGTTTCGCTCCAATGTAAAACTTCTGCCTATCTACGCAGGTAGGTAGCATCGCATTGGAAGTTGTCATGGTGTACAATGTATTTTATGTATTGGATTATGACTTCTGAGGAGGTGCCTTTTTCGAGTCTTGAGATAAAAAGGGTCGTCTTCCTCTCTGCGGCTCGCAAGTTCACTGATGGGCCTGAGCCTATGGCAATCGCACTGTTGCGTCTGGATTTTCGCCGGGGTACTCGTGAAAGAAATGAAGAACATTTCGAAAATAGCAATAATAAAATAGAAACTCTAAAATATTAAATAAACGACTGTGTAATTTTCCCTAATGTTGTTGTATTTTGTAAAATAGTAATAAAATATTTTTTTAAAAACCCTATCGCTTTGTTTACCCGCAAAAACTCCAAGCCTTTTTTTTTGCTGAAAATAAATGTGCTTATCGCACATGTTCAGTTTCAGCTTTCATCGTTATTTATTAACCCAAAAACATAAATCTTCCTTGCGCGAAACAGATTTATAATCTCCGGTAGTTTAGAGACCTCCGGGATTATATCTGATGGTCTTTACTGACCTCGACCCGTGGAAAGTTGGAAACCTATTGCAGAAACTGTGGATTTGTTTTCCAATAAATATTTACAGTGGAAATATTGGCGAAGCGCTTTATTGGAAAACGTCCCGCGAGAGCTCTCACTAATGAAATTTTTTTTTATAACTTGCGATAGTTTTAAATTTGCTTTGCGTTTATCAAAATTGTAAGATTGAATGTACATACTTCTTATTATTTTTACATTTATAAATTTTAAATAAATTAATATGTGGATTAGATATTATTTCAATTTTTGTTCTTGTTAAACTAGTTTATCTTGTTAATTGTAAATTCACTTCCGACCAGTAATGTAAAGTATCAAATGAGTGTAGCAAAAATAAATTAGCAAGAAATATTATTAACAAAATATCAGAGGTAGCCACAATTATACAAAACATTTTTTCTACTAAAATTACAGCAACAGAATAAGGATTCTAATTAATTTATTTAGTTTTATTTATTAGTCTGCTTTCCCTGTACTAAAGACTTGAAGAGGTTGAAGTTGGTACGCGCGTCTACCGCAAGTAAAAGAGATTTCTTAAAACTGTGTAGCTACCTCAAAACCCAAAAACTAAAATATCTCAGAAAGGATTGCGTTTTGTATAATGGATATTATGTTTAAATCAGTTGCAGTGAGCTCGATTAACACGTCCTCTAAGGAACACGTCGACTTATCAGTCACTCTGTATGTGAAACCATATAATTATCAGTCACTCTGTATGTGAAACCAATATAATTATCAGTCACTCTGTATATGAAACCAATATAATATTAATTAATAAGTTAAAGAAAGAAAGTCATAATTTTTAATTACACTCTTGTTATACAGATAATTTTAATTCTGTGTTTGTTTGGTTGAAATTATGATGATTCTGCGGCGCACACTTAGCAATTTTTAAATTTCTTTTGTTTGTACTTTTAATGAGAAAATCTCAAGCAAGCTATTTTGGTCCTTTAATTACTTTCACTTATCAAGCAATCGAATCGTCGGGTCTCCTCCACCTCCTCCGCATCCTCGAAAACGAAAACAGTTGCGATAATTTCAGTTAAATGGATTTATTTAATTGCCTTTAGGCGCGGTAATTTTAGGTTTGCTCTGTTGGACGTTTACTGAGGCGATTAATTCATTTTCGCCCTTAATTAGAGATTATTTGATTCGTTACTTGGCTGAATTCGTTGCTATTCCTTGCTCATACCTACCTTTGGAAACGGAAAAAAATTTAATTACGCTTTGCGTTTGGATTCGAGTTAAGATACTTTTGTTGCTTTTATTCGTTAATTAGAGCGGGATAAAGAAACGTAAATAGGCTTGCTCTCGGCGATTTATTTTATTTCTGTCGCACTTTAACATTCGCTTGGGAGGACACATTTTCCTTCAGCGTTTCTCAAGTATCCTTGTACGCACTCGCATCCTATTAGACATTGTCGAGTACATTCTTCGCTGGGGTTTGGATCCGCACACGTCGGAGGGCAAGCTGTTCCACAATCGCTATACACTTCATGTTCTCCACATGTGGTTGCCGTACTAGCCGCTGTTTAACAATAAATTTAAATTAATAAGTTTAATTAATTTGATTTGAAATGAAACAAAACAGACGACTTATAAAAATTAATTTAATTGCAAAAGTTTTACAAAGTAAAAAGAAAATTAAGCATGTTAAAGAGAAAGTAAAAATTTAACACTGGTTCTTTGGGATACATTTCCCTTGTCTATTAGCTACGTATCCAGGTTTACAGAAACATCCTTGAATACATTTAGTGCCGCAAGCGGTGGACGGATTTGGTTTTTCACACGTTGGTGAACAAGCAGATCCACACGTTAAGAAAACTTCATTTGGGCCGCATTGCGTTGCCTTGGCGGCTAAACCAAAACAAGAATCATTAATACTTAAGTCAAAACAGTCAAAAGTATTTTAGAACTCTTTTAGAACTGAACCCAAAAGACCATGAGTTAATATAACAAACACGAATAGAAATATAAAAACGTAAACTTACAACCAACCTGCTAAGTATAGGACAAAGACGATGCAAAACAGGTAGAAGAACTTCATTCTGGCTAATGTTCGATCGATACGAATTTTCTAAATGTCAGCCAGTTCCTGCATTTACGAGAGTTATATATTATCGAGCGACTTATCTTTATTAGTGGAGAAAAAATTTAAAAGTGTCTTGTTTTGATTTCCAAATGCAATAGATTCTAATTAAATTCGAGAAATGCATCTCCGTCAACAACAGATATACGGTTCAAGGAAATTTACTAACGATAATGGAGCACAGTTTCGTCAGTAAGAGGGTAACTCGGTATTTTATTGAATATCACTAAATATTTAAAAGTCTCACAAAAAGATAAACGAAGTGAAGATGT
Organism: Dorcus hopei; assembly: GCA_033060865.1. Taxonomy (NCBI): domain Eukaryota; kingdom Metazoa; phylum Arthropoda; class Insecta; order Coleoptera; family Lucanidae; genus Dorcus; species Dorcus hopei. Next base: position 50,751,956 of record CM065419.1, read on the forward strand.
AGATATTTATCTATTTACACACCCAAAGAAAGAAATAGAAAAGGCAACGCATGATATTGAAAAAGTATTTGACGGATACTTGTTCTTGACAAAATGAGTATCAGGTGATCACTAGAGATTTAAAAGTCTCACAAAACGATAAATGAAATAAAGATATTATTTGTAGGCGTTTTTTAATTAAGGCTTAAAATTTTAAATAAGACTTGTCATATTTATAAAGCTATTACTTGTTTAAAAACTACCCCTTCACTTGTACAAAAATTAATTTGCATTTAATCAAGTTAATATTTAAAAAGCTTCAGACGTGATAAACGAAGGTAACAAATAAAAATGACTGACTACTTTCTGACTAATTTCTTGATTAGTGTATATTCAGTTTCTTTAGGTTAACCTATTTCTACTTCTTCTTTTTCTTGATTCCCTCCTTCCAGGGCCTGAATTCTCGAAACGAGGGAGAGGGTTCGTTTTGTGGGAGTGACGTCAAAATTACGTAGGTTCTCGTATAAACCTATACAAACCTTTCGAGAAATGCGTCATTTTGACGTCATTTTCGGGAGCGATCACTTCTCTCCAGTTCGAGAATAACCCCCCAGGAGGTTGGCACAGTTCATCTTTCAGGAACTACTTTGGCAGCACCCTGTTATGAATGGCGGGGTAAAATAACCTCGTCTGGATTGATTCCATACCATCCACCATTATTTGTTTTCTTATCTTATATATGCAACCAATTATAGCATATTCCAAACAAAAAGGTTATTATATTTGAATGATCTGGCTATTACTTGCAAACTGCGAGCGGTATGAGGGGGTAAGAGGAACTGATGAGAAGTTATATCTAGGAAAATGATTATTAGAAGCTGTTAAGACATACATTCTACAAATTTATCCTTAAGCTTTTAACAAAATTAAACAACGCAATGAATGTAGGTAATGGAGAACACTTAAAATAGAGTAAATTGAAATAGGTAGAGCTATACCTTGATTTATTAGGTAACTTTAATATAAGTAATTCAGTCTCTACTTTATTATTTATAGCACTAAAGCTGACCGTTGTCGCCCTCTCAAAGTGTGTTTCACTTCTGCCAACAATGTTAATGCGTAATGCGTCACAACTAAAAAATTATCCAGATTTTGCTAACTGCTACATTTCGCCGGCTCGCACTCCTATGCAAATCGAGATTTATAAGCAGGTTAAGAACGAGTTGCAACACCGTGCTTCGAATGGTGAAAATAATCTGAAGATTAAATATAAAAATGGTGTTCCCACTATTGTTTCTCTTTCCAATATAAATCTAAACTAAATTCGCCCAACAAAATTCCCAAATTTCTGAAAATATTCTACCAAAATACTCGTGGATTGAGAACCAATACACATGAATTTTATCTCAACACTTGTGAATACTTTTATGATATTATTATAAAAGTAATAAACATTTCAAGTAGCGACATCTTTTGATCGCTTCTTGATCTGACATCGCATTGGCGAATAACCTGGACAAGTCGGTTTGGTTTGCAGTGGAGTTCTCGAGCTACGGTTCTGCTGACGAAGGCCCAACTAGGCCTGAAACAGCTGTACAGGGCCTGCTCGGGGAATCCGCTGTAATCGAAACCGATTTGCACAAAACTTTTTTGATATTATTATAGTTACCGAATCGTGGTTAAACGACTCTATCAATAGTGGCGAGCTGTTTCCTCCTGAATACGATGTTACAAGATGTGACAGAAACGTCAATGTACTGAATAAATCTATTGGTGGCGGTGTCCTCGTTGACATATCTAAAAATCTTAAATTTGATATGATCGATGCGTCTCATTTTTTTGGACAGATCCCATTAATCGACTTTGTCATTTGTAAGCTTCAGTTTTTCAGTTTCGAATTCTTTTTAGCATCTTTTTATATACCACCCGATTTATCAGTTAATGATTATGAACTCTTCTTTGAAGCCTTGGAAGTATTCTCGTCAAATAAGTTGTTACTCATAGTTGGTGATTTTAATCTTCCTAAATTTACTGAACTTAATTCTTCCTGTCCTAGAGTACGCTTATTACACAATCTCTGTAATTCACTGGAATTAACACAGTATAATCAAATCAAAAATAACAATAGATTATTGGATTTAGTGCTATCTAACTTTGCGCATGATGTTGTTGTTTCGCATGAAGATCATCCACTTGTTACCGAGGATTCACATCATCCTGCTTTCAATATTTTGATTAAATGCTTGCCACTGGATAAAGATTATCCTTTTCCTATTGCTCAGGTTAAGAGGTTTAACTTTCGCAAAGCTAATTTTGTGGAACTCTATAATAATCTCCTTAATGCTGATTGGACATCTGTTGAGTGCTCCTCCGATGTTAATCTTTGCACCAAAAATTTTTATAATATTCTTTACAGAATTATTGAGCTGTCTGTTTCACAGTATAAGACGCGTCCATCCACATATCCTCCATGGTTTACGGCATCTATTATTGCAAACTTGAAACTAAAAAATCACTATCGACAGAAATAGTTAGCTACGAATAATTTGTACTTCTATAATGAATTTAGGCGCTTGCGTAATGTATGTAAATCACAAGCGTCATTTATGTACGTAACCGAAAAACATTTTTCAGTACGTCCATATGAGACAGGGCACCACTCGTATCCGTAATAAATTATTCTTAAGCGATAATAGATCGTATAACTGTCCTCAGGATATTGTCAATGGTTTTGCCGAATTGTTTTCTAAAATCCATTTGCCTGATTCTGGATTTATTGAACTTAATGATATTGTAATGATTCATCGACACCAGCCGGCGTCAGACTCTCTCTTGCGTCACAGCCGTCTAGTCGACGCACCTTAGGCGACAGTCGAGAAAATGCTGCCGGTAGAATTAACTAGATCAGACAGCCCGTCGCATTCCAGGCCATTCTCGAAGAGAGAGCCCGGTTTATAAAAGCACGCGGCCGGTGAATGGAAGACAATTCAGCGTTGGATAGTTCGGTATGAAAGTTCGGTAGACGTTCGTTCGGTTGTTAAAATAAATCAGACATAAGCTTGTAAATAAATTATTGTAAGTTATAAATAAATTAGTGTTACTTTTAAATAAATTAGTTTATTAACTATTTCGTGTTTTGTTTTAAAATAAAAATTAATAAAACCCTTAAAATCGTTACAATATATATTCGAACTCTCTCCCATTTCATATGCCACCTGTTTCTGAAGAAGAACTATTAAACATAATGGTAAAATTTCCTGTAAAATTTACTGCAGGTGATGATTTAATTCCAAGCTTCTTGGTTCATGACGCCAGATATGCTCTTGTCAAGCCGTTACTTCATATTATTAATATTGCCATTGCTACATCCTCCTGACACCTGGAAGCGGGCAAGAATCACGCCTGTCTATAAAAAAGACGATAAGGCACAGATAAAAAATTATCGTCCTATAGCAATTTTGAACAACTTCGCTAAAATTTTTGAACAATTTATAGACAAACTTGCTCTTATATTGCGACGTGTCAGCATGGCTTTATTTCTGGCAGATCAACGACTACGAACTTAGTCACTATAACGCAGTTTATTGCTGAACGGGTGGATAGACAGGGACAGGTTGACGTCATATATACCGATTTGTCCAGTGCTTTTGATCCTTCTCAGGAAACTTAGCTCTCTCGGCATGACTCCTTCTCTATTACATCTCATGAAATCTTATTTAACAGGTAGAATGAGTTACGTGTTTTACAACGGCTACAAATCATTTGAGTATCAGGCAACATCTGGTGTTCCGCAGGGTTCTAACTTGGGACCCTTGTTGTTTATGCTATTTATCGATGATTTGTTAACGTCTCTTGAATGTCGAGTGCTTGCGTTTGCAGATGGTTTAAAAATATATGCCTCGGTCTCGACTGTGCGTGAAGCTATTCAGCTACAGCAGTGTCTTGACACTATTTACTATTTACTACTGGTGCACTAACAATCATCTTAAGTTAAATATCAATAAATGTTGTCTTGTAACATACACCAAAAAGCTCAGTCCGTTCATCTACAATTATGAATTAAATGGTCAACTACTTACAAGGAAAACCTCCACAGGGTACTCTTTGATTCTACTTTAAGTTTTTCTACCCACATAGAAAATATTGTCACAACTGCCTCTAAGACTCTTGGTTTTGTCCTACGCACAACCATTTTTCGATAATATAGAGTTATTTAAGTGTCTTTTTAATTCCCTAGTTGTTAGTAGGCTTGAATATGCTTCTCGGGCTTGGTCACCTTATTATATTTGCTACCGTTTAGATATCGAGCGTGTGCAGCGTAGGTTTCTCAAGTTTTTTTCGTTTAAAATCTCTGGGCAATATCCTCCAAGAGGAGTTGATTATGACCTCTTGCTACGCACACATAACTTCCAATCCCTTAGTCAACGTCGGGACATTCATGGTGCTCGATTTATATGGAAAGTCATTCATTACAAGGTTGATTGTGTCGAAATCCTGGAAACTTTGAAATTTTTGGTACCACGTTTCAGCTGCCTACAGCTAAGAGTAACATATTAATTAAAGCACCTATATACTCTATGTGTCGTAATGCTGATGCAATGTATGATGATATATTTTGCAATACTTTATGATTGGCTCCCAGCATTTAATTAATTTTTAACTACACTAACTTCGTTAGTATTTATTTTGTTCGTTTGTTGGTTTTCTTTTCGTCCTGTAATTGGGAATTTCCTGTTGGGCGACTACTTTATTATTATTATTATTATTATTCGGGCAACCAGAAAGCAAGTGATTTAAATCACCCAAAGCGCCACAATTACATAATGAGGATTCACTAACTCCAATTCTATACAAATCTAATCCTGCTGGTAAATACCATGAACTCTCTATCCAAAACTCTATAATCTTTATACCAAGGATCAAGAGAGACCCGAGGGTGAATATTACCAATTTTAATTGCTTTTGATTAGGTAGACGTCTTCCACTCTAGCTGTCATTTTTCCACTAAATCTTTCTTAAGGTATTTTCGAAATTCCCTATATTCTAATTCAATATCATTTTTTATATTATTTGATCGGACTTTTTTGGGCAAGAGCATCTGCCTTTTCATTTCCATCTGGACCTGGAATCCATAAAAATTGAAGACCAATTCCTCCTCTGTCATAGCGGTCACAAACAGTGTTTTTTATTTGATTTATAATACTTGGAACTTTGATACTAAACTTTGGAGTCTTGATAGCTTCAAGAATGCTTTTTGAATAAGAGCTTTAAGTATGTTATCATTTTGAACTTTTTGGAGACTTGTTAAAATTGCATATCCTTCCGCTAAAAATATTGAACAACCATCTGGAAGTGTCTCAGATGCAGACACTGAAAAAGCTGCACTCTCATTTTCTGTCCCAACTGAACCATTTGGATAAAATATCTCATATCCTTGGAATTTCTGCGTTATGAGGTCATTAAACTGAGTTCTTCCTGAAACGTTGATTGATCTGATGGTGTTTTATTTGGTTAATCATAGGAGTGATAAAGCAGCTCGGTTTTATCGATCCAATTATTTTAAACCTATTTCGATTTCGAGAATAGGCACTCATAAAAACAGGAACTCTTTTAACTTACTCCAAAAATATCGATTTTCAAGTAGATTATTGGAATGTTCTAATCGAGATCTTAAGTAATCATCTCCAAACTGAGATTTCTTAATTAAAAAATTTTCAGCCAAGTTTTCAACCCTATATTTTATAGGAGGAAGACCGGCTTCAACCAACGAAAAATTATTAGGAGTACTCTTCTTTAACCCCAGACAGATTTTTGCCCCTCTTGCTTGAACCCCATCATAAATGGGCCATGGATATTTTATTTCTGCACTGAGCATTAAAGCACCATATTCCAGATGCGTTCTAACAATGGCCTTAAAAATATTTAACAATATCTATGGATGTCCACCCCACTTCGTGTTGCTTAAAGATTTAAACACATTAAGATCCCTAATGGCTTCCAACTCTTGATTTTTAACCATGATATCAAATTTAAGATGATTATCAATTGCTGTACCTAAATATTAAGGGAATTGACAACTTCGATTTGATTCCCATCAATCACCATATCGGGTGTAACATAATCTCTGCTCCTTGTAATTATCATGGATTTTAATTTTTCAGAAGATAACGACAAACGTAGTTCATTTAGTCTTCTCGATAAAATATTTAGATCGTCATTTGCAATAACAGAAACATTCTCCAACACCTTCCCTAATCAGTGCAATATCATTTGCATAAACTACAATGTTTCCTCTTAACGCTCCTTCCCATGCCTGATGAATGTAGAAATTAAACAAAACTGGACTTAAAGGGCTACCCTGTGGAAGACCTTTTGTACTATCCTAAAATTATTATCATTCATATCTCCTCTACAATAGATTTTTACTTCGCTAATATTATTATAAATCAATGTCACCAAGGCCACCAACAGAAGATCGTTTGTTAGTATCAAATGATATTTACATTATCGTAAGCAGAAGAAATATCCAGAAAAGTTGCAATACCTTAGAATACTCTTTATTTGATAAATTGTTCATTAAAGTACTAACCAAGGATACAATAGCATCAGTTGTTCCCTTACCAGGTCTGAATCCGTATTGTATTCTTCAATAAAATTCTATTCTCTAAAAACCATTTAACTCTATTAGCGATCATCCTCTCCAACACTTTGAGCAGACATGATTGTAACGACCCTCCATTAATATCCATGAGTAATTAGCGACGATGAAAAACTCCCACAGGCTTATGATGAACTTGCATGTCCAGTGTCTTCTGGCATTGGATCGTTTAAAAAAAAATATGTAAGGTTCGCCTTTTCTATTTTGAGAGAGTTGAAGAAGTTGTTACAAAAGGAGAATGAACTTTGCTTGGTTTGGGAATAGGGCAAACAACAGTTTTCTTAATTGAGTCTGACACATAATCGTTTGTAATAAAACTATTAAATATCTTCAATAAACAACTTTTGGCATTATCAGTTAAATTAAAAATCATATTAGTAATACCATCAATGTCAGGCGCAGAGTTACCGTTTTTGCAGATGCAGATTAATTTTAATTCTTCTAATGAGAAAAATCTTCTTCTAAAGTGAAATTAATAATTTTGTGAGAAAGAATAGGATATATTTAATCTAAATATAAATCATGAAAATTATCGATTGCGGGAAGGTTCATATTATTATTTACAAAACCTATTTCTAATTATTAGCAGTACATGTTATTTATGTGTGTAATGGCTCTTGTGTTATGTAATACTTTACGACGCAAGCCAGTTCAGTTCTTCTTATCCGATTCCGATTAGTCTTGAATTAACTAGCACCGAAGTGATTAATGAATTTGCTTCATTTCATTTTAAGAAAATAATATATGTGATTTCTAATTATTTTTATTAAAAAAAAAACTAAGAAAAATCCAATTCACGAAGGCGTGTTATTAAAAAGAAAAATGAAACTTGTTTTAATGACGTCGGTCCTTTGTATATTTGGCATAGTTTCTGGTAAGTAAAATATGTAAATTTAATTAAGCATATTTGCGGTAATCAGAAAGTGTTTACGTACCATTAGTTTAAGTAAAAATTTCTCAAATAAGGTCACGTCTTTGACTTGCAGATAAGCGACGTCAGCATTATTATTTAATGCGACTAAAGGACCTTTGAATTCTTCTTTTATTTGGGGTTAATCAAGCAGCAATCGCTTTATTTGTTTGAGAAATTTAAAATTTCTGCTTTGATTTTTAAAAAGCATGGAAATTTACACAAGTCACAATTTATGCAAAATTAGCAGTTCTCACAGAAAATACATTGCATCTGAGTTATCTCGGGTTTTATGAACACACCGTGTCGAGGTGAAACAAATTATTTATTATTGGGAACGAGTAACCGATATGAAATAATAAAACAATTTTTTTCTCAACGGTTTTAGCTCCGACAACCCTTAAAGCTTTAAAAATAAAATCGATACTTCGTGATCCCCCTATAGTTATATGTGTGTGTGCATTATTCACATGTACGTTTCTATTTTTGTATCTCCTTACTTTTCTCTTTCTAACCCTCTGTGATGTGTCGCTGCAACCCCCCCAAGGTTACGATTCACAAGTTGAGAACTACTGGTTTCTATAAATACGAGTAGAACATCGCCCCCAAATATTTTCCTAAAAACTTACAATTAGTTACTGTGATTTTTCGCTGAAACAATTCGAATACTACAAAAAGAAAGGATCAATATTTTCACAGTTTTCTAACGTTTTTTTTAATGGACTATCACTTATCTGATTCAACCTGAAAAATTCTGACTTTCTTGAGTTGTGATAGTCTTGGACAGATGGGATTTTATTTATAAATCGCAAGGTTGAAATTGTATAAGTAAACAATTCGAAGGCTTCAACTATTTATAGACTTAAAGAGGTATTGAAAAGTGTCTTCAATTATTTTAAGATATTTCCTATTATTGTAAAATTTAATTAAATCAAAAATTATCTGGAAATATAGAAGGTGTTCTATCTGCACCTCCTTCTTTTAAATATTATTGTAGAAATCGAATTAAATCTTGAACAAGGAATAGGGTAGTGCAAAACGGCCTTTAGAATAAGTTCTAATTAGTATCTAATAAAAGTATTCATTTTTTTTTTTACTTTTAGTTTATTCGGGAGAATGTGGACGAAATGAAATTTACGACACCTGCGGAACGGCTTGCCCAAATACTTGCGATGACCCATCCCCCATGTTTTGTACGGATAACTGCGTGCAAGGTTGCTTCTGCAGACCAGGGCTAGTTAGGAATAGAAGAACTAATGAATGTATCCCTCTTAAAAATTGCTAGAAGTTCAATAAATTATTACACATTTTATATTGCAATTTTAATTGAACACGAACGCGTTGAATTTTAAATCAGGAAACAAATATTATAGCGACTTCCAAATTACGCCAATAATGAAATATTCTTTAATTGTTTTTCTATTTAAATTAAAAAATAATTGGTAACATGGTTTTTAACATTTTTTAAATTAATTTAATATTCATCCTTTTTGTATATTGTAAAGCAGACATTATGATTTTGTTCTTGTATTTTTTATTTTTTAGTTAAGTGCCGTATTATATTCACGCTATTTATAAACTTAGAACATCAAATATTTCGTTTGATCTAAAGCATTAATAATTCGATTTGAGAAGCTAGAAAAACTTACAGTAAACAACAACAAATCAATTTTTATGATTACACTTGAGTATCACTGCCACGTTGAAAATAAATTCGGTAGATAAATTATTTATCACAGATAAGACAATACAGATAAAGACACTATATTTTATTGATCTATTAAATTAGTAGTATGAACGCAGTTATTTGGGTAAATATTCTAGTTGCTCTTTCGGGAGGTAAGTAACATCTAATTGTAATAAGTAATTTTGTAGAGTAGGTAGTTAATTACAAAATTAAAATTAAAGAAGTTTCCTCGAAAATATTAGACCGCAAACATCCTGGAAAGTTCGCGTGCCGCTAGTGTTTAAGTACGAATTAAGTTTATAACCAGATTTATTCTAAACTTCCCGGTGGTTTAAGTAGCACGTGGCATGCAAGGCATATGGGAATCGATACTTCAAGTTTAAAAGTCGTGGTTTTGTTTTTCTAGCGTTCGCCGGCGAATGTGGTTCGAACGAAGTCTTCAGCAGTTGTGGCCCGGCTTGTCCTGCCACATGCGATAATCCATCACCCAGACTTTGCACGGATAATTGCGTGCCAGGATGTTATTGTGCAGATGGAATGGTACGCAACAGGATGAGTGATGAATGTGTTTTACTAAGACACTGTTAATATGACCTATTTAAATCATCTCAAATAAAAATTACTGAGTACATCTAAGTACATACCACGAACTACTGTTGTGTGTATTTAAAAAGAACTGATTAACATGTGGTTGATAGTTAAGCTAAATAATATCGGACTGATAGTTAGACCTTGTGGAACTCCTGGAGTTGTTGAAACCGATCGTTTGACGTTCTTGATTAATTTCCCTGACAGAAAAAATTGTTTACTTACAAATTTGTTATTCATGTAAACGTGTTTTCAAATCCAAGGATCTTCTGATAATAAGGTATTGGCATTTACTTTTATAAATGATACTTTGTTTGATCAAATATAAAGTGTGAGGAACGGATGGTTAAAAATGATAAAAGAAAGCGGATGAATTATCCTTTACTTTCAACTTTATCAATTTTACAAGGCCTTGTCGAGGCACTATGCTCTTCTAAATATCACGACGAGAGTGAGAGAGAAATTCTATTAAGTAATTTACGTCCAAATACTTCAACAATTTCCACTTCTTCTCCTCATTCTTTACTCAAAATTTTAATCAATCATAAAGGACCCAAGTAGCGATTTCTTTGTTTGTACGTATCTGGTTTGGGCTTATTTTAGGCAGATATTGCTCTCAATGCCCCTTTTATACACAGTTGGTCTGACCAAGACTAGGTATATGGTTAATTATGAGTAAATGAAGGAGAGGCTCATTGAAACTTGTGTGGAAATGAAACAGAGATATTACAATGTTGCGTGCGAAGGTAGGAATGCTGCGGCCGGAGCGTGGCCCGCGTTATCAATCGGCAACGTCGATTGATGTAGCTATTTCGTTTACTCATGCGCTTTCTACTATTCTATCCTTCATTTACTCATGATAAACGCATAGCCAGTGGTGATCAGGCCGACGCGGTATAGAATAAGATTTTAGACGCGCTTGCCCGCCACTACATACATTTCTTTGGAATTGATGAAATTATGTTCTTTCGTTTAAATGTAATTTAGTTAAATATAAAGAGAAAATATATTCATAAATGTATCACTCCGGTTAGCCTAATTAATTAAAAAATAATAACAAAATAAATGATTCCAATTATTTTCCTTTTCCATGCATCAAGCGAACTAGGGTTGGTGATTAGTCTTTGGCGATGCTTTAGTTTCTATGCATCCATCAGAGTCCAGGGTTATCCTGAACAGTTTTCCACTGAAGCACTGGCACCTGGCAGCATTAAGCTGTCTGTCCTTGAGGGCAATTCGTTAGAGCACATAAGTTCAAGGTCATTGTTCAGATTGTATAGAACCGGAAGGTTTTTCTTGATTGCAGCGACGACGGAAATGACGATTTCTTGTTCCTTAGATCATCATATTCAACGAACTCTTGAGGGAGAAGTAATTTCAAGGACACCGTATTACAGGCCCTTTTTGTATCTAACATCCACTGAATGGCGCACTATACGTTGCACAGCCTGTCACACTTTGGGTATCCAGCTCGTAATCAGCAGAAGTTTAAGTTTCTCTCTTATCGTCCAGGGCTGACGATGACGACGGCTCCAGTCCGTCTTCTTATTTCAGCAGCACGTCACCCTCTTAGTTCCACTAGCATTATCTCCTTTGTGGTGAGGAAGCAGAAACCAAACACAGTTTTCTTCTTGAGAATCTCCTCAAACAGCATATCACCTTTTCCATTCTAGTTGCATGCTTATATTATAGAAAATGATCTTCCCGCGGTACATTATACCTACGCCCCTATTCTCTCTCCCATAGTTTCACCAAGAGTAACACACTCAGTAGATTATAAAAATAGATTTACAAAATGTATACTTAAGGTTTTACACTAGGATTACATATTTTCCTTTAACCTTTTTACTACTTTAATTACTATTGTATGTTTGTCTTAACATTCTTCTTATTTCTTAAACCTTAAAAGTTTATTCACAGTTCGTTTATTGGCCGACGTTTAGTTTTTGTTATCCTTAAGAAAAGAAGAATGTCAAACATTAATCATATTCTGTACAACAATTTCCTGCAGGTACAATTGCGCCGAGGCCGGGGGATTACTCCCATTGCCCATGCAGACGATTTGACGATTATAATCACTGTCAAAACTCCTGCACTATTAGAGGAAAAAGCGCAATACGCTATGTCCAAGACCAAAACAGAAATGATCATTTGGGCAGAACCGAGGAGACTCCGGTTGCAGATGATTGACTTCGAAGGGACCACAGCAGCCAACAAACCCCAAATAAAGCATCTGGGGGTACACCTCCACAGAGACCTCAGAATAACCACCCACGTTAAGAGAATATGCGAGAAAGCTAGTAAAACTTTAATGGCACTCTCCAGGGTCATGCCAAACATCAGAGGTCCTCGAGCTAAAAAGAGGAAGGTCCTAGTCACTTCGACCGTCCTTCACGCGGCTCTAGTATGACTCCCAGCGTTAAAATACAAACACTACGAAGGACTTCTTGAGTCCATAAACAGGAAAACGGATATCAGAGTCACCTCTGCCTATAGAACTGTGGCCACCGACGCCATACTCGCGATACCAGCCATACCACCAATCAAACTGAAGGCAAAGGAAAGGAGACAAAAATACCTAACGGGTAGCACAGACACTGACGTATGTGATATTCTCCGAACGCAGTTTATTTTTAAGGCCAGTCCTGTCTCATGATGGCAAAGCCTTTGATAAAGCTAGTCCTTTGTTTACTTAATTTTTAGATGGGTGAATTTTTCCGCGGCCGCGTAGGCGTCGTTGTATCGAATTTAACTTGCGCACTGAGCTTAATGATTTACGAAATGCTGGTTTCTTACAAAAGAGACCTTCTCAAAATTAAAGAGCAAACACATAAGGATTTATTAAAAATAAATGTCAATGCGTTGTTATATCAGAAAATTAAACAATACAAATAAAATACAGACAGTCTTTGTCTTATTATTATTTTGTTCTAATAATTGAATACATTAAACATTATTTTGTTCCTTCGAAGTCTCCAAAATTAGCTTTAATGAATACTGTTTATATTTTTGATATACCTAAGGATTTCTTTTGTAAGTGAAATTTTTAATACCTCGCGCATTTATTACTTAATATGTTAGGTTTCAAACGTGTCATATTACAATTTGTAAAATTTTGCCATTACCGAAACTAAAATAAGCACGTTTACAGATAAATATAAGGCAAAACCGTTTGTCCGGTTTTAGTTCTGAATAAAAACAATGCTGGGTCATTTGTGTTGTCTTGTAATTTTCATTGCGTCAGTAAAAGGGGCAGAAGTAGGTAAGCAAGGTAAATTCGATTACAATTATTTATCACTTTAGTGCATTTTGTTGTGACCAATAATAAATAATATAACTGAATCCTATTAATACTACCCCATAAGGGAAGAGACAATTCGTTTTAGGATTAATTTTTCAATTTAATTTAAAATAAACTTTGCATTGGCACCTACTTTTCTTCCATGGGCATAATTTTTGAAAACCTTTTTTAAATTGGTATTCCTCCAGTAAATTTGAGGATTTCAAATTTCTTTTTTGGTCGTTTTTAGTTTTTGGCACTTGAGGATTTGGTTATTTTGTTTTATTTGTAGAACAGAAACCAACACCAGTCGAAGTTCTTTCAAAATGTGGACTCTTCGAGGTGTACAAAACGTGCGGTACGAATTGCACCTTAACTTGCGAAAATTACAAGAATCCTCCGCGAACGTGCACCGAGGTTTGCAAGGAAGGATGCTTCTGCATTAATGGATACGTACATAACGGCGAAAGATGTGTGCCTCCTGAAAATTGCGGTTTGTATACCTACTTAGTTCTTCTGGAAATATTTTTGCATCGTGGTCCCTTTCGTTTTAGAACCTCGATGTGGATACAACGAGACGTTTCGGGCAAATTACTTGAACGCCAAGACGTGCGATTATGTAACGTTACAGATGACTGAGCCGGGATGTTACTGTGGCGATGCTTACGTCTTAAACAGACTAACGGGACGATGTATTTTTGAACATGACTGTCCAAGAATTGAATGTAACGGTGAGTAAAAAAATTACTTCTAATGGAGATTTGGTGAGGACGAGGAGCATATCCTCCTGTTATACCACTCAAAGATTCCATGAAGTGTTTAAATGTGTACTTAGGGTACGTATTGAACCACGTGAAATTTAACTTGAAGGCTTCGGCGATCGTCGTCCATGTTTGAATTGGATTCCGGTTGGAACCGCGTTACGTTGACTTCTTCTCCCGCCGACGGCGACGTTTCGATCTCCATTACAGAAGAACTTCCTCAGGGCTGCTGCTGCTGCTTCTCGTTAGTCGTTGAGACTGACGATTAACGAGAAGGAGCAACAATTTCACCAGCAGCAGCCCCGAGAAAGTTGTTCTGCAATGGAGAACGAAACGTCGGCAGTAGATACGGTTCCAACCGGAAGGCAAACAATAACGTTGTGGGTTGAAACATTTTAATTTTTAATTTAATTTATTTTTAATGTAACATCGGATATGTAATAGCATTCTTGATTTTTTAGTGCAACATTTTTGTCCAGAAAATGAAGTGTTAGATAGATGTAAAAATCCATGCGAACGGACTTGTATGGAACCGCATCCGCCTGTATGTAATTATTTCGCCTGTAATGATGGTTGCGTGTGCAAGAGTCCTTTAATACGAAATCCTGCGAGTGGGCGTTGTATTGAAGAAAAATATTGCCCAGGTACGTATTATATTTTGTTTAAGGTGTAAATTTAAGAATTTTTTATTGTAGTCTCATGCTTGGATCATAACGCGGTCAAAGCTGATTGCGCTCCTAGGTGCCCTTTGACATGTCAAAATCCTTTTCCTCAACCCTGTAATAAGGAATGCGCTCCTGGATGTGTCTGTCGAAACGGATTTATTAAGGATGAGTACAGTGGAAAATGCGTTCTACCCAAATTTTGCCCAGCACCGCTTTTTAGTACCTAATTTGTCTCTTGTGGTACAACATGCAGTAGAATAATTGTAATTTAAAAGCAATATACCATCTGTCAATTTAAATTAATAATAAATTAGCTAATGAATTAGTGAATTTTCATTTAGAAAACTATACAGGGTTAGTTAAAAGTATGGAAACGGCCATTTATTGCCGTTAATATTCATTTTAAGAAATATGTGCTTTATGAAAGTTTTTTAGGAAATTTTTATCTACAATTGAGGATACTTGAATTTTTTTCTTCTTCAATTGTTTTTGAGTTACGCCTATCTGCGTAATTTTTTTAAACGGAAACATGTTAATTTTACTCTACCATTCGGTAGAGTATTTTTTTCTCTTTACAATAGTATTCTTGTTTTTTTTTTAGAATTGAGGAGTTTCTGAAAAAAAAAACATTTGTCACTTTTTTGCGAAATTGAAAACACTGATTCAAATATTTATTTTAGGGCCAGTTTCATAATGGAATTTAAAGGAGGCTATAAATCTAAGGTCACTTTCAGATGTCAAAACAAATATGAAAACACATTAGAATGTGACTTTAATTTTAAAGGTTCCTTTAAGTTCCATTATGAAGCTGAAGTTAGGTAGATCTAAGGCAAAAGTGAAGTCACAGTATTATCATTAAAAAAAAAAACTAATAAACAACTAAATAAATTAAATTAAGTATTCAAATTGTCCTCCATTTTAGTTGTAATGCGTGGCAACACTGAAAACCTTTCGTTTTAATCAAAAGTCACATTAACCAGTTATTAATTTGTCTTATCCAGCTTCATGGTGAGTATTCTGTTAAGTAACAAATAAATAATGAGTTATTTTGTAAAATCTATTAAATATTTTCAATTAAAAATTGACTAAAATTTTCCCAAAAACAGTTTCACAATGAGCTTCATTGTGAAACTGTTTTTGGTGTCACAATGAGTTCATTGTGAACGCAAAGTAGAAAAAAGAATATTATTGACAAAATTTTCGTTATTATTGCAAATATTTAACATTTCTTCACAAAATTGAAGTCTCCTATCAAAATCATCTTCCGTCAATTCCTGTACAAGTTGTACCTTATAAGGTTTATACTTTTCACTTTTTAACATTTTAATGACTGATGACTGTGAAATATTGAGATTGACCGCTAATTGGTTGGTTGATAAATGGGGATCTTCAGATACAGCCAATAAAACATCATCGCTGGTCGAAGTTTTCGGTCTACCACTCTTTGGCAAATCTTTAGCGCTGCCGGTTTGTTCAAAACGTTTCAAAGTTTTACTAACAACGGATTTAGAAATTGGATTTCTATCAGGATGCCTATTATCAAATAAATTACAAACGTCTTGTAGACTTCTACGTCTATCTCCATAATCCAGCATCATAAGTATTTCAATTCTTTCATGTTCATTTAAATCCGCCGTTGTTAATATTAACAGCAGTAATTACACACAATTGAATTTAACGTAAACAATAATCACTGATAAAGTTACTCGCTCGAGTTTGTTTATCGCTTACTTAGATGTACCTGACTTGGCGCTAATAAGCATGCACGACGGGAAATGAATACTTGAACCTTGTTTTTTTTTCAGAAACCCCTCAATTCTAAAAAAAAAAAACAAGAATGCTATTGTAAAGAGAAAAAAATGCTCTACCGAACGGTAGAGTAAAATTAACATGTTTCCATTTAAAAAAATTACGCAGATAGGCGTAACTAAAAAACAATTGAAGAAGAAAGAAATTCAAGTATTCTCAATTGTAGATAAAAATTTCTTAAGAAACTTTCATAAAGCACATATTTCTTAAAATGAATATTAACGGCAATAAATGGCCGTTTCCATACTTTTAACTAACCCTGTATATAGCATTATGGAAAACAATTTCGCAAAATAATTTCCCTCAGAATCGTAAAGATTTATTATTTAGTAAACCAATTATGTTTTCCTCTTTTGTAACATTTCGTGTTATTATATTACATTATATCGTTCATTGTGTAACTAAGTTTGCTTAATAACCGTGCAAATGTAGGCAAGGCAACCCTCATATAATTATGTTTCCTTAACGCAGGTCAAGCATATTATGAGACGTCAGATTGATTTTGTAAGCAATAAATTATGGTTGGTGTTGTAAAGGTACTAAACAACTTTAATTCAGAGTTTAATTAACATGTGGAAAACGTTTTCGTAAAGTTGGATGTAAAATTAAATTGAGATAAACTGTGCGGTTTTGGTAACAACCTGCAAATTATATTGCTTCAGTTTATTTAATATATTCCTGAAAGTGTAGTAAATACAAAAAAAATATTTTAAGAATCTTAAATAATGCATTGTTTTATAATGAACTTTAAAATATTTATAGTAATTGTCTCACCAAAAATGTGAATAATTTTTTCAGTGATACCTTATTGTAGTAAGTTGTTTTCTTTGGTTTTTCAAAGTTAAACATTTTAATGTAAACTTTTAGTTTGATCGTTTGATCTTATTTGGAATCATGAGATTATTTAGAAAGCAAACACAAACAATAACTTGAAGAATGTAGTTCGATTTCAACACAGTAGGATATGATAAATGGGAATGTTTAAAAAGATTAATAATAGGTTTTGTGTTGATTACTTAGAAACCACAAAATCAATATTGCAACCATATTGTAGGAATATTGACATTTCCTTGTACTAACGTGTCGATTGAAGAATGTCTTCCGAATGCAGAAGTTTGATATTGTAAACATAACGATACTGTGAGCATAAATAAATAGCAAACAAGGTGGGAAAAAATTGATTAAAGTGAAGAATACTGTAAACTTCTGCAAAACAAAACATTTCAGAAATATTTATATTTTTTTGGAAAGCACATTTCCAAAATGTGGTTTGTTCATGTATAAATTTTCAAGGTATCAAAAGAATTACTGTGAAGAAAACACTTATTAATTTCCAAAAAAATTCTTTAGACATGGTAGACTAATAGCTCGATACTTGTACTAAAAGAATACGTATTATTTCATTAGTGTATATTGTTTAAAAATTAAGAAAATAATCTTGTAATTTTTTTAAAAATAATAAATCGGTTCCTGCTTACAAAGAAAGAGAAAAATGTTCAACAATAAAAACTAATGCTGTAGATTTTCGTATTTTGACAAATTTGTTCCTTATCTTCTTCAATTAGGAAATTCTTTGTGAAAAATGTGCGAATTCTCAGTTTGGATTGCGACAATTTTGCATCGTGCTTTATTAATAATTCAACCTTTCTAGCAAAAGGACAACTTCAGTTTCTTGAAAAACTTTTTGCGCACTTGGAGAAGAGAGTATCTCCGAACGTTTCCCCCAATTTGTAAAGCGAATAAATAACAACAGTAAGTCAGTCGCAGCTGCACCAAACAGTATATGCAGTTGTGCAATTGGCAGAACACACATCCTCGACAAGTTTATAATTTGTAGGGTATAAACGGAAGTTCCAACGAAAAGTTAATACTGATCGAGTTGTTACTGTCGAAAATTGGGGGTCGTAATGTATTTCCAAAACAGTGAAGTAGAGAAAAGAAAATTGAAGCTATAAAAATTGTTTACTTGTTATTTCGTTTTTTATTTGGTGTTTTATTTGTCTTTTATCGTATCTTACACAACGTGTTCCCCTTCTGTATTGTATTACAAATATTTTTCATGAAAAATGCGAATTCCATAAATCCACAAACATCAATAGAATCATTTCCAAACAAATTACATATTAGCCTCATAACTCAGTTTGAAAATCCAAATTCTACCTTATTTCATTTATATTTTAATTTTTATATTTATATATTATTTTTAAATTAATTTGTACGTAAGAAATTAATCCTGCTTGTCCAAAATGTGCAACTTTAGCTTTATTAACCTCAAATAGATGTAAGTAAAACTTTAAGACCTATATTTTTCAATTTTGTAACACTTTCAAATTAATATTATAGCCGCCCCGATGAAGGAAATAAATACTTTCCGGAAGCTTGGCAATCGAACAAGAGTAAACTTTTAAGGCTGACGCCTTGCAATCCCAAAGTTTCTGAGGGGCTAAAGGGTGAAGGGAAGGAACAGTCAGTAGGCGTGTCGCTGATGAACCCCCACCAAAAATTTTTACGGATATAAAAAATGCATGTATCTGTCGCCGTTGAAGTTTTCCATTAAGTGTTGACTAACGAGTTAAGAATAACAGGAGAGCTACACTAACAGTAGTTTCTCGTCCAAATTGATTACTCAATATGGTCGCTGTATGTCATAGGGCCAGTTGTTTAAAACAAGTTAACCATTCGATCAAACTTAAACTTTCCTCCAATGATATTGGTTTAACCACACAATTAACTTGATTGAGTGATTAACCCGTTTTATACAACTGGCCCATAGGCGCACACAGTTGTTTTACATTTGAGAAATGTCAATTGTATTTTGTGTTGTTACGTTCGCAAATTATACCTCTTCTACAGAGAAAAATAGGTAGTGAAAAGTAACACAATTGTAGTTGAAATGAAGCCAGTAACAAATTGTATGAAATATTAGGTCGTTCGGAAAAAAATGTATTATAACTAGAATTTTTAGATTCCAGAAAAGTTGGATGATATCATCGTGGAATATAACTGCTAGCAGAAAGATGGCAAAAGGTCACTGATGCAAATGGTGATTATATAGTTTAATCAAAATTTATATACTTATGTATATGAACATTCTGAATTAAGAACAAAAAGACATTTTCTTCCGAACAACTTAATATTATCACAATTGTAGTAAAATTACAAACAAGAATATCATCAATGTTAAACAATTGTGTCAATACAATTCGTTACTGGCTTCATTTCAGCTACAATTGTGTTACTTTTCACTACATATTTTTCTCTGTGTAGATAGATCATCTTGGGTGTATAATCGTATCTCTCTCACTCACGATTTTTAATATACTATGTGTTTTTTTTTAAATGCCATAAGGGGTGGCTGTGGAAAAGAAAATTCATGTCTTAGCTCCATTCATTTACTTTAAATTTTCAGATTTGGCATGTGTTAGATGCCAAGCTACGACATGAGTTTTAATTTTCATGGCCAACCTTTATGGCATTTTTAAAAAAACACATGTTATTTTTGTGGCTCTCTTATTTGTTTCAAGAAATCTTGTGTTTACATTATTTCCATGACGACGGATGCATTTTTCACATTCTGCTTACAAGTGGGATGTGAAAAGTATGTCGTTTTTGAGATAAAAATTCTCTTTTACGCTTTTTTCCTGACTTTCCAAAAGATCGATTCTGAATCGAACATCTCTAGCTTAGTACGTATGTCGCAACCTTGAAGTTGTCAACAGCGTCAACTTCAACTGTCAAAGGCTTTGTTTACATCTTCGAGGTTTATGTAATAAAATAAATGTTTTAATTCATTAATTGCCTTTTATTATCCATTTTGTAGAAAAGCATAATTAAATGGATATAAAAAGTTAGGTTATGTTTTAGGGATGCACCAAAATTTTAAAAAATCGAATGTCGAATCGAGTCCGAATCGATTTGACTCTGATACTTGTTAAAAAATATCGATATTAAAAAACAAATATGAAAACACATTTGTTACACATCTGAATGTGACTTTAATTTTAAAGTCTCCTTTAAATTTGATTATGAAACTGGCCCTTAATTTTTTAAGTTTACTATTTAATGCCATTTATATCTTTCGATGCATACTCTATAATTTGAGATTTAGCAGCATCGTAAACTGCTTTACTATGTTTATTTAAGTTGTTTTCTCACATATAAAACAGTACCTTAATTATTTCAAAATTAACATCACTTTAAACATAGAACACTTTTAAACACAACACGATCTACTTTATCGGGTTATTTCTATTGAAACTACATAGTGCTCATCAACGCTTAGCACGTTGTCACAACCCACCTTCCAAATTTAAAATTCCCGCGAATATTTGATGGATCGCATTCCTTAGGTCTGCATAAAATGTAAGGGGTTGGTCTTTGTCGTAACCACCCATCAGATATTTTGCTAGAAATGTGAGTTTCAGAGGACATCTATGTTTCGGTTTGAGAATCAAGTTAAATGAAAATCATAGCTTGCGAATAATACGTTTGTAGGAAATATTTTATAGTTTTTCTTTTAGGAAAAAACGTAAACCTTGGGGCTGTCGTCATTATTTATGAAAAGATCCAATTTATTTAGAAAAAAAATATTCAATTTCTGTCAAATTTTGGTACAACTATACGTTTTAAAATTAAAATTATTAGCTTTTAAACTATTATTTTCAATATTTCAGCTGCAGCCCCGTGTAGAATATGATGTTTACTATACGTATAGAAAAATCTGAATTAATACAATGAATATTAATTCTGTTATATTGATTCTTTATTGAGTATGTTTTAGGCGTACATCGGGAAGGAAGTCGGGTGCCTTAATTGCCCCCTTTTGACTGCTATCCTGCTAGAACTTTCAACTGTTCCTTAAGTTCGCAGTCGCGATCAGAAGCCGCTTTAATATCATATATATATATAACAATTTGTTCATACGCACAAGAAAATCAATAATGCACTATATTATGGAATACGTCCTCTTCTCCGACATCACCGCCGCCGTATTATAAATATCATAAACTATGTGGCATACGGCGACGTTGACATCATTAGCGGGCGGGATCTTAATGTAATATTAAATTATTAACGCACGTCACGAAGTATAACAATTGAAGTCGGGGAATATTTTAAAATATTGTGTTTTGTAAACTTGTGAACATGAGATAAAACGAGTCCGGCTCTGAAATGTCCTAAAAGCGCCGAAGTCTGGTGATAAGTGATAAGTAACTAAGCAAAAACAACTTGATGAAAAAAATGTTTGTATAAAAAAGTTTTTTAGTTACGTTGAAATATTTATTACACCGAAATCCTTGATATCCTGCTAATTTTTTTAGAATACTGTACGAGATCCAATGAAGTATATATGACGTGCGATCCTGGTTCTTGCGAGCCGACTTGTCAACACACAGGACCACGAGTTTGTCCTCGAATTTGCAAGTTAAATGGATGTCGATGTGCAGACGGATTTTTAAGGGACAATAATACAAGAGAGTGTCAAATTGTCCATGAAATTATTTGAGCTTACTAAACTTTTGTCAAAATGTATTATAAGTTATACAAAATTTAAAAATCACTGATTTTGTTTTTACACATAACAATGCACATTAAAAAGGAAGAAAAATAAATTATTTCTTTTGAACACCTACTAAGGTAATCCGAAAACGTATTTAGATAATCTTAATGTGTAACCTCGAACCTGTAATAAAACTGTATTTTTGCCCTCAATCTAGCAATCATCCCTGAAAATAAAATAAAATATTTATATGAACTGATAAAACGCATTCATCCTCTTAAATCGCATTTATGTAATTTTTATGGCGCTGACACACATACGTGCGATATTTAAAAAGTGGTTCTGCAGCATAACGTACTTTTATTTATTCAACATAAATATCTATTGTAATTTCAATTCACTTAATAAACATGTTTGCAGGTGAACGCAAATATATGGCAGCATTGAAAAATGTTTTTCTACAGATTACAATTGCCTCAATTATGGAACAATTAAGTACACGAATGTGGAACACCCACATAAACTAAATATATAAGGGGAATTACAGTGAACGTGAAACAGTAATTATTTTTACACGAGACGTTGTAATTTCTTCAGATGCTACAATTATATTTCGTAGTTATTTTAAGCGTGCATGCGCTAGGACAAGGGGGTAAGTAATTAAGTACGTCAATAACATGTATGGTCTAATTAGGTTCAGTTGGGTTTAATTTCATTTTTTAATTCACAATCAGACACAGTCGAATAAATTAAATGCCATTTCCGAAAGGCATGTAAAATTTCTGATAACCTTGTCCGCCATTGATGCAAATTTTTTCAATTAACTTTAGTGCATTAGCCACGAATATTATGCACCAAGGTACCATTTAATTAATTCGGACTTCCTACACGGTCACAACCTATCTTGACGGATGCCGACCGAGCGTAAAAATACGAAATTTACCACATTACTGATAATGATAAACTATCGGAAGCATAGAGCAATGCTTATTTAAAAAAAAGCGTAAATTCCGGAGAAATTCACGATAGTATATAAGCCCAAGTACGTAATTATCATTATCAGTAAACGCAATGAAGCACGCCGGCATATTTCTTGTGTCCTTACTCGTTTTCATAGTGAAAGGTAAGATTCTTTTTAAAAGTAAAGATTGTCTTAACTTCGTGTCGCAACTCTATGTCTGTTCTAGGAAGAGAATGTCCTCCAAATCAAACTTACAATGACTGTGGAACAGCTTGCCCATTAAATTGTACTGGCTTATACTCCGGCCCCATACCATGCACCATGCAGTGTGTTCCTGGATGTTTCTGCAATCCAGGTTACGTACTCAACGATGAAAAGCGATGTATCCTAGAAAGTGAATGCCCAAGTAAATGTACCCACGTTTTCATTGATTGATTAAGTTGAGAATGTATTGGCTTTGCAGAACCTAAATGCCCACCAACGCAAATTTTCGATACGTGCGGATCAGCATGCCCCTTGACTTGCGACAATTATCAAAATCCACCAATATGTAGCTTACAATGTGTTCCAAGGTGCACGTGTGAAAGAGGCTACGTTTTCAATTCGGAGACCCAACGATGCGTACTTCCAAAAGAATGTCCTCAGAGTAAGTCCATGTATATTAAATCAAAAGTACTAATATTTAAAGTGCCTCGCAGCAAACACAACGTGCCCTCCTGGTGAGGTCTTTTCCGAATGTGACAATCCCTGCCTTCCTAGTTGTGAAATCCCCGACACAACAGACTGCCGGTTCCTCGTTTGCAATAAGGGATGCGTTTGCAAGGAGCCTCTGATTAGACACCACGCTACTGGAAGGTGCATTCCGAAAAAATTCTGTCCAGGTTCGCAATTATCAAGAGTGTAAGAATCAAGTTTGATTCGACGGTTTCAGTTTCGTGTAACGATGGGAATGCGGTTAGAAGTAGATGTGCACCGAAATGTCCTCCAACGTGTCAACATAAATATTTGGGGTGGTGTTCTAAAGAATGTAGACCTGGGTGTGTTTGCAGGGGTGGTTATACAAAAGATGAAATTAGTGGAAATTGTGTTTTGAATGAATTCTGTCCAAGTATGTATTGTTTCGTTCGTTTAAAGCATAGGTTTCCAAAGTGGGCGGTAGCCCCTAGAAGGTTTCAGCATGCACTGGTGCGAGGAAACCTTCTAGGGGGCGGTAGCGGGTTCAGAAGCAATTGAAGCAATCGAAAAATTTTTGTTTTGAGCGGTGGGCGGTGGTGCTAAAAAAATTGAGAACCTGCGATTTAAAGTTTACAGTTACAGAGATCATCTAAGAAGTTAGCTCAACCATGTAGCGTTGAGCCAGCTTGAAAAAAATTACTTGGCATCCAAGCCCAAAATCTAAGAACTACAGGATGAGCTTGTGACCTAAGGACAGTTTGCTTTACAACCACTATAATGAAGATTTCCATAACCACTTGTCTTCAGTAGCTAGAAATTATTTTAATGTTATAAAAATGCTCAGACTTTGTTACATTTAAAAAGTTGGAAACATTTCCAGATTTTTGGATTCATATTGCGAAAATTAGGAAACTACTGGTTTGAAGTGACCAAAATGTAACCTGTGAATGTAAAGGTCTTTAAGTTTCCTGTTGATAGTTTAAATGAGGATTGCCAGCTCGTTAATGTTTTTCTTTTTAAATTCAGGATGCGGAATTAATGAAGTTTACAAAGAGTGTGGTACCAAATGTCCCAAAACCTGCGCTAATAAAGACGCCTTGATAAAATGTGTCGCAGGATGTCAAGCCGGTTGTTTCTGCAAGGACAATTACGTCAGAAACGAGGCAACCGGCGAATGCGTGTTTCCAGATCAATGTCGTAAGTCGGAAATATCTCATGAACTAATCCGATTTAACCAATTTGTTGATTTTAGCACAATGCAATAAAAATGAAACGTATGCAGCTACGGGTATAGATTGTGCGACTTGTTCCAACTATAAAATTGTTTTTTGTCCTCCCAAGAAAGAATGGAAGTGTTACTGTTCCAGTGGTTACGTACGAGATGATTTTACTGGCAAATGCATCTTAACTCAAGATTGTCCTCAAGGTAAGCCACGTTATTTGATGAAATACAGGGTTAGATCTTAGCAAATGCAACCAATGTATTCGTACCTACTTGAAATTGCCCATAGAGCAATGCAAAAAGGCAAATGAGGAGTACACACCATGTAATCCTGGCCCATGCGAGCCAACTTGTCAACACACAGCGTATCAGCAAAAAACTGCCAATGAGAATTGAAGACCGTTTCATATGTGAACCTTAATTGTATTATAAACTGATAAAAACTTTCTAAAAATATAAAAAGGGAAACTAATTCATTGTTTGGACTATTTCTCCATGTCCCTTTTAAAGGCCACACCAGTATACGATAAGTTTGGTATTTGTGAAATATTTCTTCAATGCAAGGTCTAAAAAAGAATTGCTCGATTGTTTCAGAAAAATGCGGTGCAAACGAAACTTACGCGGACGAAGGAATAGACTGTGCAACGTGCTCGAATTACAAATATGTCAAATGCGCTTTAGAACACGAGCGAAAATGTTACTGCCTGCCCGGTTATGTTAGGGAAGATATAACTGGCAGATGCATCTTATCCCAAGATTGTCCTCAAGGCAAGCGGTTCTCCTGCACTTAAAACCAAACGTGCTTATTCACTTGTATATTTATAGAACAATGTAAAAAGAAAAATGAAGAATATGTTGCTTGTGATCCTGGCCCTTGCGAACCGACTTGTCAGCACACAGAACCAAAAATTTGCCCCGCGATCTGTAAATTACATGGTTGTCGATGTAAGGAAGGATTTCTGAGGGACAATTCTACAAGAGAGTGCGTACCAGCAATAGATTGCCAATGAGGATTCATAACCATTTCATATTTGAACCTTAATTGTATTATAAACTGGTACAAACTTTTTAAAAATATAAAAAGGGAAACTAAATCATTGCTTTGCCTATTTCTCCATATCCCTTTTACAGGTTGCGACAGAGCCTTACCATTATACGATAAGTTTGGTATTGTGAAATATTTCTTCAATGTAAGGTCAGAATTGCTCAATTGTTTCAGAAAAATGCGGTGCAAACGAAACTTACGAAGACGAAGGAATAAACTGCAACGTGCTCGAATTAGAAATATGTCAGATGCGCGTTAGAACACGAGCCTTCCCGGTTATTTTAGGGAGGATGTAACTCGCAGATGCATCTTATCCCAAGATTGTCCCCAAGGCAAAGGTTCTTCTTCACCTAAAACCAGACGTGTTTGTTCACTTGTATACTTTACTTTATAGAACAATGCAAAAAGAAAAATGAAGAATATGTCGTTTGTGATTCTGGTTCTTGCGAACCAACTTGTCGACACACAGAGCCAACTAATTGCCCCCAAGATTTGTAAAATACATGGATGTCAATGTGTGAGTGGTTTCTTGAGGGACAATACCACAAGAGAATGCGTACCAGAAAAAAATTGCCCGTAATCAAGTAAATAATATAATCAATAAATAGTGAAGGTTTTAAAATTAAATACGTGATCATTTTGCATTTTAATTAAGCAAACATTAATAAATGGAAACTCAAATTGTTACGCTGAAAATATACAAGTATACAACTTCTGACGAAGCAGTCGAACGACTGCGAAACGTAAAGTGTATATTTGCGCGATTTAGTGTCCGCTTAGAAGATTTTGTGATACAAGTATTGCATTAACATCCTCTAATGTTTGGAGCAGTAAATTTTTAGCAGTCCTATCTAAAAGAGAATGGGATGTCATTATGCGATTGAGAATCGACCACCTTTTCATTAACGGGTGAAGATCAACCTGTACGCATTCCATTTTCTACGTATATGTTCTTTTCTTCTTTGTCTTATCTCAAGTTATTACATCGAGAACAGAGTCTCAGCAAATTTAGGGTATAATAGCTTTAGATTACTTTCTTGTCCTAAACACTTGCCATGTTGCATGTCTTCCAATAAAATCCATACTAGTGGCTTACGGAAAAGAAAAATCGCATAGCTCAGAAACAAAAGCGGATAGGTCAGATGTTGATGTGGATTCTTTTGCTCAAGGTGACCCCGCCCTACCACTGGTTATCGTTTGGCACACATGTCATAGACCACCCTGTATAAACATGGTTGGAAACTGTATAGCATTCCGTTCGTTGATCGTTCTTCATTTTGATAGTTATCTTTTGCAACTTCTGAGTGAAGAAATCATGGAAACACGTTACGGGTTACGCAAAGAAAAGCAAATTTGCAAAAAAGAATCTATTCTTCATTTAATAGAGTACACATGTCAATTTTCTCATCAACGCTAACTTCAATGTGTGTGAACCGTAATGTAAAACCACAGATAATTGAACTAGACAGGTGGCTCAGCAAATGTTTTAAAATTGACGCCCCAATTTGGAGTCAAACTCGGTGTTAGTTTGGAGGCAGCTCACCAAATATGTGGTGGCGCTACTGTTATAATAGCAGAGTGAAAAACCGAAACCTGTAAGTGTAAGTAATATTTAAACAAATTCTATAACGAAGAGGTGTGATGTAAAGTTTAACAAAAGAATTAACAGCATATTATAACCGTGCGTCACATTATCGTGGCCTGGCCCCACTTTAAACTTATTTCTCTGTTGCTTAAAAGAGACATCTGACGGAGAATGAGGCAATTGAGCATCGGGGTTTGTGACAAATGTTCAGTTTTCGAATTTGTGCATACAAGTGACATCTATTGAGTATTTAACAAATTATTTCTAGAGCGTCCATTCGTTCCAATCTTGTTGGCCCTCTGGAGATCTGTTATCTGTGGTAAAACTCAAATCAACTTCTTAATTCCTAAAGGAGTTTTTTTTTTACTTCAGGGAATGTAATATGTACAACTATAATCGAATATAATGTCACAGAACGAAAGAAATACTTCTTTACCGTTCTGATTTTTAAAGACGATTGGCATTGTATTTTGTAAAAAAATTGTAAGTACATAATACATTTTGGAAGTTATTGTAATGATGGCTATTATTAGGTCTGTTCCAACCGCGCTTCGTGACCGTTTCGAAACCGTCACAAGCATGCACTCATCAAAGTTTTACACACGACAAAGTTGTCAACATCGATCGTTATTTCAGTGGGCAACTGATTTTGACGGTTTCTTGAACGGTCAGAAAGCGTGGTTGGAACAGAGCTATTGTTTTCTGCCTTTTTACACAAGATACCTATATGAATAAGAATAGAACACACAGTGTCGTTAACTCACATTAAATGAAAATTGTGCGTAAAAATGATACTTCACAATTTGCACCTTATGACCGACTTTCTAAAGTTAATGAAAAAGCAAGAAGCATAGCACCAGCTTAACATATTATAACTTTTAGTAATCATATTGAGGACAATCATGATAATAAACGCAGTTCCCGGTAGTCTCATCTCTTACATGAGCAACCGAGCAATAACATTTCCTTTCCGTCTTCGGAGCACATTTCACAAACTTGTAATTGTAGCAAGTCGCGCAGTCCATTCCACGTTCCGCGTACGTTTCATTCTTGCTACAAGGAGCTAAAAAAAAGTAGATAATCAAGCCGAGTATTTCGACGTGATTTCTATTACTTACGACAAGCCTCGGGAAGCACACATTCACCGGATACCTCTTCCTTGACGTAACCCTCCTTGCAGAAACATCCAGGTTTACATCCGGCCGCGCATATAACATCGTAGTCTTTATTTGCACAGGTTTTCGAGCACGTGGGTCCGCACGCGCTGTATTCCTCATTGGTTCCACATTCTAAATTTTAATTGCGAAGTTATTTTGGTAACCGAAGGAAGGTTTCTTTATCTAAATATCCAATTAGAAACTACCGAAACTTACCCAACACTTCCGCACACGTCTTTAATCTTTTCCACTTCCGGATTTTATTGGAATACTAATTTTTACTTACTTGGGCAAAACTCGGTTAAAACACAGTATCCAGTAATTTCGTCCTTTATGTATCCGTCCTTGCAGACGCAACCGGGTTCACATTCCTCAGAACAAGGTTCAGAATATGTACTCTGACAGGTCTGAGGGCATTTGGGGGCGCATGAAGTTTCCACTGCGTTTTCATCGTCACAGAAAACTAAAACCGAGTATAAAATTTCGTGCCACTAAAGACTTTCGAAATTTACCGGGGCAATATTCTCTTGGTATGCACTTTCCAGTGGCGCGATGTCTAATCAATGATTCTTCACAGACGCATCCCCTATTGCAAATTGCAAAGGCGCAGTTCGCTGTATTTGGTTGTTCACAAGTGGGCAAGCAGGGATTATCACATGTTGAAAAGTACTCCCCCGGTTGGCAAGTTTCATAACCTGCTGCTTCTAAAAATTAAAGTCGAAACTTGTTTCGTCAAATCACAATCCTGTAGTCTTCAGAAACTCACACTCCAGCAGTTCAGTATAATAATAAAAAAAAATATTTTGGGATTTACAATGGAGATAACTTTTCCAAGAGGATTAATATTAACTCTCTTCGAACTATTTTTTTTTTTTAATTTTAAACAAAAACAGATTCACCTCGGAAGTTTTTTATTTTATATAAAAAAAATCGTTGTGGTATTTGAGGTAAACCTCGACTAAATTAGCGTAATTTGCTCAAGGTTAACCAGCAAACGTACACAAATTGTAAATTACAATTAAATAAATGAAATAAACTTTATTATTTCTAAAAATTTTATGTTCTTACCTTGAACTATGAGAAACAGAGAAACGAGGACTACGCTAGCGTGTTTCATTGTTGGAAATTGGTCACAAAGAGGAAGTGCACATTTTATATGTGGTGTACGGATTGTGGTTAGAGAAATTGTCGAATTTCATTGGCGTGTATTTAAAAGCCTAACTTTTTATTTCGTGCAGATTATGGCAGGCAAATACTGTCAAGCATTATGCAATCAAAACATCCCAAATTACAAGTAAATTCCTTAGTATATACTTGGTATTTGCTGTTGATAAGTTTCGTTTTCATTACTTGTAGAAATATGATACATCATTGAATTTTACATGTTACATGCAGTTTTCTTTAATGTTTGATATAATAATAAACAGTGTTGGGTAATACACTTTATTTTTGGATCTAATATACATATACAATACACTTGAGAAAATGGATATCTGGTACATATGCAGTTTCCTTCATTTAAAGAGTATATAATTTGTATTACCTTTGACAACATATTATATCTGAAATATTATACTATCCGTAAAGAAATTTTGCAACATAGTCGTTTGCACGATGGTCAATACAAAGGTACTTAAAAATCGAGATCAAAAGTCGAAAAGACGGTGGCAAGAGAGAAGCAACAATCCAGAGTATTTGCCCCACACATACACACGAACACCCCTACACACAATTTCACACATTCCTTTCCATTTCGACAATCTGACTGAAAGTGAAGTCCACAAAAATTCATTTCGAAGAATCCACCCTGAGCAGAAGGGCCACACGAGATATACAAAACAGTACGTTCAACCCACAAGGCAAAATTTAAAAGGAAAAATAAAAGAAAAAGGTAAAAAGCAAGTCCCCCACACACAAATCATTATAATTGTTGAGCAACCAACGTGGAGGGGCCCTCTCGTTCATAATCATTACATTAATTGGCAACCAACGAGGGACTCGTACAAAATCATTACAATATGGATGCGAAAGTTGGATTTTAAATAAAAAGCTGAAGAGCAGAATACAAGCAATAGAGATGAAGTAATTGAGGGCGGTGAAAGGAGTTACTCGAAAAGACAAAATAAGAAACGAGTTGATAAGACAAGAATTGAAGGTAGAACCAGTTTTGGAAAGTGTTACGAAACAACAACTAAGATGGTTTGGACACGTAGTACTCATGGAGGAAGAGCCATAGACAAAAAGGTTGGGGCTAGCGAAGAAAATGCGACAAAGAGATAAAGAGGAAGACCACGAAAAACATGGAACGGTGTAATAGAAGAAAATCTAAAGAGACGAAGGATTCAATGGAACGAAGGAAAACAAAAGGCAAAGAATAAGAAAAATTGGGCGGGATGTATTCATAAGTAGGGACTCATTTATAATTGTGTTGTTATTATATTACACCCTATGGGTATATAAGATCAGGATTATTATACGCCCAACACTGATAATAAATATAATTAAATTCCTTGTCATTTTCGGACACCTTTAAATTGGTCAACATGAACGTTCCGTTGAGTGGTTACCTCAACAACTGTAATGCTGTCACGAGGGGGATTTTTCTAAAAACCACAAGGGTTTTTTTGTGTTCCGCGAATAAAAACCATAAAAAGTATTTAAACGCGAACTTGTGTAATTGAGGGCAAATTGCGACCGTGTCGAAATGTAAACACAATAAGGAGGTAACTAATACAACGTAACGTAAAGGTTCATATTTCATAATAAGACATCAGCAGAATTTATTACAAACGGGGCCACGCGCGTATACGAATGATGCAAACGGACACAGAGCAAGTGACGAAAAATGCAACGCGCGACTAGGCAAAAAACGTGTATTGAAAGTGCGGGCCAAAATTGGGAAGCCAATCGTTGCCACCGGACCGACTCAGTGGGCACTAAGTGCCAACTCGCCATCCAGCAACATTGCCGTCGCCGACGCCCCAACCATGCCGTCGCCGCCGCACAGCACCGCCGTCGTCGCCACCCCAGCATCAGCGTCGCTGCAGCCACATCATCTGCAACTACCGTCGACAACATTGCCGAATCCGTCCTAAGAGAACGAGGACCATCTCCCTCGCCAGCTGTCCAAGAGAAGACACCACCGGCCACGCTGTTCCAACCCAATCACCCATAGGCTGAGCAAGGACGTAGCGTGCTCCACTCCAGCCAAGGAACCACCGAGACCGACCTTGACCTACCACTTCAGTCACGGACCGGCCTCGAGCTTCGCCAGTCTTCTCCGGCTAAGGAAACGCCGCCGCTGTTCCGTCTTAGACGAATCAACAACCCCAGTCGCCACGAACGACCCAGGACCGCACCCCCAATTTTAACGGACAAACCACTGTAAACTAAATTAATTATTTAACGTAATAAAGAGGTATTAATTTTTTTTAAATCATTGTCTTAAACCCTCTGATAAACCTATGCACCCCAAACAACCCCGAAGGCTAAGGACGCACAATCGCGACATAGTGGAGACTTAGCGCGACATGGTGAAGGCCCTTAGCGTGACATGGTGTCACGCTAAGGGTAGTGTCACGGTAGCACTGTTTGGAATATGATTCTTAATACCTCTGTCGTTCTTTAAGATTTTCCTTCATTCTAAAATAAAGAATGCACCCTTGGTATAATCCCGCATTGCAGGTCCTTTGAATGTGCTGATTTATAAAAATCATGAACTCAAAATATGTGGAAAAATAAAAGTCTCACCCCAAATCTTCATCTTTTGTATTTTGTGAACGTCTTATTCATTTAAAAAAGTGTTATTCTATTGACAATACATATTTCCAAATTCATTAAAAACTAAAAGAGTATTGCTTAAAATTATGATAATGTAATTTTTAATTAGCTTCCTGAGGACAATCATGAAAATAGACGCAGTTCCCGGTAGTCTCATCTCTTACATGAGCATTTGAGCAATAACATTTCCTTTCCGTCTTCGGAGCACATTTCACAAATTTGTAATTGGAGCAAGTCGCGCAGTCCATTCCGTGGTCAGCGTAAGTTTCATTCTTGCTACAAGGAGCTAAAAAAAAGTAAATAATCACGCTGCGTGTTTCGACGTGATTTCTATTACTCACGACAAGCTTCAGGAAGTATACATTCACGGGATACCTCTTCCAGGACGTAACCTTCCTTGCAAAGACAACCAGGTTTACATCCTGATACGCATTTAACTTCGTAGTCTTTATTTGCACATGTTTTTGAGCATGTGGGGCCGCACGCGTTGTATTCCTCGTTGCTTCCACATTCTAAATTTGGATTATCGATGTTAATCGAAATTAATTAGAACGTAAGGAATTCAATTCTATTAGCTTACGTCGTTGCCCTTCCTTATTTATACTTTTGATAAAATTGAACCTTTACCAAAAATATCCTGGAAGGTCTTACGACGAATTTTAGGGACATTAACTTTTTTAATCTTTTCCACTTCTTTATAGTTGGTTTCAGAACTGACCTTAAAGAATTCCTTTTTACTCACTTGGGCAAGATTCGGCTAAAACACACTTTCCACTGATTTCGTCTTTCAGGTATCCATCCTTGCAGACGCATCCAGGTTCACATTCTGTGGAGCAAGGTTCAGAATGTGTACTCTGACACGTCTGAGGGCATTTGGGGGCGCATGAAGTTTCCACTGCGTTTTCGTCGTCGCAAAAAACTGAAATCAAGTATAAAATTTCGTGCCACTAAAGACTTTTGAAGTTTACCGGGGCAAAATTCTCTTGGTATACACTTTCCAGTGGCACGATGTCTAATCAATGATTGTTCACAGACGCATCCCTTATTGCAAAGTAAAAAGGCGCAGTTTGTTGTATCCGGTTGTTCACAACTGGGCAAGCAGGGATTATCACATGTCGAGAAGTACTCGCCGGGTTGGCAAGCTTCATTATCCGCTGTGTTTAAAAAATTAAATTCAAATTCATGTTTTCCAAATTGCAAAATGTCTAGAAATCTTGTGAGACTGAAGTTTCCTTCCGAAGGTTTCATGGTCATGCTATAGCAGTTGCAATTGCACAATTTTTTTTGTTATCGCTCACTTGTATTTTCGAAATCGTATTTTTTTTAAATTTAAACATAAATAGGTACCTACTCCCGTGAAGTTTTATCGAAAACGTATTCAGGTATTTGAAACATTGGCTTAATTAGAGTAATTTGCTCAAGGTTGGCTGACATAGCTATGTGCATGCTTGTAGAAAATTCAAATTACATTTTTTCATCTTTGGATATTTCAATATACATATTTTATTTTAGAAATAAATTTTATTCGTTTTAAAATTTAATGTCCTTACCTTGAACTATAAAAAACAAAGAGACGAGGACTACACTGACGTGCTTCATTGCGCTAAACTGGTTACAAAGAGGAAGTGTTCACATTTTATATGTATACAAACGTACGGGCCTCCAAAAAGTACCGAATTTCATTGGTGGTTATTTAAAGAACTAATTTAAAACTTACGAATCGATTTGTCCCTTTCCATATTAATTAAATTATCTTGAGAACATTCAAGAAACCCACAACACGTTTTTACTATTTAATTTCCGTCATTAAAAAGGCAACAAGTGATTTCTTTAAAAAAATATTTGTATATGGATATCTAGAAAAATATTAATTTTCCCGAGTACATAATACAATGGTTTCCTAAAATAACATTCAAGATATAAGTTTAAAAGTAAATAAACAAGCGTCCGCGTTTACTGACGTAATACAGTTTACACTTTAGTTTTGATTTGCACACGATAATTAATTTAAAATACATAATTCATTTTCATTCAAAGAAAACTAAAATAAAAAAAAACGACTTGGAGAAATAATGTTTATTCGCTGTTGCTATAGCCAATTCTGTATTGTTTTTAAGAACCTTGGATTGTTTAATTTTAATCTCTGATAAGTATCCCCGCTGGGATTACCCGCGATTTCGAAGAACTAATAACAAGAAAAACAAATGGCTTTGAAGTTTAACGAGCATAATTCTGCAAACACCATAATTTTTTTAAAAATGAATTATGTATTAGAAAAACAATCGCGGCCACAATACGGTATTCATTTATTATAATGAAGATGTAATCGAAATTACATACTTGTTTATCTTAATTAATAAATTTGATTTATGCTGATATTTGGTGAGAGTATAGCCTTGAATCGTAAAAAAAGACATTAATGGGCGAATTTGCTATTATGCAATGTTTTGTTTCCATAGTAACTTAAAAATTCACATAATTAAGTTAGTCACTGGAGGTTATCAATCGCATTTTTTTAAAATAATTGTGATTATACAATATGATTCAGCAAAATTTAAAAAAAGTAACGAAATGGATTATTTTGGAACCATAATCTTATCTTGGGCACCCTATTGCGGGCATAATTTGGCCTTTATTGCTCAAGGGCTTTAAAGTAAACAAATCCGTAGTAACGTAAACAAATCCATAGTAACGCAAACAATTTACATAATTATTTTATGGGAGCGACTCGCATACGATATAAAAATATTGTATCCATAAAATAAAACGTTGTATGAACCACGTGCATAATTGTAGATAGTAGCCCTCGAGCATTTAAAAGCACTCCGCTTCGCGTCGTGCTTTAAACATACTCTCGGGCTATAATCTCCTAATTATGCCCTTGATACATAACTATTATAAACCAAGAAGGTACCTCAGTCCATGTGTTTAAGTTAACTTTTGGGTATGTGTTAATACCAAAATTTTTAATAAAGAGTTTTGTATTTGGCACATCAGTTTTTACTAAATTAAAATGCAGTACCGTGTCTTATCCATGTTTTTAAGTAAATGAGCGAAACTTTAATCTCTCAAAACATGTTATTGTGTGTATTTATTTATGGGCAAGAATATCTTGTATATTAGAAGAAAAATGATAAAAAAAACATGTGTTGTTCAAGAAAAGTAGAAAGTGTCACATTTACGAGTCAAAGCATTGCATGCAGAAATATTGTATTATTCAAACCAATCAAACAGATCGAAACAGAAAATCGATCTCTGAGGACTTTTTAAAACTATACAGGGTGTTAGGTAATTGACTGGACACCTTCAAACCACGTATTGAGAACACTCTGTAGAGTAAGAAAGCCTTTACGTTCGAGGGTGCTGCAGATTTCGTTTTCCAGGAAAAAATTCAAACAAAATTCGATAAAAATTGTTTGGAAACCACTGATTCTCTTATCTACTGTTACACCCACGCGCCGAACGTCATCCGAGCGAGCGGTCCCTTCCCATAAATTCCCAGATGGTTTATTGTTTTACGACAAGCAAATAACGCACGTTCAGTGTCTCAATAGACTTCGAACTGTGCGGGTCAGTGCCAGGTCAGGGTCAGCTTACACAAGTAACGAAATTATTGACATTATTTTAACGTACACGCTTTCAAGAAAGCTCTACGGAAACAGCCGGCGTAATAGGTACTGTTGTCTTCGGGGTTATATTTCTTTATTTATTTACTTATTTATTTTGTATACTGTTACTGTGATTTGAATGTATCTAATTGTATATATTACCAATGTAACTGACGTAAACAACTTGTGTTTAATGTGTTCACTCTGTAATTGGGTATAGCCTGTTGGATGAATAAAGTATTATTATTATTAAAGAAAGAAAGAAAAGAAGAAATAGACAAATTTGGATACGAACAATTTCTAGCTAGTCGAGAACAGCATTGTGAAATAAATTAAGTTTAGACGACTTCTTATTTAAAAACCTCGGGAGAATGTCCCGAAGTGATTTTGAACTAATCGTGAATAGACTGGTTTCAATAATTACAAAAAAAAAAAAAACTTTTAACATGAGAGATCCGATCCCCGTGCTAATAAAATTCATCGATTACAGAAAGAGATGCAAGTACATAAACGAGTGCGATATTGTAACGATTTTAAGGGTTCGATTAATTTTTATTTTAAAACAAAACACGATGTAGTTAATAACTAATTTATTTAAAAGCAAACTAATTTATTTATAAACTTACACACTAACATTTATTTACAAGCTTATATCTAATTTATTTTAACAGTCGAGCGAAAGTCTAACGCGAACTCTAATGCCGAACTGTTCAACGCCGAATTCTTGCCGAACTGTCGCCCACTCCCGGCCTCGTGCATTTATTTATAAGCCGACGCTGTTGTTCTCGTACTTTCTAGAGCGCGACAGATTGTCTGGTCTAATTTATTCTGCCGCCGGCATTCTCCAGGCCGTCTGCAGAAGCCTCCAGTCTAAGGCGCGTCGGCTGTGACGCAAGAGACAGACTGACGCCGGCTGCTGTCGACGAATCATTACAATATGAACAAAAATTGTTCGGTGTTTTCCAAACCCGATGGAACTCGTATAAACAACATGTAATAAAATGGGAAAAATAATTGGACAAAGAAAAACAAAGACAAGGAAGGAATGATACGATGATGATTGTGAAAATTTAACAAAGATGAAGAAACAAAGCCCGAGACAACTGGCTGAGGAAAGGAGAAGCATGCGATCTACAGGACTACAAAGAAAAAAGAAAGAGGCCCAAAAACTTTGCAAACAAAAGAAACGGCAGTGGGCAAACGAAATAATGGAAGAGGTAGAAAAAAATCAATAAAAATAGCGGGCGAATGTCCCAAAGTATCAAAGCACAAAACAAACATAAAAAGACAACAGCAAATATAGAGAAAAAGACGATGGGAGTTACATTTCACAAATCACTTCAAGAATGATGAATTGAGAGAAAATGATGAAGAGACAAGGAAACACGAAGACACCGAAATTCACCCACCAAAGTATGAAGAATATCTAGAAATAGTGAAGAAAATGAAACAACAGAAGGCGGCAGGACCCAAGCGAACTAATTAGAAAGTGGTGGAGAAAAACTGCATTTTTGAAATTATTAAAGAAATCTGGACTCAAGAAGGTATGCCAGAAGAGTGCAATAAGGGATTAATAATACCTATCTGGAAAAAAGGAGACTCGATGAATTGCCCGAATTACAGAGCAATTACGCTATTGAAAACAGTATACTGACAACACTGATTAGAGAGAGAATGAAGAAATATACGGAAGCAGAAGTCGGCCAATACCAACAAGGATTCAGACCAGGACGTTCAACGATTGATGCAATCTATAAAATGTCTCAAACAGTGGATAAATGCTAAGAACACGGAAAGGACCCTCATATAAATTACAATGTGGACTTTCGACAAGCCTTTGACAGTGTAAATAGATAAATATCAACTAGAAGAAGATATGAAGAAAATGGAAATACCTCCTAGCTTATAAAAATTACGCAAATGATAATGAAGAGCGCAAAAGTAACCATAGAAACGCAGGAAGGTCCAACGAAAGAAATAAACATACAGAAAGGAGTAAGACAAACACAAAGGAAAGGACAGCAATAATGAGGGAAAGTAACTGAATGGAGTCCGGAAACAAAACGACCAAAAGGGAGGCCCAAATTGAAGTGGCAAAATCAAGAGATAAGGGACGTCAGAAATCTTTAAATCCGAGGCTGGAGGAATTTTATAATGGATGGGAAAAAATGGTACGAAGAGATGGAAAAAGCCAAGACACATAGCAACCTATAGAAAGGAAAGGCGGAAAGGAAGAAAAGAAGATGTGGAGTGATTCACCGCGATAAAAGAATCTATAAGCACCGAGAGGAGCGGCTACCATCCACTAGGAATGAACTCCATTAATTGCTCCACTAGGTCGTCGAGCAACTAATTGCTGTAAAAATTGTTGGTGTAAGAGCACCTTTAGAAGCATGCTTTCAATCTTTAGGCTCACCCAATATGAAGTTAGCATTCGTCTTTTACGTCAGATTAAATTTTAAACAAAAATGAGCTTTTTCTTCTTGGACACCTAAGTCCTCAGCTTGTCAGGGAAGGCCATTTGATTGATTCTGCAAAACCACACCGGAAGAGACACAAGTAAATGTACTTCCTAAAAAATAGTTAGGAAACAGGCAAAATAATTATAATTGTATGTTAGTACTTGAGTATTTGATCTGTTTTTTACTGAAAAACCCGGTTGTTACTTATCTGGTTGCGTTATCATCATTGTAACTTAACATGAAATCAAATTGTGACAATAAAAGTATGATTCATTTTCCTCATAAAAAATCACGCGAACTATTGAAAGCTCTTAAAAGAACTTCCTGCGGAAGCATTGATTGAAATGTTATGTTCTACGAGTAGTCACCTGTCCCAACAAAAAATGTTTCGTCACAGAAATGAAAAACATATTTACAAGTTTGAATGCAACAAATATTTTCGCGTTAATTATTGACAATTTTCATTTTTTAAAAGTTGTAGCCGGGGGGAGGGGGTGTTATAAAAGCAAGCTGTTTCAAAACAATGTTATTATAATTCACAACGTTAAAGAAGTTTTGCACAATGTTTAAGTTATATTTAATTTTAGTTCTCAGCGTGTACTTAGTATGCGCAGATGGTAAGCAAACATTACTAACATTTCAGTTTTCTTCTATTGACAGCAATACCACAAAAAAAATATTTTGAACAATCAAAAAGAGAATTCAATACACAAGATGTTGGACAATGTTGTGTATTTATTCAACTTTGCTACAATGAAGGGTTTTCCGTAACCTTTTAAATAATTAATTGGCCATGTGCAGGCCTAGGTTACAACTTAAGGTCATTTTACACTACCCTATTTCTTATACAGGATTTCGTTCAATTTCTTGAACAATTTAAGTAAATGGTATCAAAAATTAAACTAAATCAAAAACTATATGAAGAAATAGAATGTGTTCTATCTCCAAACCATATTTGCAGACCAAGAATTTCTTTTTCCAAATATTTATTACAGTAATTGAACCAAATCTTGTACCTTGTACAATGAATAGGGTAGTCCATACATCTAAGCTTATAGATAAAAAGGTTTTCCTCTGTACGGAAAATTCTCATATTAATGTAGATCGTAAGCGAAGATTCTACAGGTTTTCTGCATATTAATTTTATATCGTTACTTCTAAATGCGAACATTCATTTCAAGATCGAGGAGGGGAATCGAAGTATAAAAGCACTCACCATAAATGTCTTGTTGTGGTGCAGTTTATTACCTCACAATGACGAAGATTCCTGTGTATTTAGCATTGTGCGTTATTTCGATTTATTGCGCGAAAGTTGAAGGTAAGAATTAATTTTACGGAAGCATGTAGAACTCGACTAGATAAAAGCAAAAACGAGAACGACACTGGAAACGTTTTTAGCACCAATTTGTTTTCCCTTTTCCACCCGCGTCAATTGAAAATCCAAATCCTGTTGCCGCTGGCAAGACGTATAGGGGGGAAGAGGTAATTTGATACGTGCCCTTAGCAATTTAAGCCTCAGGGTCGTAAAATCTCGCGTCGTCTTTTATGTTTCATTTCATTCATCTATTTTGTTGCAGCACAATGTAATAGACCAAACGAAGAGGATTCTTCATGTCAACCTGGCCCTTGTGAACCAACTTGTCAGCATACTGAACGAGGCCGGGTTTGTCCTGCTATATGCATTCTTGGTGGTTGCAGATGTAAAGACGGTTTTCTGAGGGATGTCAATACTAGAGAGTGTGTGCCAAAAGCAAATTGTCCTTAATCATTCCTACTTGTACATTTACATGTACAGTTATAATCCATTTCGTTATAGTATGTATTTAAAATTTAATTCAGAATAAATACACTATTTTGGGAAAGACTTTGTTGTTTTTAACAAACAGAAATATGGACATAAAGTGAAAAATTCGTTGAATTCATCCATCGCTGCACACTGGGATTTAAAATAAAATATGTTTGTAGTTAATTATTAGGTATAAATTTAAATGAATACAAATTGATTGTTTCTTTGTTATATAAACATATTTTTCTGATTGAATTAATTATTATTTATTATACAGGCGCATTTATTCGATAGTTTTTGAAATTAATATGTAATTCACATAATAAAAAAATAATAATACAAATCATACAGGTTTGTTTGTGAATGAATTTTCGGGGTTATTCCCATATTCCATCTAATAAGGTCGGCACGCGGCGGGGAATCCGCGTATAAAAGCAGTCAACGACTGTTGCTAAATCAGAAATGAATACTTTCAAGATGAACAATATTCCTGCGTTTTTTATACTCTGTGTAATTTCATTGGGTCGCACACAAACCGAAGGTAAGGAAATCATGTTGATCATGTCACTAACAATTACGTAAATTAGGTCAAGGTTAATAGCATTCCATTATGTGATATTTTGCTTCAAATTCAATATCTAGTTGGTATACTGATTGTAAATATAAAATTGTATAATGTGACTTTTGTTATCTATGTAGTAGATTTTTGATATACCGATAATTAATTTCTCACATTGTTTTTACATCGCTTTCTACTTCTATAGAATTTTATTTAAATTAAAAATTAAATGTAATAATAGGTCTGTTCGATAGCTCTGCACTTTCTACACTTTTAACACCTTTATTCTATTTTTCTCACTCCTACTTATGTTATGTCATATAGATCGCACTCTCTCAGGAGCGGTTGGTGCAAAAAGTGTAGAAAAGTCCAGAGCTATCGAACAAACCTAATATATCAATGAACAACGGTCAAATTTTTGTTTAAGATTCATTTTCGATTTAAAAAAATAAGAAAGAATTTCTTAATTAAAACAAATGTCCTTTACATCTGTACAATAAAATTTCTTGTCGCACTGTTGTGCCTGAACAAACTCAAAGTAAAGTTCAAGGTCTTCGACAAAGGAATTGGCAGAAAAATTTAATTTATACAGGGTGTTATCGAATTGCGCGCAAGAATTTCACAGGGTGGTAGCTTGGATCAAGACGATCAAAAAATGTTATACAGGATGAATTATGACGTCGGGAAAAAAGTTCACCGGGTGATTCCTACGAGTAATTCAAATAAAAAACTACAAATGAACATGTTTCCGATAATGCTTTCTAACGGAAGCGTAGCCCTTTAAAGTTGATAACATGTGACGTCAATCAATCAAAGCAATAGCGATAGGCTTATTTCTTAACTTGTTAATCTATGAAAACAAAAATCTTTCGGTCTTTTCTCAGACGTTAATTAAGGACGAGTTCACAGTACATGAGTATGCTGATATAATTTTTATTTATGGATTTTGTGAAGCTCCAAGAGAATATCGGCGTTGATTTTCAGATAGACGACAACCGAATCACAAAACGTTCGCTAAGGCCTTTCGAAGGCTTCAAGAAACAGGAACTTGGGTTCCCCGAAAAATTGATGCGTCCCAGCGAGTAAATGCGTAGGGTGAAGAAGATTTGTGATTAATGGTCCCACAGTCAATACTCGGCGTATCGCAAATAATTTGGAACTATCCCAGAATTTTGTATGGCGAGTGTTGCATCGCGAGGTCTTACACCCTTACCACTTCCAATACGCGCAAGCGCTGCATTTGGGAGATGCCCAACAGCGGTGGTTATTACATCAAACCATTGACAGTGTCAATTTTATTTCAAATGTGCTATGGTCAGACGAGGCCACTTTTACAAAAGACGGTATCAACAGTAGACACAATGAACATCACTGGTCTTTAGAAAATCCATGTGCAATTAGGCAGCGTCGTTTCCAGCAACGCTTAGTGTTATGTTTGAGGTGGAATATTCAACAATGCACGTAATGGAAGATCGATTAAATGGGAATTTATACGAAACATATTCTCGACAATACAATTTTTGATTTGTTAGAAGACATGCCTCTTGATTTGCGTCAACGTATGGGGTTCCACCGCCTCATCGAGCAAGAGTAATGACAGCGTGGTTAAACGTTCATTTTCCTAGAACATGGATTGGCAACGGTGGTCCGTTTGGCTGGCCGCCAAGATCACCAGACATGAACCCACTGGACTTTTATCTATGGGGTCATATGAAGCAACTTGTCTACAAGGCGCCAATAACAAACCAGGAACAAAAAATATGAAACGCGTCGAAAGAAATAAGAATGATGTGCTAACTCGAGTCATCACGTTGTCATGCTTGCATTCATGCCGAAGACGGACACTTCGAGACGTTCTTTCTTCTTGCTTTAAATTAGTACCTTAACATCGCCTTAAAGTTGTACACATTGATGTAATAAACTTTGGAGGGCGACACTTCCGTTAGAAAGCATTATCGGACACATGTTTTTTTATTAGAATGATACATAGGAATCACCCGGTGAAGCTTTTCCCGAGGTCATAAATCACACTGTATAATATGGTGTCCCAAATGTATCTGTTTTCAAGAAAAAAATGCGACAAAAATAATGGAAATTCCAAAGTAATAGCCCAATTGGGAAAAACTATTTACAATGGTTTGTTTTATTAAATTTTTACGTCAGCTTCGCGAAAATAAATTTGTTTGTTGCTTTAAATTTCGAACAAACGGAGAAATGAACGTTTGACAACACCCCACCAAAATCCGCATATGGCCGAAAGTATTGTACGCCTTATATAATAATTTTTGATCGTCTTGATCCAAGCTACCACCCTGTGAAATTCTTCCACGCAATTCGATGACACCCTGTATTAAATGTGTAGCATCTTTAAGTAACAATTTAAGTTTCTGATAATGATAATTGATTTCAGTGACATTTACTTTTTCAAGATATTTTCAATAGAAACAATCAAAAGGGGGTTTACTGCCATCGGCTCAGTTAACTTCTCTCCTTCCCTGTTCCAGTAATGACGTTTTTTAAAAGTTTTCTTGCACCAAATTTTAGCATCCTCTGGTGCACTCAAATGTAGTACAAAAATAAATGTTTGCACCCATTTAGGGTCGACAGACTGTGGACCAGTTTTATGGGAGCGACTAACTTAATTAATAACCATATTTCTCCAAGGTTTTTATTGGATTATATTTTACACCTGACACATCCTTTTGCACCAATATTTGCATCTTTTGTACCTCTTGGATAATCCGGAAAAAATGGCTAACTGTTTTACAAAATCTTGTAGCACTCGTTATGTATCTTCTCGAATATCAGAGAAAAAAATTAATTCAGAAACTGGCTAACACGTTCCTAGTCCAAATTACTTTGTTATCCAAGCGGTGCGAAAGAAAAGAAAAAAACTTGTCTATAATAGTGGAAAGCGAGTACAGCAAGAAAACTTTCATAAATATAACTGGGGAATTTCACTTTAAGTTAAAAGAAAAATAGTCCTTAGTCTCTCGTTTAAATGAGTTTAAACAGTTTGTCGTACTTCAGAGAGCAATAATTTGGTGTAAGCCAACTTTTTAATACCTTATGGGGGGTGAGAGGGCAAGATTTGGATGATTACTATTAAAACGTTCACAGTCATAAAATTTTAATAGTTTTCTTCTCCGTTGATCAAATCAAAATGTCAAGCTAATTGTCCACCTCAACAAATGCTTTTTTTTTAAATTTTGAAGTAACACACTAAGGCCCAAATTCAGAAACGCCATTTGAGTGGAGTGC
The DNA here is from genome assembly GCA_033060865.1 of Dorcus hopei. NCBI lineage: Eukaryota > Metazoa > Arthropoda > Insecta > Coleoptera > Lucanidae > Dorcus > Dorcus hopei. Next base: position 50,795,894 of record CM065419.1, read on the forward strand.
GCACTCAACTCACACTCAAACACTTGTTTGAAATTGTCCAAGTTTACGGTCAGTACAGTTTTTTACGATAGAAATTTAAAAAATCTTTAAAATGAAAGTTAAACCTTTTCTGAATTTCAAAAAGTGTAAGTGGAGTGCTCTCTCCACTCAAATGAGGTTCCTGAATTTGGGGCTAAGCCATCATGTTTTACTTCAACCAATGTTTATTTTTAATATGTTTTAAAAAACAAACTGTGTTACGTCCCGTTTACACCAATTTTTATCAAAATTGACATATTTTCTGGATTGATCTTCCTCCATTTGTTAGACATGCTTTTGTCCTATCTGTAACTTCAGTATTTCATCCTTGTGTAGAGAATAACTATTCCCAAAAGTTCGACACAAATTAAAGAAGTTTTGTGTAACCTTTTCTGACTGAATCCCCAATAATACTCTTCATTCACAAAATTTATTTGTCAGGTAGGTTGTAAATTTAATTTAAATGTCGACGAGAAATGTTACTTTTCAAGGTTGATTAATAACATGCATTTTCTATGCATTGTCTATGTTTTCAATAAATAACTGTCAGCTTTTCAGTTTAATTTGAAATATTTGATTCTTAATTGATATCATTTAATTCTTAGTTGTTGGTTCTTGTGTCGTATTTCTTCGCCTTGGCGTTTTCAAGATCAATCCTAAAAATGAAGGGGCTTCAATAAGTATTTCCCACTCTTGGCATACATTTTCCATACCAATCGGACGTGGACTCCACATTTTGATACTACTCGTATGTCAAGAAAAACTTGAAAGTTGTTCTAAAGCTCCGTGACCTTGGGGAATTAGTTGGGAAAATACGTAAAATATCATTTTTAGAATCTAAATGTCTTGGTCCAAATGAGGAGTACACCTGCGGTGTAAAATGCCCTAAAACCTGTACAAATTTGGACATCGCCATACAGTGCCTCGACGGTTGCGATGAGGGTTGTTTCTGTAAGGAAGGTTACGTAAGGAACGAAGAAACCAGAGAATGCGTGAAGCCAACTGAATGCCGTAAGATCTATTTTTTTCGATTTCACTTTCCTAATTCTTTCCATTCTAACTATAGCTACATGCGGCCACAACGAAACTTATAAGTCCAAAGGTTTTGCCTGCCAGACATGCGCAAATCATCAATATGTGCGATGTCCCTCACTTAACGAGTACCGTTGCTATTGCCTTCCTGGATATGTAAGAGATGCAGAAGGTAACTGCGTAAGCACACAGGATTGTCCAGTGGTTACAAGATATACAAGGAGCAATCCAGAAGGTAACGTCTCGTCACCATTAAGCTTACAGTCTCAGAAAAATATGCAATTTATAATTTATTTACAGTACAGTGTAATAGACCTAACGAAGAATACTCTCCATGTCAACCGGGTCCATGTGAAGCAACTTGTCAGCATACTGAGAAAGACATCGCATGCGCTGCAGTTTGTGTTCCCCATGGCTGCAGATGTAAACAGGGTTTTCTAAGAGATGCAATCACCAGAGAATGTGTGCCAGAAGCAAATTGTCCTTAATGACGATCTACTGAATCTAAAATAATCTGCCTAAATGCATGCTTTACAGAATTCAGAAAGAAAGACCCATCCAGAAACTTGTTTAGAATCATTTAACTGTTAGACTAATGACATGTTTTTTGCATAAAAAGACCTACTTATAAATTGTGGAAGAAACAAATTCAAATTTATTCTTTTGTAACCTATCGTTGATGATTTTGATTTTGGATTTCCATGTGTGGTTCATGTACAAAATTACGAGGAGACTTTTGTCAAGGTCAGAATCGTTTAAATGTTAAAATGCACGCACACAGGGACGTCGAAATTGATAGCTGGATTCGGGAAATAGATTTTTATGTATTTAACTTGGTCCTATATGCACGATGTTAAACTTGGTATTAAAACTGCATCTTAATTTTCTGTAAGAAATATGTTTCATGAGTCTTACGTTTAAAACAGTTGAAACTCCTACAGTTGCGGACACCATCTCATTCCACTGCCGTAAAACTTGTTCGAAAATTTTTTGTCTTCAACTGTACGTGAAATAGTTAGAATTAATGTATTCACGAACATATGACATAATTAAAAATCGAATATAATTTGAACTGGTTTGCGAATAATAATAAACTTGCACGGTTATTCCCAAATTTTATTAATAGTTCTTCACTTGCGGAGGGGGGCTAGTATAAAAGCGTTCATCATTAACCTCCGTTAGCACATTTTCGTGATGAATAATATATTTGTGTTTTGTATACTCTGTGTAGTAATTTCATTGAATCGTATAGAAACCAAAGGTAAGATGACAATATATCGTAAATAAATACACTCGTAAAAAAAGTTACGTAAAGTCAAGGAAATTTAGTCTGCTACAAGCTACAAGGTTAATAACAATAATAACATTCAGTTGTTTCACTGCTGTAGTTATTAATAGATGTGTATGCACATACCTACTTAACATGTGCAGCTTTCTGTAAGTAAATTGTTAAAAAGCAATCTATTTAAAACCTAAACTTAAAAAGTACATATAACATTTTGGAAATATGATTTTTTATTTTTTAATTTTTGTTTGGTTTTCTGCGTGCTACACACTCATGGTAGTCGAGCTAAAAATAAATACGAGAATCAATAATGGATTTTAAAATGATCGGCATGTATTTTTTTTTTTTGAACGGACGTCGACTGCTAAGGTCATTAGTCTCCATCGAAAGACAATAAACATCAAAATTTCGTAATTAAAGTAAAAACACAAGAGTGGAAATAAGAAAGGATATACGATCACGATCACAATGGGATGCTGGTTGAAGAGAAAATGACGGTACTAAAAAAAAAAGATAATAATAACAATAAACAATAATAACATACAGTCAACTCCGGATATAGTGAACCGTTTAATATGAACTTCCGGGTATAGGTACCGAAATTTTTTTCCATAAGACCAATGTAATTATTTACCGGTCATAGTGAACCCGACTATAATGAACTTTCGGATAAAGTGAACCAAATTTTATTAAAGTAAAGGAAACTTTTCCGTTTATAGTGAACTTTTTGACAGTCTCCGACTGATTCCCACAGTTTTAACTTACGACAAGTGCACGCTGGCCACATGAGCATTTCATATTTTCCTCTGAATTTAGTGAAGTTTACGAGTTTATTGTGTCCTGTTGGATGTTCAGAATGGAAAGTGGGGTTAAGCCACAGTGATATCTGCAGTGAAATGAGTTTGCCGAAATCAACCGTTTCCGTACTTTGGAAAAAAAGAGAAGAAATTTTATCATCATACGGCAAAGTTAATGCAACGTGTAAAAGGTTGAGAAAATCAACTCATGAAGAAGTTGATAAGGGACTTTTACAAAAAAAGACAGTAGAATGTTCCCTTAAGTGGTCCTATTCTTCAAGAAAAAGCCAGTGAAATGGGCAGTAAAATTGAGGGAAGAAGTTGGATTGAACATTTAAAAAAAAGAAATTGTACCGCTGGTGAGTCTGAGGTTTTCCGCGGAGTCATTCGCCCGTCGATGTTTTGACTCAAACGCGTTTAACAATCTGTGCTACGTTCGCGTTACCTGCAACTGCTCCTCCTGTTCTTATCCTGATCTTAGAGTGGGTGTCTCACTCACTCTTATCCGGTGCGGGTGTCTCGCATATCCTAGAGTGGGTTTCTCACTCTCTTACCCGGTGCGGGTGTCTCGCACATCCTAGAGTGGGTGTCTCACTCTCTCTTATCCGGTGCGGGTGTCTCGCACATCCTGAGTCTGAGTGGGAGTTTCACTCACAACCATACCACCGATGGCACCGATCCGATCCCTGGAGCTTGTATCGGAACGTATGCACAGTGCGTTGTCTTTTAGTTGACATTGGTGTCCGTAAGACACACCGTTTCCGAAACTACCGTCCTGTGTTTAGTGTCCGTAAGACACACCGTTTCCGAAACTACCGTCCTGCGATTAGTGTCCGTAAGACACACCGTTTCCGAAACTACCGTCCTGTGATTAGTGTTCGTAAGACACAATTTGTAAACACTTGTAAATATAGACTAAGTTTGTAAATGAAGTTGTTGCTAAGTGATCGACGCTTTTATTTCCGCTGAACCCGGACACCGACGAGCACACCCGAACCGCCGAACCGATGTCAAACAGAACAACAATCAGCAACTACAGGCGACCTCGAAAAATGACGAAACGTTACAATGCAACTTTGGAATTAAAACTAAACCTGTTATTTTTTTTATCAGTGGAAGTAAGTGATGATGAGGAGAACGATGAGAAGGAGTCTGATGAAGATGTTGTAGTCAATGTTCCCTCAATGAAAGAGGTGACACAGAAAATGACGAAGAAATTTGGAATAGTTTTTGCAACCTTGAAGGATATACATTATAAATAACATTAGTTTTTCTAACAGACTTGTACAAACCGAAATATATGATTATCTTACGTAGTTTACGTGTTTATTATTTTTTTAATATGTATATGACCCATAAATATTATACAGGCTGGAACAAAAGTATCAAATAATGGCTGTAACTTTTTTATTTGAAAAGTTATGAAAGAATGTTTAATACAAAAGTTCTTTGATTATTTTTGCTATTTTAGATGTCAACAGATACGAGTATTGTCAAACAAAAGTCAATTTGAAGGCTACTTTTGTAATGTCAACAAATGTCGCTGTATATGTATGTATGCTTTTGGATGCTTTAAAAGGCTACTTTATGACATTCAAATGGGTTTTATAATGTAGTCATTAAGACACCAAAATAGAAAAAGTAAATTTATTTAACTAAAATAAATTATAACTTGCATTAGATTAATAACTTTTGAATCTAAATCAAGAGATTTAACTAGCCATTTAAAAATTTAACAAAAGATAGAATGTTAATGAATACGAATAAACAATTAACATATCCAAATGAAATTTTAATCAAATATTAAATTCAATTAATCAATTTTAAGAAATGCATTGTAATATTCTTGACAGTTATAACAAATTTATTTCTCTCAACAATTTATACAACCAAAAAAACTCTTAATTTTTTTTTAACAAAAACTGGGATCAACACAGTATCCACTTCCGTTTCGTACGAGCCCTTCTACACAGAAGCAACCTGGTACGCATATTTTTATACAAAGAATTACAGGCTCGTTTGTATTAGAGCAAGTCCTGGGACAAGCAGTTCCACATCCATCAAATTCTTCATGAAGTCCACATCCATAATCTACAATAGTTATATAAAAAATATAAAACCGTCTAAATTGTTAAATACAATATTACAAATTTTATCATTAGCTACATATTGTCTTCATAAAAAATGCAGATAATTAAAACCTATCCAAGATAAATTAAAGACGGTTTCATAAATAAAATTTGTAAATAATAAATCATAAATAAATAATTAAAGTAATCTAAGAACTGAACCTCAAAATAATACCACATAATATTTAAGTAATTACTGCTTCTATTTATATATTCTCCGAATTAATTCCAGTTTATTTATAAAATATTTGTTTTCGCACTTGAAACCGCGTTAAACACGTTTTATCAATTAGGTTTTAACCTTGTAAATCTGGTTATTGATTACTTACGGTATTGTTGCATCAGGTGAATATTCAGCAGGAAGAACAGTAGCTCACGCCACATATTCAGCACGACATAAACGTAAGTAAAACATAGTTTCATTCAAAATTTATTTTACCTTGATCTGTATGTATGTATAAATTACATAACAGCTTTTTTTACGTACCTATTCGATGCACCAATCCAGAATGCAAATGTATGGTATTCATCAACGTATTGTGATTATTTCAGCTGAGTCACATTTTAGTCACCAATTATTCCGTAAACAATCACTCTCAGAAAAAAAAGGATAAACCTGTTTTCGCTTCGCTTTTAATTAATTTGATACATTTTTATAGCTTATGCATTACAACCATATTAAAATAACAAATAAATAGTAAGGTTAATTCTAAAGAAAGTACAAAAGCGTTTCTTTTTCAGAATTAAAATGTTCTGGTGTCAAGGAGTAAGTGATCTTGTGGGGCTTGCCAGACATGTTTATATTATAAAAGATTGAGGTGCGCTGTTATTTCTAGGTATGTAAGAGATGCAACAGGTGCTTGTATAAGGACAAAGGATATCCCAAGGACTGAAAAATTTAGAAGGAACAGTCCATAAGGTAATATATCACCCTACTATTATCGATTAGATTTATTTATACTTTGCTTTAGCACAGTGTATTAAACCTAACGAAAAATTTTCTACATGTCAGCCTGACCCGTGTGAATGAACTTGTCAACATGCTGAGAGAGACATCACTTGCGCTGCAATTTGTGTTCTTGATGGGTGCAGATGTAAACAGGATTTTCTAAGGGGTGCGAATTATCCTTAATAATTAGAACAGTATTTGCATATTTTTATCTTTAAATTTGAGATGACGTACTTTTGCTTACTTATTTGCCAACGTTACGAGGACTCCAAGGTACGATTTATATTGTATTGTCCTGTGTATCCAACACCGTCATGACTTTTTGTTGAAAATAGAAATTATAAAATAAATAAATTCATGTTTATATTTTTTTGTTTTAAATTAGCATTAAATTTTTGCTTTCGATGTGTAACGACTTGGAAGACTGTTCATGTGTTCATCGTTAAGCCAAAGAGTAGATAACTTACTTATACAAGAGAGGACGCTTGAACAAGGAAGTGCAAATTAGAAAAGAAAAAAACATTTACGCCAATTTAAATGTCCTTTCGTACGCTATCGAGTGTTTCCGGACAGAATTGTGTCTGCGATAATCTGATTGGTGAAAACTGTATGCCACACCTTGTTAGGCCAACGCCATTTGTTGTTCGTTTCCCTCGTATTTCGCCTACGCAAATTTAAAGGGACAACTGGTTCGAGGTCATTGAAACTACTCGACAAAGATTAAACGGAGTGTCTTCTCTTGAATAACTTACCTACTTTTTGCTTAAATATAAAGAGAATTAGTTGGAAAAAGTATATAGCCACACAAACACAAGAAGACTATGAGAAATACAAAAGGGAAAGGAAGCAAGTTAAGATACTGGTAAAAATAAAGAAAGAAAAATGCTGGAAGGAATTCGGAAAAAAATGAAAATAGCCTTTGAAGCTGTTCTACAGTGTAATAAGAAAAAAAGGCCAAGAGATAATAAGACAATCCTGAAAAACATAACATTATAGTGGAAGACGATGAAATTATGGAAAGGTGGAGAAGATATTTTAAGGATCTACTGGAGGGGGAGGAGACAACGCAAACAGACCATAAATATGAGGTCAGAGTAGATAGAGGAAACACAGAAAGCCAAGAAGAGAGGAACGACATAACAAAAGAAGAAGAAGTGAAAATGGCATTTAGAACAATAAAACCTGAAAAAGCCCCGGAATGTAACAACATAACGGCTGCTATGGTAAAGGCAGGAGAGAATCAGCTGTTGAAAGCTATGCATTTAATCATGAACAAGGTCCTCAACTCAAGCACAGCACCAACAGACTGGCAAACAGGTATTATCGTACCATTACACAAGAAGGGGGACACTAAGCAATGCAAAAATTACAGAGGGATTACACCACTCAGCTTAATAGGAAAAATGTACGCCAGAATAATGGAAAAAAGACTACGACAAACATTAGAAGAAACACTGGAAGACATACAGTTTGGATTCAGACCGAAACGGGGGGTGACAGATGCGATTTTCATTATAAGGCAGTTAATCGAGAAAGTAATGGAAAGAGGAGAGGAGCTTCACCTCTGTTTCATAGACATAGAGAAAGCTTTTGACAGGGTAAAAAGAGTCGATATATGGGCAACCTTACGGAGAAGAGGAGTCGACGAAAGAACAATTAGTGGCATAAAGTGTTTGTACAAAAAAACGAGGAGCGGGGTTAGGATGCACCATAAGGAATCCAAACACTTTGTGACGACGCAAGAGGTTTGATACAGGGATGTATCCTAAGCCCCATACTGTTCACAGCAGTTCTTGACGAAGCAGTTAAGGAAGCGAAGACGTAAGTGAAAGAATATGGAAGTGGTGCGAATAGCGGAAATTGCCTACTCCTACGACATGGTCCTAGTGGCAAAAGATGAAAAAACCCTCAATGAAAATGCGAACAGACACAGTGCAAGTCTGGAGAAAGCTAACATGAATATAAACAGGGAAAAGACAAAGACCATGGTGACAAGCAGAGAGAACAAAAACCACAAGGTATACCTGAAAGAGAAAAAACTGGAGCAGGTGGAAAGTTTCAAATACTTGGGGACTACTCTGACGCAAGATGGGAGATTCGATGAGGATAAAAAAAGAAGGAAGGAAGCAACAGGAAGATTATTCAACAGTATCAAGAGTAACTTCATAAACAAAAAAGAGATACCCAAACAAGCCAAAACAGAGATCTTTAAAAGGATAGCGGCCCCAATATTAATCTACGGGTCGAAAGTAAGGTCAACGACAAAGAAACGGAAAGAGAAAATACAAAGTTCAAAATTGAGATTCCTCAGAAGAATAGTTAACAAGTCAAGATTGGATAGATCTGAAAGTAGAACCCATACAATCCAGAATAGAAGAAGGGCAACTGAGATGGCTGGGGCACGTTATGAGGATGGGGAAAGACAAGATGGTGAGAAGAGTGTTCGAAGCCAAACCAATGAAAAGAAAACAGAAAGAAAGACCTAGAAAATGCTGAATAGAGGAAGTACGAAAAGCGGCGGAAAAAAGAAACATAAACTGAAAAGGAATGAGAGGACAGGTGTAAGATAGAACGGCATGAAGAGAAGCATGGAAAAGAATACCGTCACACACGTAGAAACGCAACTCCTGTTTCACCCGACGCGACACCCGTGAGGGTATAAGGGTCAGGATTAAGTAAGTAAGTATGTATTTCCAATTCAAACTGGCTTCCACAGGGTAGTGTACTCGGACCAACTCTGTACTTAATATACACTGTCACTTCTAATACCTTTACAGCAAATCTTTGCTCCACTGTTCATAAATCGACTTCAAGATCTATTTTTTAATGTGTTTTACATACATACAAGATTCTTTTATGTATTTTCGTTTGTAGCTGTAAGTTTACAATGATATTAACCATAACGCAAATCAAGGGCGCAAATATTGCGGCGAGGAATATTTATCTGAGCAATTTATTCAGCCTTCAATGGTATTCAGATATTCAATTAATTAAGGTCAAAAGACCCATTTTAGCAATCTGCTTCTAGTGGACATGATTGGGGTGTGCAGTCAATATATTTTAGAACGTAATTCGACTTTTTTCCCAACACGCGGACACATATTGATGACTGCCGGCGGCCGATAGTCGTTCCGTCCTTACCACAAATCGTCACTGGCGTTTATTCGCCCAACAGACGAGAGACTTTTAAGCACTCTGATTAACTTACACTACCGTTTTCATTACAACAAAGTAAAGAGTTACTACTTGCAGTTCGGTTAACAATTTTCCAACCACATTACCGACTGTTGAAAGAAGGAAGTTACTATCAACCACTTTGACTATTCATGTGTTTCATTTTCTAATTTACGGTTTTCTCAAAAGATAAAATTCATTCAATTTATTTGTTGAGAGAAAGATAATAAAATTGTTCAAAAACTTTTTTTAGAAGAAAAATGTTCGGGAGCAAATGAGGAGTATATTTGCGGTAGCAAATGCCCAAAAACATGTTCAACATTAGATACCACCGCAGAATGTCTCGGCGGCTGTGAAGAGGGTTGTTTCTGTAGAGAAGGCTACGTAAGGAATGAAGAAACGGGAAAATGTGTAAAGCCGAACCAATGCAGTAAGACCACCTTTCCATTACATATTTAATTTTAATTCTCTCTGGCCCAATACATACGGCTGTATGCTAGCGAAATAATATTTTAAATGTATTTAATTTTCCAAAATAATTAAATAAAAAATGTCACAATTAAAGTTTAAAAAAAAATTTCAGAATTAAAATGTCCAGGTGCCAATGAGGAGTACACCTGCGGTTACAAATGCCAGAAAACATGTACAAGATTAGACATTAAAGTAAAATGCGTCAGCGGCTGTGATGAAGGTTGTTTCTGTAAAAAAGGCTACGTAAGGAACGAAGAAACGGGAGAATGTGTAAACCCAAACGAATGCCGTAAGATCTCTATATGTATATTTCAATTCTGATTTTCCCCCATCCAATTTTAGCCACGTGCGCTCGCAATGAAACTTACAAGTCCAGAGGTTTCAACTGCCAGACATGCTCAAATCATCAAATCGTGGAATGCCCTTTACTTGAAGAGTATCGCTGTTATTGTTATCCCGGACTAGTAAGAAGAGACGATACTGGTACTTGCATAAATCCACAGGATTGTCCGGAAGCTTTAAGATATAGAAGGAATAGTCCAGATGTAAACAGGATTTGATTTTCTAAGGGATACAATTCCCAATTCTTTCAAATGTATTAATATCATTTTGCTGAAATGTAAACTTTCAAACAAGTAAAGTTTTCAACTTTCCATATATGATGTCTTTCTAAATTGATTAGTTTGGATACCTTTTCAGGAATAATCTCTTAATGGCCCATTTTTTGTATAAATAAGAACTCCTGCTATCACTAGCATATGTACCCCGAAATAAAAAATTGTCAAGGTTTTTTTTTGTAATGTTGTCCTTCAGCTATGCTCGAAGGACCATATTTAGCAAAGTGCTCGGTTACTAAAAGCGATCAAAATGTATCGTTAATTGTTGGGTGATCCAGCCAATGTATTTAGTATGCAAACGACTTTCAATCTACAGATTTCAACCAATGGTAGTTTATTATCTCATGTTGCTGTAACTCACGAACCACTACTACTTGCTCCAATAGACATCGTCACCGTTTTCGTTAATACAGAGTCAACAAATGGTACAATAATAACAACCAACAGAACTTTTAGGCGGTTGACCTTGATTGTTCATGTTTTTGACCTTAGTACTTCACATGCGGTGGGGTATCTAGATATATATACGGACGGTCAAAAACACGTGTTACCACGAGAAATTAACTCTTTCAGGATGAATATGATGCTTGTGTTTTTTGTACTCAGTGTAACTTCACTGCACCATATAGAAGCCGAAGGTAAGACAAAAAAGTGCAGATGATAAACGCGTTCATATAAAACCTAAGTTTGGACAGGGAAATTTAATTCAAATTAAATAACAACAGCAGTTTAAACTTTATAAACAAGCAGTATAACAATTTGGAAATATTATTTCTTATACGTTTGACCTTGGCGATATCGTGCTGTTACTAAAACATAATTTTCTTAGTATTAAGTGTTGTTGTTGTTGCTAGTGACTTGCTTATATTTTGCTTGCAGAAATAACCAAATATTATGTATTAAAAAAATCAATTACATTATCTTATTAAAATAACAAGTTTCTAAGTGTGTAATTTTCAGAATCAAAATGTTCTGGTGCCAATGAGGAGTACGTCTGTGGTACGAAATGTCCAAAAACTTGTACAAATTTGGACATTTTAATAAAATGTCTCGGCGGTTGTGATGACGGTTGCTTCTGCAAAGGAGGATACGTACGGAACGAAGAAACGGGGGAATGTATCAAACCAAGTGAATGCCGTAAGTTATCCATTTTATACTTGCATATTAATTCTCTCCGACTAAATTTTAGCTATGTGCGGTCACAATGAAACTTATAAGTCCCAAGGTTTCAATTGCCAAACATGTGAAAATCACCAGATCGTAGATTGCGCCTTTCTTGAAGAGTATCGCTGCTATTGCTATCCCGGATACGTAAGAAGAGATGATACTGGTATTTGCGTGAGCCCACGGGATTGTCCGCCGAATACAAGATCCAAAAGAGAAAGTAATTATTTTAGCTGTGACTATTTCCAAATCCAATGTGTAATTTATATCCTGTTACAGCGCAGTGTAATATACCTAACGAAGAATATTTTCCGTGCCAACCCGGTGCGTGTGAACCAACCTGTCAGCATACTGAGAGAGGCATCGCATGCGCTGCAGTTTGTGTTCCCGATGGCTGTAGATGCAAACAGGGTTTTCTAAGAGATGCAAATACCAGAGAATGCGTGCCGGAAGAAAATTGTCCTTAACAATTTTAAACAAAGTTTGTATATTTTCGCCCTTAAATTTGAAAGAAAATAAACCTTAAGGTTACGGCATACTTAAGAAAAATTAATTTCATTAATTAGGAAAAAAGTATTTTGGAGCAGCATCTGGTATATTTTGCTTGAAAGTAAGTTGTAAAGCAAATAAAAAAATTCAAGCTTTTATTACTTTTTTTTTAACTGTCGTTACTTTCATTGCTATCCACGTATGCAAAGAAGGCCTCATAAGGTTCACAGAATATACAAAATGAATAAAAATGACTCAACGCCACGCCTGGCCTCAGGACTCCTTTTCTTATGATTTTTTAATTCTTTTGAATTTATACTGGTACTTGCATAAGCGGAGAGGTGTTTCTATGATGAAGCACTAAACTTAGGGGGCATTTGTCTGACAGTATTTGGAACAAAATATCTTAATACAATTTTACAATCTGAGCAAATTGAAATTTACATTATTTTAAGTCGATGTTTTTAGAAATACTGTAGCAACCGCCGTGAAACAAGACGAGCGATTTAAATTGATTTATGAATGTCACACAGCAGCAAGAAGGCAATATAAATTATCTATCGTAAGTGAAGGAATTTATTTATTTATTTCTTATTTAACTAGACCAGAGTCTAAGAAACATAACACCTAGTATTACAACCACTTAGCTATTTTAACGCTAGCTTAAATTACTAAAGAGATCTTATATCTAATTTTCACCCAATGGTTCCAGTCAGTTATTCTTTATCTTGCTGAGCGCAATCACACTAATTTCCGCAGTGCTTTAACTGTCGGACCACGCTCTGCTTTTTAAAGCATCACGTAACAGTTTTTAATAGTAGAAGTTCAAATGTCTTCACTCGCTCAAGACGTCATACCAGGTTGGTGTTGTCCAGTAACCGGATGGCTTCATTGTTCGGATGACGATGTAGTCTCTCCTCATGGGCCTCTGTAAATCTTTTGATTTCGTTGGTGACTGTTTCCACAAATAGGCAAATCTTTCAAATTTTCAAAATCTCGTCTCTGAGAGGGTGCCAAACCCTCTCAATTTTCTTTCCAAAACTGCCCGATTTCGAAAAGCTTCCGCAAAACAGAAAAATCTCCAAAATCACTCGATTTCGGAAAATGTTTCAAAATGTTGCCTCCAAAGAGGTGCCCAGTAGATTTGGAAATGGGAAGAACAAAGAAAGATGGAGCGACAAATGGCATTCAGTTTATGAAAGAAGGCGAGAAGCTAATTTGGTGCCAAAAAATGATGGCAGGTGAAATTACTTTAGGGGACCATTTTCCTTTCGGGCAGCCATTTTTCTTATTTGGGGGAAAAAAAGAAAGGACTAGAGCTTGCTTGGGGTGAAACAAGAAAAACGTAAAGAAGGTACCTCGGAACTGCTAGGAACTAACAGAGAAGAGAAGGGATTCCGAAAACAAAATAAAGTTAAAATCCCTTTCCGAAGTAATTTACTAAAGCTGTATGTCCTGTATGCCCCCCCCCCCCACCCCACCACGCCTAAATTATTACCAGCACGTCAGGACAAGAAACTAATTATTTGAAAGATGCATTCCGGAACACTCAATTGCACGAAAATCAAAAATGTCGATAATGTAGGAAACTTACCTTCAAACCGCTCCGATGCCGGCGCTGATAAATCCAACTTCATTTTCGCCACAAAGTGACCACTAACATATTAAGTTAATCAAAAGCACATCAATTTCATCATTTGAAACAACAAAAAGCAGTTCCACAACTCCGAATGCAATCAAATTATTTCGAACCAAGACGTCTTTGCGGCCAGGGAACGCCTTGCGCCAACTGATCTTTAATAAAAAAGGCCCGCACAGAACATACGCGCATTAGACGCGAAGGAAGCTTCTCGACGACAAATAGAAGGTGATCCAACGCCAAGTAGGTATGCATTTATGCAGTATGCACAGAATAAACGCTCGCTTGACGCGCGGCAGACGCGGAAAAGTTGCAACAGTTTCTACTTTTACGTCGGTGACGCGCTGGAGGACTTCGTTCGCGTCTAATGCGCGTATGTTCTGTGCGGGCCTTTTTTTCGCGCTTAAAATAAGAAAGCACCGGTTTAAACAGTACCTAGGGATACTTCCGTTAATCCTTCGAAGATATTACTTTGTTTGGGGTTAACTTTTCGTTGTTAAAACTATGATTTCACGAAGAGATCACCGAGGGGCACGCGTAAAGTAAATATGGCGCGACGCACTAATTTCGCGCATGCGCATTGCGCCGGAAATTCTGGAACGCGAGTTTTAACTGATTTTCATCGTAAATTCAACAATTTGCTTCATTGTAACAACAGAATTTTCGACTTTATTTGTTTCTATTCGGCCTTTTGAGTGAAATTGGCAACTTGCAAACTCAATTGCACGAAAATCAAAGAGGTCGGTAATGTAGGAAACTCTAACCTTCAAACTGTTCCGGCGGTGATAATATCAGCTTCATTTTCGCCACAAACACATTAAATTGATTACGAGCTCATCAACTTCATCGTTTTCAACATCACAAAGCAGTTCCCCAAACCCCGAATGCGGTCAAATTATTCGAACGAAGACACCTTTGCGGACAGGCCAATTGATCGTTTTCGCGTTTAAAATAAGAAAGCACCGGTTTAAACAAGTATCTAGAGATGCTTCCGTTATTCCTCCGAAGATATTGCGTTGTTTGGCGTTAACTTTTCGTTGTTAAACTATGATTTCACGAAGAGATCACATAGAGCATAGGTTCTCAAACTAATTTCGTCTACCGCCCACTTTGAGAATCAATTATTTTCTAGCGCCCCCTAAAATTTTTAACTTTATACCACATCTTAAAAATCACATCAAAATTTTTAACTTTATACCACATCTTAAAAATCACAATCGCAATCATTACTTTAGTAACTTTAGTTAAATATAACGCGTGATCAATATCTTTTCTAATCAAGTGACCTATGGAAAAAAATTATGTCTTTGTTTTCTTTGTTTGGTTCATTATTTCAAATGCCATTTGAATTATTTTTATTGCATTCCTATCCTTTTGTGTAGGAATGCAATATAAATATGTAATTCAAGTGGCATTTGAAATAATGAACTAATCAAAGACAGATGATTTTATTTCCATAGGTCACTTGATTAGAAAAGATATTGATCACCTGTTATGAGTCTTATCTTATTTCCCCCAATTTTCTCTGTGCTCTTTACCGCCCCCCTGTAGGCCTCTAGCGCCCACAAGGGGGCGTTATCGCCCACTTTGAGAAAGACTGACATAGAGTAACAACTCGTAAAGTTAAAATGGCGCGACGAACTAATCTCGCGCGTGCGCGTTGCGCCTGAAATTCTGAGGCGCGAGTTTTAACTGATTTTCATCGTAAATTAAACAATTTGCTTCATTATAACAACAGAATTTTCGACTTTATTTGTTTCTATTCGGCCTTTTGAGTGAAATTGACAACTTGCAAACTCAATTGCACGAAAATCAAAGAGGTCGGTAATGTAGGAAACTCTAACCTTCAAACTGTTCCGGCGGTGATAATATCAACTTCATTTTCGCCACAAACACATTAAATTGATTACGAGCTCATCAACTTCATCGTTTTCAATATCACAAAGCAGTTCCCCAAAACCCCGAATGCGGTCAAATTATTCGAACGAAGACACCTTTGCGGACAGGCCAATTGATCGTTTTCGCGTTTAAAATAAGAAAGCACCGGTTTAAACAAGTATCTAGAGATGCTTCCGTTATTCCTCCGAAGATATTGCGTTGTTTGGCGTTAACTTTTCGTTGTTAAACTATGATTTTACGAAGAGATCACATAGAGGGTGCGTTTGACATTAGGCTCGGGGCACGCTCTGAGCAGAAGTGTGAGGGAGAGTGAATGCGTTTCATTGCATGTAAGAATGAGACAAAAGAACACTCCGAGTGCTTCGAGCTTTATGTCGAATGCACCCAGAGTAACAACTTGTAATGTTAAAATGGCGCGACGAACTAATCTCGCGCGTGCGCGTTGCGGCGGAAATTTTGAGACGCGAGTTTTAACTGATTTCGACGTTTTCGATTTTAATCTCAACCATTTGCTTCATAAGAACACCGAAATTGTCGATGTTACTTGTTTCTGTTCGGCATTTTGAGTGAGATTGGCAAGTCACGGTGAAGATCAGTATTTCTGATGTACCATGGAACACGCACGATATTTCGTAGCGCTTTGTTTCGAAACTTTCGAATTGACTTAACATGTGTTGACCTTAGTGCACCCCCACAGCTGGATGCCATAGGTCCACACAGGTTTTGAAATTTGCTTATACAGCAATACTTTGTTGTAGGTGGAAAGAGCAGATTTCCTTCCGATAAGCCAGTACAACTTAATATTGCAATTGGTCGATAATTTTTTGGTTCGTTCTCGTCTCCTTTCTTGTAAATGGGTACAACTCTTGCAACTTTTAATTCTTCCGGAAAGTAGCCGTGAATGAAGCAGTTATTAATCGTTACTGTCAATGGATCAACAATCAAATCAGTGACGCATTTTATTAGACTAAAAATTATATAAAAATTTAAAATTATTGTGGGCGGAGATAAATCTCAATCATTTTATTAGATGTACTGAAATGTCATACGCATCTCGTGTGTGTTTGCTCTTGAGGTTTTTAATCACCGATCTTACCTCTTCCTTGGTAGTGGGACTGAGAAAAAAGGAATTCGAATTGCCACTATTCAATTTTTGTGTTGTTGTTTCTTTTTTCATTTTATGTATTTTATTTATTTCATTTTTAATTCCACCCTTGACCGAAAGACGTGTGAAAGATGACAACATTGAAAGAACGTGCATTTAGCGTGCATTTAGAGCTATTCTGATAAACGTTAGATAATGCGGATTTCGTTGATGATCAGGAAACCTTTCCGCATACAGACGTGCTGCTAATCGCGTCTTTCCTCGATATTCCTCGTATAAAATATGTATGTCTGCGTATTTTTGAAACGTAAAAGCTCACGTACATATTTACATATGCTAATAAACTGTTAGAAATGAAACTTACAAACTACACCAAATTCATGCAATTTATGCTTCGCTTCCAACATTACTCTTTAATAAAATCGAAAATCATTCAATAACCAGAACGGACTAAATGTGTTTCATCACATCATCTCATCATCAACACTTTATGAGGCAATAAAACAATAAACCGATTCTTTTGACAGGCAGATTAAGGATTCTGTTCGACCGTTTTAAAAATATACGATTCTCCTGTTCCTTCGGTTTTCTCAAAATCTATTCATGAAAAGAAAAACTTATACGAAACTTTTATTTCTTTTGTCGATATCTACCGGCATACCGAGTTTGGTGCACCATCACTGAAACAGCCTGTATATTAAGACATACAGAAGGAACATTCATTGGTTATTGGTCTGATTAGATTTGTCCGATTAGAAATAAAGCGTTTAATGTACGAAGTATACTTTCTGAGCTCAGCTCGGCTCATGTGATAAAACAAAAATTCGGCTTATATTTTTAAGCTAGGTTTACGTATTTAGCAAATAAAAACGCAGTTGCATTGAAGTTATAATTACAATTTATATATCTCAAATAAAATACAAATTTATATAGACTTGACTCACAGGCGATTTTTTCGCAAAATTGGTTGCAGAAACTTTTTAATCAGGCTTAGGTGTTCTATAAGCCGAGCTTAATATAAACCTGCATATCCAAGGTTCAAGGTTTATATTTACACGCAGCTCAACATTTATTTCAGAACTAATTGAGATGTTCGACTATAGTGACCATATCTTAATTTTACTCCTAATCTCATCTTATATTTAATTGTGATAATTTGTGTTAATAACCTGAAATTTTTTTTGCAAACAAACAATACAGGTGTAGACCGTATTTAAAAAATAAATGTTAATTCTTTTTGGCATGGTTATTTCTTATTTCCTCTCTATCTAAGCCGAATTTTCAATTGAAGGAAGTAAAGATGTGCTTATTTCTCAAAGAAAATAGAAAATAGAAAATAGAACCAAAGGAGACTTTAAAAATAGGAAAACAAACGTGCTTTTAATTTTAAAGTAGCTTTAAATTTAGAGTTGTACTATGAAAGCTACCCTAAGTCTTCCAAGTTGTCTTGATATCGAAACTTACGGTTTAAATAAAGCAGTGACCTACAGAAAGGAGGCACGATACTTATTTATTTATTTATCAGCAAAACAAATAAGGATTAAGTTTTTATATGGATTAATTTTGCAGTGTAATTCCCCTATCATCTCATATTCGTAGGAGAGAGGGAGGGCAATGAGGGTATACATATAAATGCACAGAATCAACTGTTTTTTTTTTAACGATAAGCAAATGCTAGAAGATGTCGACAATGTCGGTTTTTCTTTTTCTGTGCGTAATACTTTTAAATTGGACAAACACTGAGGGAAACCAAAGTAAGTATATTTATAAATAAACTTAATTGAAAATTATTTGAAAATTTGTTAATTCCTAAACTTTAACAAAAAATTAAAACGTTAAGTAAATGTCAGGATGAGTTTTTTTGTAAACATCATTACATGTAAACTATATCATGCTTTTTTTGTGTTCTAGTATGTGGACCGAATGAGGAATTTCACAATTGTGTGTCTTTATGTGAACCAACATGCCATGGTACACACCTAAATCAGTGGTGCCATGATATCTGTTTTCGAGGATGTAGATGCAGAAGTGGATATCTGATAGATGAAACAACTGGAGAATGTGTCAACGAAAAAGACTGTTGATTCCATTCTCATTTCTTGACGTTATTGAAAATAAAATTACGTATTCACTATTCAAAATCATTATTAAGGTTACTGCGTTTTTGTAATGTAATAATGTAATTGGTGTATTGGCATTAAAATTGAAAATGTGGAGCAATGATTTTTCTAAATACGAAGCAGCAAATGGCCAATTTTGTTCGGTAATTAATTGACCAAAGTATTGTATTTACATAGTTTACAGGTTAAAGTCTGCAAGATTATTGAATTAGAATGAAAAACTTTAATGGCTCTTTATAATCGTATCAAAGCTTCGGGTAATCTAATGCGGCCTCGTAAAAATCTCAGTGTACCTAAGTGTATTGAAAATAAAACTGTACAAGTAAACAAAACCAGGCACTAAAATTCTAAATGTGCCATAACGTCGGCCAGTAAATTTTATATAATCTACTTAATGCGTATTTTATATCGCGAACTGAAATGTCATATTTTAAGATTAAAAACAACATGTCCATCAAACGCATAATATGCTCGAAAATGTCTACCTAATGTTTAATACGATCTTAAATCTTGTTTTCAATTAATTTTTCTTTTTAAACTGAGGCAGATGAAAATTATATGTATGTATGTATGTATTAATTTTTTCCAAAGCATCACCAAAAGACAATTATTATTCCTCTGATAACAACTGAGATTAAAAATAAATATTCGTTATCAAAGTAAGTTTATAAACAAATTCAAGTTTGTATTTGCGGAAGGGAATTTCAGCATACACGCCTAAGTATAAGATAAGATAATTTAGTCATGAGTCATGATGCAAAAACTTCTGGTTTTTACATCGAATATGAAAATGCTTTTAGTAAGTTAATGTACTGCAATGTTTTTTACATAACTACAGTTCATTTCTTTACTATATGCCGATCGATCGATCGATATGTCAAGAAACTTTTATGTAGCTATCTTCTTCTAACTTTTGACTTCTGTCATGCCACGTCATTTCGGCGTATATTTTCTTAATTCAGATTTATACGATAGGCATATAGTAAAAAATGATCCGTATTTCATGTTATAATGAAATACATTCTGAAAATGCGTCTCTGCGAGCCAACTTGACAAACAAAGGCGGCTGCATTACTATGTGCTCATAAATTCAAACGTAAAAAGGATATGTACGGAATGAAGTTTCTAGAATGTGTGTTCCAGAAGCGTGCCAAGCTGAAGCATGTGATCCATTTTGGGTATTTACATAAAAAATATTACACACTTGAATAAAGCTTTTACGGAGCAAGAAAGTATAACATTTTATTAGCTAGGGTTTGCTATTTTAACAAATCATTTTATGTTATAAATTAAACTTAAATACACACGAGAAAAATTCAATACTGAAAGACGTCAGTAATTAAAACAAGCAAATGCATAAATAAGAAAATACTTCTTGTTGCTTCAAAGTCAAATATCGTGAAAAGAAAGTCTCGGAAGAAGTGTATTGAAAATAAAACTCTGAATTAATAAACAAAATCAAGCAGTAAAATTCTGAACGTGCCGTAATGTCGGACAGTAAATTTGATTTAATTTGTGGATATTTATTTTAAACGCCGAACCGGAATGATAGAAATAGCTTTTCAGGGAAACTTCCATAAGACATTTAGTTTCTTCTTAAGAACATAAAAAGATTCGGTAATTATTTTTATAGTAATATTTGTTGTTGATCATTTTTAAACATAAGCGCGAAAAGTATCTCAAATTTTCAATTCACGTCTTGTATAAACGTAATACTTAATCCGTTTAGGATTTACACTTTTTATGAATGCCTTTTGCTTTACATTGATTGAGAAGATGACTTGCCTACTAGTGCCAAGGCTCTGAAATAATCAGAAACTCAGAGGCTCTGCCGAGCTTAATTATACTCAAATTGTGAAGATTTTAACAAAGTTACAAAAGTTCCGAATTGCTCAGAAGTTTAACTGAACTCAACTTCCGTCGATTTTAGCCAAGTTTCAAGGCTATGAAGCTCAGAAATTTAACTGTCTTCGATTGAACTTAAATTTGAATACTTTAGCCAGATACATAAATGTTTTTGGCTCAACTCCAACTTCTAAAACTTAAATACTTAACTTGGCTCTATTAGACTCAAACTAGAATACTATCGAAGCCCTAAAACAATTTACAAATCTAACTGAACTCGAATACCTGAGACTTTAACTTACAATTAGTGCACAAGCTCAGAAATATTTCAAAGGATAACTGAGCTTAAATTCCAAAGACTTTAGCCAAATTCCGAAGCTTTAAAATTAATTTAGCCAAGAGTACAAATTCAGAAAGACTTCGCAAGTTGATGGAGCTCGATGAAACTCAAACTCGAAAGACTTTTAGCGTTCCAAACCAATGAGCAGCTCAAAACTTAACTGAATTCCAATGTATATGCACCGAAACGCTCAATCGAACTCAAATTCCAATGCTGTAAGACTATTGAGTAACTCAGGAACTTAACTGAGCTCAATCAAACTAATATTCCAATGCTCTAAAAATATTAAACGACCTATAAATTTAACTGGACTCAAGCACACTCAAACTGTAAGCTCAAAAATTTAACTGAGCTCAATTAAACTCAACTTCCTGAGACTTAAAGTAACGCCATCAGCTCAACGGAGCTCTGCAAGACTAAAAGATTAACCGAGTTGGATTAAGCTTAAATTCCAAAGGCTCGGAAACTGGAATTGAACAGCTTAAAGGTTAAATGAACTCAATTTTACAGCCCCCTTAAACACTAAGTTCAATTGCTCGATTAAACTCAACCATTCAACTCTATCTAAGCCCTGAAGTAGTTTAACTTAGGCAAGCAAACTCAAATTGGCTGAGTCGAAACTCTAAAGGCGTCATTATTAACAGAAGGTTAACGGAGCTCAATGAAGCTCAATGCCGTTCGCAGTTCTTCAATGTGAAACTATTAAAAAGTCGAGAAACTTAACTAAGTTCAATTAAATTCAACTTCCTGAAGACTTAAACCAAGCGTATAAGTTCAAAAAAGCTCTGCAAGTTTGTAAGGTTAAACGAGTTGGATTAAACCCAAATTTCGAAGACTTTAGTCAAATCTTAAAGCTTCAAAAGGTCAAAAGTTAATTGCGCTCAATTTTACGAGCCCCTAAATACTTTAAAAGTTCAGATGATTAACTGAGTTCGATTAAACTCTAAAGTAATCAATATTCTCAGAAGCTTAACTAACTCGATTAAACTTAAGACTGTTTGACGTAGTCGACGAGTTCCTCATTGGATAACTCAGCAACTTAACTGTGCTCAATTAAACTCTAAGATTGAAGCTCTAGTTTAAGTAAGGTCAATCGAACTCAAATTTCCGAGATATTAGCTAAGTCTCTAGGCTCTAAAGTAGTCAATAATCACAGAAGCTTAACTGAGCTGAATTAAACTCAAGACTGCTTGAAGTTCTTGGCGTACTCGACGAGTTCCTCATTAGTTGAGTCAGCAGCTTAACTATGCTCAGTTAAACTCAAACATTAAAGTCCATCTAAGCTCTAGTTTAAGTAAAGTCAATCGAACTCAAATTCCACAGATATTAGCTAAGTCTCTAGGCTCTAAAGTAGATAATAATCTCAGAAGCTTAACTGAACTAAATTAAACTCGAGACTGCTTGAAGTTCTTAGCGTAGTCGACGAGTTCCTCAAAACCATAAAAAATGTGAATCTTTTTTATTTGAATTGCTAGACAAGCTCTTGGTGGAATAATTTCTTTTTCGTTTCCAAATTGAAGGCTCATTAGGATTTCATTCGACAAAGACTTTTTTCACGCTGTTCATTTGTTATTGATTGAGAAGATGACTTGGCTACTGCAGAGAGTTGATTTATGCGCTTAATGGCTGAGACAACATTTTGGCAGCAAGTGGTGCAATGCTGTCGCATGTTTGCGTTGGCTCAACAAAGGGTAATTCGTAACATGTACATGTAATTAATAATGTATTCAACGATTGTTGACGTGTTTCTTGTTGAAACTTGACCAGTCGCTCCTTATTGATCAATGGAACCCAAGCTTAAGGAAACCTTTCATTTATGTACTTATACTTTCTATGTCCACTAAGAACTCCTTTAAGGCCCAATTTTACAATCGTCGGATAATCATTATTCTTGGAATAGCGTGACGTAGGTGTGACGTAGATATGGAGGAACATTAAAGGACATTCGGCGAACAGTTATTCCACGATTGTAAAACTGGGCTTAAGTGTCAAAGAAAGAAACTAGTTTCAGAAAGGAAAAATATTTAAATACTTTTTTATTTACAATTTTTCTCTTTCCTTTGTTATTGCGTGTACCTGAACGATTAAATAATGCACGTGCCTCCGCATTTGCACTATAAATATGCACGTACGTGCAAACTCATCACGCACGTGTCTTTGCTGCATTGTTTCAATCAATATGTGTAGGAGCAAATGCATTTATGAAAACCAAATTAAATCCAATTTCAACCGATGAGTTTCCAGCGTGCCAGTTTTTTCCCAGGGGTATAAACTGATAATGCGATTACGTGCACAAAAAAAATAACATTTTCTGTTCGATAGACAACCCATAAAAGCAGAGTAGTGATAAATTTTGAAGCAATATCCAAAATTTGGTCGCCGGTGAAACAAACTAGTTAAGATCTTTGGTTCCTTAAAAAGAAGTGGAAAGCCTACATACCGGGTGTTTCAGTGAAGATGCACCAAACTCGGTATGTTGGTAGATATCGTGAAAAGAAATAAAAGTTTCCTATAATATTTTTTTTTTAATGAATAAGTTTTGAGATAATCGAAGGGAAAGGAGAATCGTATATTTTTAAAACGTACAATAGATGAGAGCGGCCCGAATTCTTAACCTACCTTAACGTTCGGTTTTTTACTTTATTACCCCATAAACTGTCGCGCCTCAGATGATATGATGAAACACATTTAGTTCGTTCACTCCGTTCGTTTACTAACGTTGTAGTGGCGAGTAATTAGTTGGTGTAGTTTATACTTTTCATTTTTAAGTTTATTATGTAAGTGTGTGTGTGGGTGTGTTGGAGGTGCGATGGGCAATTACACATTTCGAGAATACGTAGATTATTCGAACACATGTTGTAAGGTAATTGCCATTTGCGTAATTCGCCCGCTTCCGAAATTGTTTCTTCCTCATGTGATCAAATTCAGTCTGATAGGCAATAATTTAACAGACCGGCGTGGCGGAAGCAACAATTCTATTCAACAATTCCAATTTATTAATTGTACATAATTGTAGTAATTGTTGGATACAGAAACAAATAAAAACGTTACAAGCGTTAATTATTTATCGTACATTATTAAGACTCGGCAAATTTGATGTAATTACGGTTTGCATAAATGTTAGTGCGATGAAAAGGCACGCTTTTTTCAAAGTGTTCGTCTTTAACACGTCTTACGGTCAAGGCCAAACTTAAAAGCCTCTCATAAATTTTTTCGTTTACGATAGTTATTTACTGTCTTCTTGCAGGCGCGTGCCATTCATAAAACAATTTAAATCGCTCGTCTTGTTTCACGGTTGCAGAAATTTAAATCGCTACGGTATTTCTAAAAACATCGGCTCCAAATTATGCAAATTTCAAGTTGCACCGATTAAAAAATTTTATTAAGATATTTTGTTTGATATAATGTCAGAAACGTGTCCCTTAAGTTTGGTGCATCTTCAATGAAACACCCTGTATTCATCTCATCATTTGGGGCTACTGTAAATGTTCGGTCGCAAGCAAATAAATTACAACAGGTTTTATTGTTGTGGTACAGCGAAAATTACAGTTCCACTCTCTACCCATTAACGCTCCGTTTGTTACGAATTCGTGTTACGCGATCCGCGCGTCCCTAAAGATGCGTGTTTCCCATTATTATTACCATTGGGGGGTGGTTTCGAGTTACGAACGCTACATCAAAGGAGACAAACGCAATTAAATTTCACAGAAACTGTTAAACGAAGTTGGCCAAAACAAGCACACCAGGGTGTGTGAAACTCAATGTAACTATTTTAGTCTCACATTGTTTTCAATAAAAAAAGAAAATACGTAAAAAATCTCCAGGAATAACTGGGTGTATAATTTATACATATTATTATTCGAAATAAGTCAAACGAAATCAAAACACATAAATCATAAATGCACTTACTTGAGAAACATGTAAACTCCAGTGGATTCCATAGCCCTGCTAATTCCCTTCCACGAAGCCAGCATGTTGTACTTTTGTTTCGCCGTAAGTGGTAATCTGGGGTCCGTGGGGGCGGGCGGTGGCGGTTCGTCTGGCTTTCCTCCGTGTGCCCCCGTACTCGAAGCCAACTTTCCCAACTTGCACCCCATCTTATATTTATTCAAAGTTCGCACGAATTCGAGCGCGCCGAAATTTTCAAGACGAGCCTTACAACTCCGGAAGCACAATTGTTTCGGCGAACAAATTCGGCCGGCACATTACAGTGTTTGTTCAGAAATTTCGGAAGGCGGAACGAAAGCGGTTCGACTTTTGTGGCAAAGTTATTTTAAACCTGAAATAAAACAGTTATACCGGCGAATTATTAGAAGCTGATCTTTTATGTTGAAGTCAAATTTAAATTATTATATTTCGTAAGGAATGCAAAGGATACTATTAAATTTCGGTCATTTCAAAAAATGAATAATTTTACAAATATCGTGCTATTAAAAATGTACTTATTGTTTAAGTCTGGTTTAGGGGAGACGGGGGGAATGAGAGCCGATTAACGGAAAATCAATATATTTTGAAAAATATAAAGTGTATTCTCTCAACAATTTTATGCTGTTTCGTATAAGGAAAAAACCATTAAAATGACGTAACTATATCATTCCTGCCATTAGCAGAAATTATAATATTTAAATGTACCCGGGATTTGTTTTCAAAACAAAATCGATTGTTGCATGTTTGATTTCAAATAACAGAAAAGATTTTACCCATTCGACCTTAATTAATTAGTTTAGCTAGTGTTTCCCATCACCTCCAAAAGGAGTCCCTGAAAAACTGGTGATTGCTATTGATTGTCCTGCAAATTGATCGCCGAGGGCGGCATTTTGTATCACATACTTCTCCAGAACATCTGATTAATTCTTTAATTAACTCCATTAATTGAGTACACTGTAGGCCCTCTGTGTCACACTGTGCGTTGGTTTATTCAACAGAACAAGTCTTAGAGTACGACCTGAAGTGACAAACACTAGTACCAAGACCAGATCTAAGTTGAAATTCAAATAATTAATTAATTAATCTAATTAAGGAGCAGAGCTCTCCAACAAATATCTGTGTAGACATTAAACCACCAACGGTGTGAATCGAAAGAAAGTAGACCGCACCGATATTCGAAAATGAAATCTGTTAAGCGGGTTATACTGTACTTTCTGAGAATCGTAATTTTTGTTTCTTTGTATTTGATTCCAACGCAAGGTTTTTATACTCATTATACCAGGCCCGCAGTGGCTGGTACAAGGAGTTTTTACCTTTTTTTGCAATAAATAATTAATTAAGTCTAATTTCGTGTTGTTATTTAACGTAATCCGCTCCTTTGTTCTTTTGATTTATTTTACCGGATGCACCAAGAAGAACGGGTTATCACGACGCAGATTCAGATTACCAGCGATCACGAGCCGTAATTAAAAGTATTATTATTTATAACGGATTCCCGCAAGGGTCATTCAACAGTAACACCATCGGTAGGTATTAACAACTTACCTCTTAGCGCCGACCGGCAAATAAATCACAAGTAATCATAATCAGGTAGCGTAAATAGGGACGTATGTCGTAGCTGTAGTAAGAAACATCTGGATGACCTTTTCTCGGGAATCTAG
Organism: Dorcus hopei; assembly: GCA_033060865.1. Taxonomy (NCBI): domain Eukaryota; kingdom Metazoa; phylum Arthropoda; class Insecta; order Coleoptera; family Lucanidae; genus Dorcus; species Dorcus hopei. The sequence continues at coordinate 50,822,555 of CM065419.1, forward strand.
GTAAACGGCCGGGTCCGTACGGCCCAGTTATTTAAATTGGCAATAAATTTTAAGTTATGGTTGTTTGGGTTTTATTAAGTGTTTACTTGTAGGTAACAGTAAACAAACAAGGGTTTTAAGCGGGCGCGTTACAATATATTCATTTAAAATAAAAATGGAATTGGCTCTTATTGCCCACATGTTGGGGTAATGAGAACCATGAAAGATGGCAAACCGACTGCTGCCTAAATGAAACTATCACTTTGGCGGAAGTTATTTACCCAAAAATGAGGCCTCAAGGACAGCTTGGGGGATTATTTTCTAAAATTCGATTCTGTAATTCGTGAACTCGAAGCTTTTTACTCATAGTTTTCTGATTGTGAGTCAGATCGTATTTGTTCATTGGTACTTGGTTTGTCGTCACAGTGTGGACACGGTTACAACAGCTATAGAGACGATTCCTAATACATATAAAAATGGAATTTGTAAAGTCACGTTTACTTGATGAAGAAATGAAGATGAAAGGCAAGGCTAAAAATCGCAAAAATGAAAAAGAGGAAAGCTCGTTTGTTGTCCAAACTCAGGATGTTTTATTTGCGGTACTAAATCTCACTTTAAAGCTCAATGCCCAAGAAGAAGAAGTTCAATGCCCAATTTAAGAAAGAAGGGTGGTCGACGAGGAGGTGCTGGTAGTCGAGGTAGGTTTGTCACGAGTAATCGATCAATGAAACAGAAATCACAGAGAAGGTGTATTTATATTAGACTCAGGTGCGAGCCACCATTTGATAAAGTCTGAATTTGAACCAATGATGTCATGTGTATGTACACTGGAACATAAAGTATCCATCAAAGTTACAAATGGTGATGTTATGATAGCTGATAAAAAAGGAAAGTTGAAGATAAATGTCAAGATAGAGACATAATTATTGAAGCACTAATAGTACCAGGTTTGAGACATAACCCCTTGTCAGCTTCCATGTTGACATCTCGTGGTTATCGTATCTTGATTGATAAGGACAAAATGTTGATTTCTGGCCAAAATTTTACATTAGTTCGTAATTATGTAAATGGTTTATACGTACTTGAAGCTTCTCATATGGGAGATAAGTGTAGTTGAAAACCTCTGACATCACCCCACAGAGGCTGATACCAGGAGTTTTTCCCATTTTTTTTCTTTCCTTTTCTCAATAAATAATCAATTAAATTTAATTGTTGCCTTTTTATTTATTTAACGTATCTAATTCCTTGTTCTGATGAGTTATTTACCTCTCGCACCAAAAGAATCAGGTTACCACAGCGTAATTACAGGGTCGTTTGACGATCGGGCCATAATTAGGGAATATTATAATCATTACCGGCTACTGCTCGAATTCCGGAGGGCATTCACCGTAATCCAAAGTAGGTCACTAACGCTTAAACCGTAGCGCCTGCCATAAAGCCCTCAGGTAGAGACAGGACCGCATGCAGCTGTAGCATTAACATCTGGTGAACCTCTGGGAATTCTTCGAAAATAAGTGTTCCATACAGTTACTTAAGGGGCAATAAATTCCAATTGTCGGTTTGTTTGGACCGGGAAGTAAACAAACAAACAGGATTTTAACTGGGCGCGTTACACAACCAAGGATGATGGTATTCCAAAAGCTCGTTTAGTACCAAGAGGATTCCAGGAACAAATTGAGGATTCCTACAAATCCACACACGCTCCCGTATGCGGAATGGCAACAGTATGATTATCAATATCGTTTGCAGTGAAGAACGATTGGACATTAAAACAGATTGAAGTTCCGAGTGCATTCCTTAATGGAAAATTGGACAGTGAAGAATTTATAACAACTCCTGAGGGCGTGAACAGTGATCATAAGTTTTTGAAACTAAATAGAGCTCTCTATGGTCTACGAAAATGAAACATTTAATCAAGTCATGGAAAAATTGGAGTTCAAGCGTTCCACTTTTGACCACTGTTTATATTCTGGCGCTCTTTGTGGATGATGCATTTACAACTGGAAATAGTAAGAAAATTGGAAAGTTAATACGTGCATTGAATGATGAATTTAACGTTAAAAATCTCGGAGATGCATCTGTATTCTTAGGTGTGAAATTTCATTTCGTGGATCTAATCCCATTTCATGATTTTCAAAGAATGTGTGGCACTTTCTTCAATGGAAGCCGAGTTTCTTGCTGCAAGTGTTGCATCTCAGGAACTTGTAAATATCCAAAGTTTAGTGAGGGATATGTGTAGTGAAAGATCAGAAACTAATTGTAAGTTAAAAATGGACAGTGCTTGTGCAATTTCTTTCGTCACAAATTTTAAAAACTCAAAACGTGCTAAACATATTGATATAAGAGGACACTAAACCAGGCTGGGCTCTTATTGCCCGTAGGCTCTCATTACCCCATGCTCCCCTACTTTAAATGAAATTTTCGATAAATTGGAAAAATTTGCTACACAAACAAAGCTTCACCCTGTGTATAATTAATTATGAAATTCTCATTCTCTCAGGCAACATTATCTCTACTAACCCAACCCCCGAAAACTTATTTTCAATAAGCCATTAACTAATTCAATACTTTGCTTTGAGGGTTAATCTGAAAAACCTTCCGCGAACTTAATTTTCTAAGAAATATGAATCCGATTCAACACAAAGTTCAGCAAATTTATCTCACAAAATGTTCTAATTAATCAAAACACATTCATTGGCTCCTTGACTTATGATTACATGGAAACGCTGTAACATGCGATGTCATTAACAGCAGCAGCAGCAGCAGCTTCGAGGGGAAGGAAACTGAATGTCTGATGCGACAACTTTAAATTGTAAATTGAATTTGCGAAACTTTATAATGAAATGTTCCGCGTTATGTATTAGCATCGAATTATCATACATTTCCCGTAATGCTAACACGGGGGAGGGATTCAAGTGTGTAATGTAACTCCTAATGTTCCTACATCGTGTAAACACTTGCAAATGATTATGAAAATGTTTTCCTTTTGTTATCATAAGCGGAGTAATTTGACGAAAATTGTACTTTTTTTACGGAATAAAAATAGAAGCCATAAACGCAAAAGCTACGTAACGAAGTAATTATTTATCGGTGCAAGAAGCTAATGGAAACTAATCATTCTAATTATGTATTAGATGACACGTAATATGTTAATACTCAACTCAAACTTTGATGTTTGGCTGTAGAATTCGCAACAGCATACTCGTACGTACATGTTTGCGTAACTTTATTTGCACCGTGTAATATTGTCTTATCAAACGGCACGTTCCGTTTAATATTACGCTTCCAACTAAAGTTCTCAATTTATGAGTCCGTTTAATTTCATTTTTGCTCAAGAGACCTATATTGGTCTCGGAAAGTTCCAGACAACGGGCTTCTTCATTACCAACAACGTAACCATAACTTTTTCAAATTGTTATTTACTGAAAATTACGAGACTAAAATTGCTTGCATTTCTCATACATTTTTAAATTAAAAATAAAAATATTCTAGAGTATGTTTCGCATATTTTTATAACTTCCTCTTAAATATTGCACCTCGTGACGTGATTTCGTAGAAATTTGATGTCGTTTATTCCGGTGACATACATAAAACAGAATCTTATTATTATTACATTAGATCAAACGCGCCGCACTTCTATAAATATTGAAGAACTGTTTCGGAAAGTAACATTTATTATATTCCAGTTTCATTCTAAAGCATTTGGGCTATGTCTTTTACTGTGTCTTTCTATTATATTAATGTTTTCTTCATTCGAATGCGCGCGCGGTTAAATAAGTCTTATCCAAATATTTAATTAAATTTATAATTCAAACTGAAAGTAAAGGATATTAGCCTATAAATATTTATTTAAAGATGACTTCGTGTAAACTAAACTAAGTTTTAGTTGAATAACTGTTTAAATGTTAAGAATCGAAATTGTAAATCAGTGTGATTTAACATAATAAAAACCTGCCTCTGAAGTTGGACCAAAACTTTAAATATTCGGTAAGTCACTCTGAATTAAAACACCAGACGACGAACTCGAATTGGAAAACTTTGAACGTAACTTTTTCACTTCACCGGCGCTCTCACTGCTATAAATTACCGGATTTTATGTCGTCGGTACGTCCTCTAAGTGCTAACATTTTACACACACACACGCACGTAAAGGATTTTTGTCAATGTTTGTTTACACAGCCGTTTGACGTCAGAATGTGCTCCTTCAAACACTTGATACCGTTAGCACACATCTGAAAAAAAAAATAAGAATTGCATTAGTATTGCAAATTATTCCTTCCCATTTACATAACTAGGTATCGATTTCTTGACTAATGAAGTCGAGAAACCAGTATCCGTTTCACGTTGATATTTGTATTAATGTGAATGACTGAATAGTAGAATATTGATTTACATAAATACTCTGTAAAGTACAGCAATGTTTTGCACAGACAGCAATTGGTGAAAGTACACAACTCATGAAACATTGATTTTAAATAAACAGCAGGTATCTAAAGTACTGTTACGCGTTCAAGGTTTTGTTGAAAAGACTCTAACAATAAACAAAACCACACAACTTTTCCAAACGAGCTAGTAAATTGCCACAGTGCAACAGAACTACATAGATGAACTAAAAAAAAAATTGAATACTTACTTTACATAGAATGATCAATAAAATAAGGTAGAGATATTCTGAAGGCATGATAAAAAAAGTAAAAAGAGATTAAACTAATATAACAGACTAAGTTGTTAGGTACATTTCACGTCTTCATAATAAATCCCAACTCGTACTTAGAAAATAAATATCGTATGTACATGTAGAATAAACAGAATGAATTAGATTAGCAGTAGCAAAAGATAAACAGTCGAGCTCTCTAGATAAATCTTTCTGCCGTAAAATTTAATTTGCTTCGGCACACACATCTCTTTCGCACGCACACATGTTCATTATCTCTAAACAAACTTGCGCCATTTTCACGTACGGTATCGACTTTAATTAATTACCGCCAGCAATTGTAATTACTGATGCTGTACCGAAACAGACGAGACGTGTGCAAACAATCGGCTGAAACTACGCGCGCAACTGGATGATATAATTAACGCTGGAAATACTGTTTAGTCCTTTTGAAGTTCCCAGCAAAACTTACTTTATTAAGAGTTAATGAAGAATTTCATTTTCTCGTTTAGTTTCGCGTGTGGTTATTCTCAAAACGAAAAGGGAAGAGAAATAAGTAATTACATATAAGTATTGAAACCTACGCGGAATTTGTTTTCAAAACAAAATCGATTGTTGCATGTTTAATTTCAAATAACAAACACGTGTTCGAAACTGCACAATTAAGTGCGACGCCCTGTCCCTTCTTAAGGGGCTGTGTACCACCGGAGAGTTCTTCAGCTGCACAGACATCATAAAACAAATCTACTTAACATTTTGGATTGTTTCGCTTAGATTTTGTATACATTTTGTCGCGTTAGAAATTGCAGATGCATGTTCAATTTAGGTAAAGATATCAAATTACATTGCGAGTTGAAGCCCTTCGCTTGAGTCTGATTTCTTTCAAGCGAGCACCAGATACTTTTAAAATGTCAGCCTGGGCACTTGTAAAGTTAGAATTATGAAGGTTTCATGTGCGACAGACACCAGCGAGTGTCTGTGATAAGCTAATGGGGGGTTGCTTGATACATGCTGGGCATCTGGAATAGGCGTGTGTTGAGATTCGAAGCAGCGATTGTCATTGGTCGAAGTGATTTCAAAATTGATCTTAATAAGTCCGTGGGGTGTGTTTATTTTTTTTACTTGGAAAGGACGTGCGCGAAAAACGGGGAGACACGTTCGAAGCTCTCTAAGGGGCGGTTGGATATTTTAAATTCTGACTTAGCGGTTTTTTCTGTAGCGCTTGCAGTCATTTACTCATTTTTCTAGATAAATCATTTATTTCGGTACGGTTAAAATACAGTGTGTTAAGAAAGGGCAATTAAAAATCAAACACGTGCGCGCCGCGACGCGAGTGCTTAAATCAGAGTGTGAAGTGCGCGAGTGTTACACGGGATACACGTTTTAGGTAATTTACAATTATTTGTATTTCTTCATCGTACCTTTGGTGGCATCAATTGAGCGAGAATAATTTGATTTGCATTAATTAGTGGCTAAAGAGTCACTAAAGTTTATTATTACCATTGCATTTAGATAACTTTAGTCAAACTGTTTTTATTTACATTTGAAGCGAGTATTAAAACTCACCAGTGACATTCCCCTTAGAAAAATTTGTTGGTCATTGTTTCTGTAATTATTAGGCCAGTTCTGTAAGTTAACCAACCAGCAGCGATTAACTATCCCCCAAATCTACCTGGGAATTCAATACAGTGTACTCTTAGAAATAATTCTACCCTTGGGGATATTCTCCGGCAACTTGGAAACACGCTAACGGTTGTTTTCGATTTGTACAGGGAAGTCGCCGATCTCAATCACTGGTGTGAGACAAATTATATCTGCCGCTGAAACCAAGTGCGCCAGCACAATCTAAACTAAGAAATCAAGGCCGATTAATTGTCGTTACGAATTTCGTGAAATTACGAGGCCGAACAATTTGAACTACATATTCATAGCCATTTTCTTAACAAAGTTTTCTCACCCCAGTGTGTGAACCGAATTGAGGTCTTTGCCGAAAGATTTGGAGGTTAATTAGAAGCGATTTTCCGAGATGGTCATAAACACCTTTAGTGTAGTGTCGAAAAACAGTCAAATCTGGGTTCTTGCGCAATAAATTAGTTAGATAGGTTTAGCCGACGAAAAAACGACGAAGGGAGAGATTTGAAAAAAGGTGCCACAGAGCCACTCTCTTATGGCGATTGGAAGTAACTGGGAGGGACCCTACCCATTCGACCTTAATTAATTAGTTTAGCCAGTGTTAGGGTTATCCCACCACCTCCAAAAGGAGTCCCTGAAAAACTGGTGATTGCTATTGATTGTCCTGCAAATTTATCGCCGAGGGCGGCATTTTGTATCACATACTTCTCCAGAACATCTGATTAATCCATTAATTAACTCCATTAATTAAGTACACTAAAGGCTCACTGTGTCACACTGTGCGTTGGTTTATTAAACAGAACAAGTCTTAGAGTACGATCAAACACTAGTACCAAGACCCGATCTAAGTTGAAATTCAATTAATTGTTAATCTAATTAAGGAGCAGAGCTCTCCAACAAATATCTGTATAGACATTAAACCACCAACGGTGTAATTTGAAAGAAAGTAGACCGCGCCGATATTCGAAAGTGAAATCTGTTAAGCGGGTTTTACTGTACTTTCTGAGAACCGTAATTTTTGTTTCTTTGTATTTGATTTCAACGCAAGGTTTTTACGCTCATTATACCAGGCCCGCAGTGACTGCAACAAATAATTAATTAAATCTAATTTCGTGTTTTTATTTAACGTAATCAGCTCCTTTGTTCTTTCGATTGATTTACCTACGCACCAAGAAGAACCGCGTTATCACAACGTAGATCCAGATTAGCAGCGATCACGAGCCGTAATTAAAAGTACTATTAATAATAGCGGATTCTCCAAAGGGTCGTTCAACTGTAAACAGAATATAGGCCAGTAAAATTAACCGCATCCCATCTTACATAAATCTTACATAGCAGACTTAGCGTAGACAGATGGGCGGCATGTTCCATTGTAGTCATAACATTCCGAGTGACCTTTCTTGAGAATCTAGGTAAACGGCCGGGTCCGTACGGCCCAGTTATTTAAATTGGCAATAAATTTAAGTTGTTTGTTTGGACATTTTGTTAAGTATTTACTTGTAAGTAAAAGTAAACAAACAAGGATTGTAAATGGGCGCGTTACAGTATACAGGTGATATCTGTGACATAAATAACGTAAAAACGATGAGCGTATTATTTATGTTTTATGTAAATTGTTATAAAATTAGTGAAAATATGTAGCCATTAATTTGAGTGAGTCAAACAATTTAAATTGGAGGTTGATCGAGAAGATCCCGAATTATATTTCACGAAACGTTTTTACTAAGGTTGTCGCGAAAATAAACACCAAGTGGAAATAGCTGGGCGGTTGTTCGTCTGGGTTCGATCAGCCTGAAAGTTATCGAATCATCGACACCCGCTGGACATGAAACAGTTCAAATTAGACCAAAAAAATGTTCACGAAAATACGCTGCATTTTGTGTTCTAAAATAAATTCGGCCAACCTTCTCATCGTTAACAAATTGCCCAGACTAAATTTACTGGAGGAATAAATTTCAAAGTGATTACATTTTTTAAATATTGCTGGATTTTACTTAGCTAACAAAATATTTGTGTCTCTTTAAAAATATTCTAGTTGCTGCTCCTTTTTTCATGTCTTCTGAAGTATAAGATTTAGTACATGTCTACAAACAGATGATTGAAATTTACTTCTTTTCATGTGGTCATTTTACATACATGTGTTATTGAAAGTTGTACATATATATTTTAAATAGATGCTAAATACCTAAACTTCCTTTATACAAAAGTTCCTGGTTTCAGAGATATACAATTTATTGTCGCCCGGGAGTCCGGTGCTGTAGCGGCGCTCCGGATGATCAGATCTTCAAACGCGCGACGGCATCGCGTTCCTCGTAGTTTTCTGCCATGCGATGACGTGCAGCTCAATTCGATCCGAACCCCCCCAGGTACCGTAAAAAATTCCGAAAAAAATGCTTACAAATTTCATAATTTTTAGAAAATCAGATCTCGAAGAGACGCATTTTCCTGGGTTATAGGCCCCATAGGTTAGGTACCTGGGGGGCTTAACTTGCATGTGAGAAAGTTTGGTTCGATTTGGTCAGTAAATAAGGGCCGTGGAATTTATTGCTTGCGATTTATTGTGGCTCTCAAACAAAAACAATTAATTGTATATCTCTGATACCAGTAACTTTTGTATAAAGGAGGTTTAGGTATTTAGCATCTATTTAAAGAGTTAAAATATCTGTATAACTTTCAATAACATCCAGTATATCCCGAAATATCCAATGGCCAGAGAGTTATACAACGGGTTTATTTTATAGAAATATTTAAAATAATTAACCAAAATATTAAAATTATATAAATGAGGTCGTGTCTACAACTAATTAATAAAAACAAAGAATGACGACGCCAATGAAAACATTTCGCAAATGGAAACGGAATAATATTTGCCCGCTTCTAAAATAAATATTTATCCGTACGCATTTAACTTACCTTGATATAAACGGTCAACCGAAAGCAATAACATTATTAAGTATTTTCTGTAACATCCGCGTGTATTTTCACAAACACGTTCGGTGTGAACGTATCGATTGCGCAGACCTGCGCCCAATTTATATTATTAAAGCAATGTTAAGTGACTCTTGTAAATAAACGTTTTCGTTTAGAGCACATAAAATCGAAGTTTGTTTACAATAAAATTTCGTAAGGCATAACATAGTAATTTGTAAGTTCCTTCGGCGGACATTGTGTAATTTTTTTTTATATAAACAGCGATAAAAATATGATAATTATTTTCTTTTTCCATTCCTATCTCATCTAAAAATTATAGGGATCAGAAGTTTTGACGCCACTTTACAAAGCACTCAATCCGCCTTAAAACATAATGCCACTTCAAAGAAAACAGAGGAGAGTTAATACCAAGTTCTGGACTGAAATTTCATGTTTTTCCAAACAAGCTCTTTAGTTGTAATAAAACGTATTTAACAGCGTTCTGTTGGCAGAAGAAAGTAACGACTTAAAGTCTTAGTTAACATTCATACGTTATAGTATTGCAGACAAAGTTAAACTCGAACTGCTTACATTTATGTATTAAAAAAAAATGTATAAAATGTTAACCCAAAATTTTGCAGTTTTACTTTAGCTACTTGCGCAGTTTTCTCCCGAGCACGAGCACGATCCTGTTCACTACTGTCAATACTATACATGTGTATCCTTGTTACCTCGGCATTACACCGTCCTTAATTTTCCCATCTCACACATCCGTTCAAGTCCGTTAAGCTGAAGTAATGACGGGTAATAATGGACTCGCGTATTATTACCCCGCAATTCACGTCAGTTCTGACAATATATTTGGTCGTGTAAAGTCTCCATTAACGTAACGGTTCGGCAAAGTGCATCAAATTCGAAGTTATGATCGCATTTAATGAAATGAATGGAGGCACGGCGAGCTTTCCTGAGAATTTCAAGGATACGAAGACGGTCAACGAAATTGGCAATTCTAGCACTTTTACCCTTTATTTAGCTCACCTTCAATTCGGTACGTTTCTAATCTATCCCGACTATTTGTCTTTGATTGAATTGCTTTTTGATGGTGGGTTTCGAATTTTCAGTTGAAAAACGTGTCCTTTCAAAGCAAGTGATATAGCCTAGCCACCTCAAAAGCTTCTGGTAAGAAAAAGGTACTTTTAAAATATATCAGAATTGCATTATCTTGTAATTTACACGTGTGAATAATTAGCGATATTTTTATGTACTCATTATCTTTTTTTTCGAGTTACTCACTAAAAATATGCGAATTTTGGGGTTAAGTACTTGAAAAACCTTCAGAATCGATGGCGTACTGATCAACTTCGTTCATTTGAGCCAACTACCACCATCCAATTTTTGCACATTTCAATTTTGCCTTTTTTCATAAAATCCTTTTCAAGGTGGTCTCCCGGCAGGGGGGTTACCCTGCTTACTAAAGCGTGGATCCAACGGCTTCAGCCGTAGGTGACCATTGTGGACGTATGATAGAGTTCCTATGGGTGTGACGAGCCCACCGTCCCGAGTTGGCGCACCAGTGCCTGGGTTGCATGTAACCTAATCTGTAGGACTCGGCCGACTTGTTCGGTCGTGGCCGAACTTCCCACCAGTGAAGCAAACTGGTACCGTGGGGACCGGTTAGCCCGGAGGATACCCTCCCCTCCTCTGGAGTGGAGCGAGCAGAGGGGACCTCCACCGGTCGACTGGGTTGGACTCACGGGGGTAGTGGTTGATGGCCCGCATGCTGGGTTAGGGATGATGCTCACCCCATCCCGACGTGTGAACTGCGGATCTTAGTTCCGGCACTAGCCTGGATAGCTAGTAGAGATTAGATAGGTCTCCCTTCACCAGAAGGGGCGAGGGGCGTGCAACCCCGAACCAGTCTGGTAGCAGGACGACACTTTATAGTGTCAGCCACCGAAAGGTGGGCTTCCTGCGCGTTGATTGAGCGTATCTCAATCCGATGGCTCGGGTCGGGGCCCGAGACGGATAAGGGCTAATAGCTCAGGTCCCGCTCGTAGCGTTCAGGGTAGATTAGGGGGCATGGTCTGTCTGTCTGTCTGTCAAGGTGGTCTCCATCACATCCACTTTGAGTTTATCCCCAACTTTATTGAGCCAGTTTACTCCATCTCCATGTAATTCTTGCTTTGCCAGCTTTAATCATACGTGAAGAAGAACGGAATGAATCAAACTCATTTAAGGCCAAGGTTTTCAAAACTAACGAAATGAAGTTGAAGCTGAAGAACCAAAAAGAATGAGGTCTTCGGCTTTTAAAATCGATTGGATGGTTAACGAGGTCTCCTTCCATTACTGATACCAAGCGTGAATGAGAACGTGAGGACGCAGAAGACTTAACATCGCCAGAGAGAACAACTGAAGGTAGCTGAAAGAAAGAAACCGAAGGAAGGGTTTAGTTTATCAACCTTTGGAACTCTGCCTTCTATTGTTAGAGGGTGAGGATGATTTAATGTCAACCACTTGATTTTCTTCAATCATCAATCGGTTCACTGGTATTATTGAATTTCTGGCCAGCTCCATTTTACCTACTGGAAATATCATCATTTTCTTCTCTTATAAAGATTTTTGAATATATCTTCATCACAGTCACTTTGGCCCCCAAAACGCTTGTTCTATTCAATTCCTCATTTTCTAAGGATCATTTTCCATATTTTCTGTCCAACATAATCGAAGGCATCAGTTTTTATTTTTATTCAGTTGCTCTGTTCCTAAATTGAACAACAGCAAACTCACTAAAGACCAAGGTTTTAGAAGAAAAGGAAGATAAACTGAAGGTGAAGAACCATCAAAATGAGCCACAGAAAGCTCAACTTAATCAGCTTTGATAGCTTCGCTTATCTAAGATTTCACCTCCTTGATGGCCACGCATGGTGATGCTCTAGCTTCGCCAAGACTCTTGAAGATGATCTCTTCTACGATTTAGATCTTCCTCCGTTCGTAAACGCAGACAAAGAACTGAACAATAGCAAACTCACTAAAGATCAAGGTTTTAGAAGAAAAGGAAGATAAGCTGAAGGTGAAGAGCCATCTAAATGAGTCACAGAAACTTAATCGCTTCCTTATTCAGTTTTGATGGTTTCGCTTTCTTCTTTCGTTTTCACTTCCTTGCTGGCCATGCATGGTGATGCTCTAGCTTCGCCAAGACTCGAAGATGATTTCTTCGAGGATCTTGGCCTTCTTTTGTTCCTAAACGCAGACAAAGAACTGAACAACAGCAAACTCACTAAAGACCAGAGTCTTAGAACAAAATGAAGATTAGCTGAAGGTGAAGATCCAACAACTTATTCATTTTGATAGCATCGCTTATCTAGGATTTCACTTCCTTGATGGCCATGCTTGGTGATATTCTAGGTTCGCCAAGACTCTTGAAGATGATCTCTTCTACGATTTAGATCTTCCTCCGTTCGTAAACGCAGACAAAGAACTGAACAATAACAAACTCACTAAAGATCAAGGTTTTAGAAGAAAAGGAAGATAAGCTGAAGGTGAAGAGCCATCTAAATGAGTCACAGAAAGCTCAACTTAATCGCTTCCTTATTCAGTTTTGATGGTTTCGCTTTCTTCTTTCGTTTTCACTTCCTTGCTGGCCATGCATGGTGATGCTCTAGCTTTGCCAAGACTCGAAGATGATCTCTTCGAGGATCTTGACCTTCTTTTGTTCCTAAATGCAGACAAAGAACTGAACAACAGCAAACTCACTAAAGACCAGAGTCTTAGAACAAAATGAAGATTAGCTGAAGGTGAAGATCCAACAACTTATTCATTTTGATAGCATCGCTTATCTAGGATTTCACTTCCTTGATGGCCATGCTTGGTGATATTCTAGCTTCGACAAGACTCTTGAAGATGATCTCTTCTACGATTTAGATCTTCCTCCGTTCGTAAACGCAGACAAAGAACTGAACAATAACAAACTCACTAAAGATCAAGGTTTTAGAAGAAAATGAAGATAAGCTGAAGGTGAAGAGCCATCTAAATGAGTCACAGAAAGCTCAACTTAATCGCTTCCTTATTCAGTTTTGATGGTTTCGCTTTCTTCTTTCGTTTTCACTTCCTTGCTGGTCATGCATGGTGATGCTCTAGCTTCGCCAAGACTCGAAGATGATTTCTTCGAGGATCTTGGCCTTCTTTTGTTCCTAAACGCAGACAAAGAACTGAACAACAGCAAACTCACTAAAGACCAGAGTTTTAGAACAAAATGAAGATTAGCTGAAGGTGAAGATCCAACAACTTATTCATTTTGATAGCATCGCTTATCTAGGATTTCACTTCCTTGATGGCCATGCTTGGTGATACTCTAGCTTCGACAAGACTCTTGAAGATGATCTCTTCTAGGATCTCGATCTTCCTTGGTTCCTAAATGCAGATAACATCGATTTTCGTGTATTTGTGCATCTATATTGCCACGATTGATCATTTATTGACTTCAATGCAAAATAGTTATAATTCGGTAGAAATTTGTATGAAATATTGTAACTAGGATAAGAAAACTCGCAAAGATGTACAGCTGAAATACCGAATAGCGCATAATTAGAACAGTTCTAGCCAGTGTGTCATCTAGTCTAGTTATCAGTAAGTGCCCCAAATACAATGTGAGTATTAGTTGTAATTTGTTGATAATAAATGTTGTGTTATATTGAGCTACGACCCTCATTTCATGTTACTTAAATTATTACCGTAACAATATCATCGTCGGTATCTATTCCTCTAACTGTCGGACATAGCCCTCCAACGTTCGCGAGCAATTCTGCATATCTTCATGTTTTATTAAACTCAAAAATTCTAGCATACATGATGACTTTTTTACATTTTGATCGGCATTTGAGTCAAAGCTCATACAGTCAAAGACTTTTTTATGCAGAGCGACTGTTAATTAACCCGACAAAATGAAACCACGACAAGGAGCGATGTCCGATAGTATGGGAATAATAATAAAAAAATTACTTCTACTTTAGTTTTCGAGGAATAATTGATCAAAAAATATCCATAAAATGTCGACGCGCCTCTGGTTAAAAAATAGAGGAGCAGATGAACGAAATAAATGCTCTCATAAAAGTCTTATGGCAGGCACGGCGGTACAGCATGATCGTGAACTTGACCTTTAAGTTGAATTTCACGTCAACTCAGTTTTTAGATCAACGCCCGACGTCGTGAAATACAAACTACAAAATATTTACTTGACAAACGCATGCAAATCACTTGAAGCAGATTATTCCATGCAAATGATCACAACGGTAAACGTGCAATAAAACGAAATTAGATGTATGTCAAGTTCGCATTGTGTGCAGGCAAGAAGACAATAAAATAATAATCATAAAATTTATAGTCCTATTATACTGCTGCGTTTATAGATCGTGGCGTCGTATTTCGTACGTATTTCGCACGCAGTGCCGCAGCTTGATTTTGGAGTAATTTTTAATTAATTATAAACTGTTCAAAAGAATTTTTTAACATTTTTCCCATAGTCTCGGACATCGCTTCTTATTGTGGCTTCATTTCACCGGGTTAATTAACAGTCGCCCTATATATTTAAATAGATTTTTTTAATGCAGTTGTCACTATTGGGCAGTTTCTACCTAAATAATATTAGCGTCCAAAAAATATTATTAAAAATAAAAAGATTTACACATACATCAAGTTTGATGTATGGATTTGGAAACGGACCACATTCTTCTCGTCTATGTGTTGTTCAGGGCATTTTTGATAGAAGTTAGGTGAATTTAAATATGAAATTAATTCTCAAGAAAAGTTTGCTCGCATTGATAGTTATCAGAACATGAAAGTTTCATCGCTCGATTTCAATATAACTTAGGATTAGTTAACACCTGCAAGTTTGTGTATGCAGAGGCCAAATTAATTCAATGCTGGAAAGATTAGGAAGCCACAAATTCTCCTCGCTATGATTACAAACAGGATGCTTAAGGCTTAAAGCGTTTTAGCATCTTTCTTTGTCTTTTTATCACGGATTAAACACTCAACACTTAAATATTTTTGTGTTAAATCGTGTCTTTTTTTATGCTTTGATAAATTAGGCAGTTTTTCCAAATTACTTTACCAACATTATACACTTAAATGTAATAAATTCTTTTTATTAGCTTTCGTGAAGCTACGGACACTATAACTTTTATCTAAGTATTATTTATTTTATTTTAAGAAAGATTTTATATGCAAATTACTTTTCAATGTCTATTTAAACCCGTCAAATGTAGGAAAATCTTTAACCTTGCCCACCCCTTCTGCAGCCCGTAAGTGTAACAGTCCATTGCGCCCACGACTTTCCATCTCTAAATTTGTAGCGACCGGTTCGATAAAGGCATTTCGCTGAACGAACACCGATCCTTCGCATACCAATTAGTCGTTGATGTGTGCAAGAACCCCACAAGTTTTGGGGAAGGATCCTTTCTTAAATATGATTCCATAAATTTCATATTCGTTTATACAGAACGGATTTCGTTTCCTCCTAAAAGCAACTATGAAATGGAAATTTATTATAATTCGGTTGGGTTAACCGATGTTTCCTCGAGGTACTTGAACCTATTTTTATAATCCTAGTGCCTAATTTCTTTTCGAACGAAAAAGCTCACGAGAATTGTTTTCATGTATGTCATAATCGGGATGAAGGAACCTGATCGTGTTGATAAAAGCAATGACGGAGATAGTTCGTAAGTAATTTGATATCCTTGAATACACTCGAATACGAAAAGGAGGAAAAGTGCTTTCGATGTAGATGTGGTGGAATTTCTCTTTAAACTTATGAAGTAATTCAAATTCTTCTGCTTCAAACAAAATGCCTTTAACCAATTATTTAATTGTAAGATGAGAATTGATATACATAGAATATTTACTTATCATGTTCCAGCTCCAAAATGAAATGAGGAGTATTTTACTGCTTGTATCGATTTCCGCAATGAAGTGTATGCACCTCGCAGGGTTTCCAACCAATTTAATAAAGATTTACGTCAGTACCTGATAGGCATTTCCATAAAGCCCCAGACAAGCGGCATCCGTGATTTGAGTGCAAATCAATTCACTTATGCCTCATATAAAGGGATCCTGTGACGTAAATTCACTCATTTCATAATGCAACGCATACATACTTAATCATTTTATTTACGTCACGACCATTTCCTAGTTTTTCTGAAAAACAATGCCTCCGATGAGTGTGTTATAGAAAGAAGGATATGCGCCTCCTTATATTTATTGTTCTTCAAATGGTGTTCGTGATTCAATGAAAGAGCATTGCTTGTACGTTTCAATGTTGCTATCAGTTGGCAATTTATTCTTTTGATGTATGTAAATTGGTACTCTTGGGATCATCTCATAAAAATCCAGAGTTCGTAAATATGTTGTAAATTAAGTATATTAAATAGAAAGTCAATGAGATTCTTTATAGAGTTAAATCGTAAACCCTTTCAACCTTTCGCTATACCCTAAGGAAGCTGTCATCTCATACAACGAAACATTGAGAAGTGTGGGATTATAAAGTTCATCCCGAAAAGAATTAGGATTTCGTTATTTACCTAACGATCGAATTGAGCTAATCTCTCATTTCAAAACTGATTAACTGATCCTTCGGGAAGTACCATAAAGATTAAAATGAGTTTAGCCGATTGCGATTGCGGTATTAATTTTAATTATATTCTAATTATCACTAAATAAAATAGTTATAGTTAGAAAGTACTTAACTTATGTAAACAATTTTGCTGTTTTAAAAAGTTTCCTTCTCGTTCTCACTACTCATTTGCATGCTATTAGAATTCAGCACAGCACGCCTACAATTTCAATGACTTAATTCCTTCACGTCCCATATCCCCTTTTTAAATTTAATAAATGTAAAAAGGTACTCCATTTAAAGAAATACTTGAATTAGTTTGATCCTCTTTAACTAATATCATACAAGAGCTACAATACTTTATGTTTACTAAGTTTGGTTTAGTTTTGAAACTTGTCGCAGCGAGAAATAAATTAACTGCGTCTCCGGAGATCGATCATCTCTAGTTCAACTCATGTAAAAGTAAATCATTTTAACGGCGATTACATGACTATTTCGCAAATGCTACGTTGAAGCAGCAAACCTTGTAAAGGACTGCATTCGAACCGAGTTAATTGCGGCAGGCACTGTGCCAAAAGCCCAAAAGGATTCATCTCGAAAAGCAAGATTTATCGAAGTCACAATTTTTCGTTTATACAATAAATCTGCATATTATAAAAATATATCTTTCTCTCCGAAATGTTGCAGGAAAACGAGTCATCCGTCAAGTCAGCCTTTCCATATATCATTTGATGCATGTTAAATATATCAGTGAATAAATAAATTTAGGAAGCTTTAAATAAATAAGTAAATACTGTAGTTGTCCGATTATCCATTCATCAATGTTATCAATAAGTTTTATTATTTTATTTTTAAAAATGAATGAGAGTGTAAAAGTAATTCCAACAATTACACCTTTAAAGATATTCTCGAAGGGTTGCTATATGTGGTACAAAACGAAGAAAAATTACCGGAGGAAATCAATTACAGGTTTCACGTTTAAAGCCCTCCAGAGATCCTTCTACAGGTGATCGAAAAAATACGTTTTCGTTGGAAACCTTGGACGAGTTTGATAAAACGAGCTTTTAATATTCTATCAATAAGTAACTTGTACCTAATTTGCTCCTCCCGTGCGTGTATTTAGGACAAACAATAATTTATTTTTAACAATACTGATTGTGAGGCAAGGAGGTTTCGCCCAGAGAATTTAATAATTTGGGATTTCCAAGTTGTAATAAGTTTGGAGTATCAGGCAGCTGCAAACTTATGAAGTTATGTACACATGAATAAAAATCATTTCAGAAGTTAGCCGAATATTTCGGCGATATATTGCGGATGTTAACCATAAAATTAAGTAAGTTACAGCGAGCAAATGTATTTTAAGTTATGTGTTTTGGATACGGCAATAAAATTTCCACATATAAAGAATCTGCAACGTCAAAATAAAAAGGTAACTACTGCATAATCAAAGAAATTACGATTCTAGTCACTTCGGAAAGCTCTGAAATATTTCTGGTGAAAAGAGGTAATTCACGCAACTCATGCTTCGCTTCCAATGTTACTCTTTATTAAAATCTAAAAATCATTCAATAACCAGAACGGTCTAAATGATCTGAGGCGACATTTTTTGAGGCAATAAAACAATAAACCGATTCTTTTGACGAAGGTTAAGGCAGGTTAAGGTATCTACCGACATACCGCGTTGGGTGCATCTTCGTTGAAACAACCTGTATATTTGAACATTTCTCGTTATTAATTATGATTTGATTCAATACAGTGAAAAAGAATGCATTTGTTTCAAAATAATTACAAAAAATTTTTAGATTTCGTTTCATTGACGTACTTGAGTGCGAATGACGCATTTCACCTATAATAAACTTGTGCTTCCTCTCCTGTGGCATATTTTTATCTCTTAAAATAAATAAATGTTTAATTAATTGCGGATTAAAGCGAGCCAACTTCTGACGACACGGTTTTGTTTCCAATTTATTTAAGCAAAAGCCAAAAGCCCCCAATTAGAAACTAATTCCCTTTCATAACATTAACCGTCTCACCTTCGTACGTCGGCGTACGTAACCGTATAATCTGATTAAGCAGCGTTTGAGTTAGTGATTAATTAAATATTTGAGCCGGCGTCCTACGATATCGGAGCTGAAATTTGATCTTGTTCATTTCGACGCGAATGAACGTCATTCGCTTCTGTGTTGGATGTGTCAGCTGTCTGTCACACGCGAACAAGGCTATTAGCTTAATGCCAAGCGTTTCAAATGTTCAGAAACGATTTTTAAATTTAAACGTTCGTAAAATTCGCGAAACGAGCGAATAGTTTATAAGCCGTTAAGCTTTTTATTTAAATTTTCGTTAAAAACTTCATTACATTTTTATGACTGTGTACGTTATTTTCCTGCTAGCTAAAATCGTCCAACAATTATTTATTATTAGATTTATGTTAATATTTGATGATACAGCGTAAAAAACTTTGTACTGCTTCTGAAGCTGTCATCTTGCGATTATTGCTAGACGCTTTTACAACTAGCGCACACAACTGAAGTATGTCGCAGATTATACAGAATTGAAAAATCCAAAACAGTGTACTTACAAAATTGTTGATCAAGTCAAATTAAAGTTCTGGAAAATATTTTGTCTAGAGCAGAATTTAGAACCGAGCTTCCAGTCAAGCAGACTTCATTTAAATGAAGAAAAAAAGAAAAGTCAATAACAAAAGGGGAATTTTTGTGATATATTCATACAATTGTTTACAATGGCGATTGATTTTCATAAAGAAATAATTTTGTAAATAATAAAGTAATTTGAGAGTAATGTATTAGATGTGCTGTTACAGTTCATTTTTCATTTCTGTTCTGAATACCCCCTGTATATGCATTGCTACCGTCCAGCCTTCATTTCTGTTCCGAACACGCCCTGTATATGCGAAATTCGACGTGTCGGATTATTCCCTGGAACGCGTCGTTGTACACATTGCAGTCAGTGTAGGAATACCCGTATTTCGCCGGCGTAATTTTTCTTAAACTTTCGTTTTAGCATATTTCCATTAACAGGACCTTCATTTATTTAAACAAATTCATTTTATATACGTAATCCATCCTTATTTGAGTTCAAAATCGCGTGTATGTGAGGAATTGAACGAATTATAACGAAGTTCTACTTCTGGACGCGTATTATGCGTAATCTTTGCCCTTTCAGCCGATTGGTTCCCACTGTTACTAAAAAAGTTCCCCGGAGGTAAAATTAGAAGGTGTCTCGAAATGTTGCGCGATTGTCAGAACGAAACTTGCCGTCTCTTGGGTCACTCTTTCTTTTCGTTAAATATTTTTATTTGTGCGTGCCATTACATCGAAGGGATGTTAGTGAATATCTACGGCTAATTGCCGACTCTGATTAGACCCGGTTGTGAGATAGGAAAAACCGCGTGTTCCGTGGTTGTCCCAGCTTCGGTGACAGACCGAGATAAGTTCTATACGCAGCAACTCTCGGTTTGACTTTTGTGTTCGTTTTATTTCATTGCTTATAGGCTTTTATCGTGAGCTTCTAGCAAGAGCTATCGGTAATCCTAGACTTTAATCTTGTACCTTTATCAAGAGTTATTTCTCGTTGGGTATTGGTTTTCACCAAGAGTCTACGGAAGTTGAATTCGATCCGGTTTGTACAGGTGCATCGCGAATTACGGCGTTGGAAGTTCCCTCCCTCGCCCCTCTACGCGGAAGCCGGCACACTACAAAGCGTCGCTGCGGCATTTCCGCAAAGACACCGACAAACGAATCGGACATCAAAGGAATAAAGGTCGGAGCGTTATAGTTTCTTTTCTTAGTTTTGAGCGATATTTCGCGGATTTAGTTTTTGATCCATTATTTTGATTTTGCCGCAATTAAACTTGCAACTTATTGCGTAACCGCCAGTGTAATTTAAAGATGATGTAAGTAGACGAGCGTTGACGCGTGCAACTAACCGGAGATTGCATTCTTTTGTATTCTGTTGCATTAGTTACGATTTGAATCATTTTAATATAGTTTAATGCGAAGTTCGGATCCGACCAAGTCGAATATGTTGTAAACTTTTGTGTTCCCCATATATTAATTATTTGTGTATATTCTTTTTATGATTGTTGTTTGTGACTAAGTAAATTGACGTGTTCTGGATGTAATGAGTTTTCTTAATTTTCACCTTGTCCCCCCCTTTCAAAAAAAATTAAGTGGCGCCTATTTTCTTATGGGTTTTGGCCTTCGCGGTTTGGATTTGAACCCTCCCGTCCCACTGAAGCTGGCTGGCAACATTGGAGTAAAGTTTCGCTCCAATGTAAAACTTCTGCCTATCTACGCAGGTAGGTAGCAGTACTTTACGGGATTTGTTTAAGTTTATGTAAATACTTTTAGAAATAGGCGATTTAAAAGTAAATGTTTATTATAACGAAGTTATTTAGAATTTTTGAAATGTAAATACATACGTAGAAATTAAGCTTAGAATTGTAATAATTAGAAAAATTTATTTAAGAATGTCATGACAACCCGGATGTTAGAAGGAAACTGTAGGTAGTAAGGAGTTCGGAAATTGAACAAGTGAGGGCGCCGTGTAGCTACTTTAGGTGAAGGCACCCGGTCGCGCTTCATAATCGACCGCCGGAAAAACGGAGGCAGTCTAGCACGCGATTCGGAACCTAATGTAAGTAAGGTATATTGGCGGTTTTGTGAAAAACCGACCAAACGTATAAACTTCTCTTTAAAACTCCGAACTTCTTTACGTGATAAATTTGTTTGTGCAACTCTTTAAAATTGAATTAATAAATTGTCGTTTTCCGTTTTATTCTACGAAATATCTTCTTATTTATTCACCCATACACGCACGCACACTGACACAGGTAATTTTGAATGTGCAGACTCGTAGGAGCCATCTACATCCAAAATTTAACACACAACAAATACACTCTACGAGCAAGAATCAGTCTACGAGATACACTGCAAATTACATCATCGGAGCAGGAGCCGTTGCAAGGAAACAACGAAATTAGAATAACAATAAACAAAATAAGAAACAGAAAAAAATAACAAAATATCCTGAGAGAACAGAGCAACAAATAAGATATCAAAAGAGTTTCCCAACAAATCACTGCAATATATATAATGCTCTTAATTGTACTGCCAACTCAAACAATTAATTCTTGACCACTTTGTATAACTTGATGTAAAACAAAAAAAAATATTTTCTAAAATTAAAAGAAGTCTACGAAACCATAACGAATGCACTCTGCATTTTAAAGATGTCCTGAGAAGCGTTACTATTTTCTAAACGCCTTAAATGCATCTCAATTTACAGAGGATGAATGTGTGGGCCTTACTTTAAATAACCTCATTTATTTATTTATAATTTTCGTTTTTTGAGTGCGTGTCCTTGGACTCAGAAACTGTTGAAAGTATGTAAATTAAAACGCAAAAGTATACCCAATGGGGTATACATGATTCCTACCTTTTAGGAGGATGACGTGCAGCAAGAACATAAGAAAAGAAATTAATTATAATGAAATAAAATTAATTAAAACATTTTAATAAAATTTGAATGCGTGTAGGGAAAAGCAACAGTTCGCGAAAGTGACTCGGTGAGTATTAATTAACTTTGCGGAACCGCATTGTTTATATTTTAAAAACCCGGAGTGACTTAAGTTGCCTAATGCCAAGGAATTGTGAGATGTTCTTGGATCGGCTACGCTACGTTGCGTGGGCGAGATTCCCACGCGCTTAGAGTCTTTATCGCGTTTTCAGCGTTTCTAAATGGTCCTTATCTTTCTTAAGGAGAGTCAGTGTTTTGGCTAGCGTTTGTCGCTCGGACCTGAGAACTGAGAACTGTTTACATTAATGACTAAAGCGTAAAATACTTTCGTAAATATCTGAAGTATCTACCTAATTTAGATTTAAAAATTTTGAATTCCAATTTTTCGTCTGTTTACAAATGAAAGGTTCTACATAATTACACCAGATACTTCTCCGATGAAAATTTGTATAAAATGTCGTAATTGCAAGTTTGCGATGGCACGCTATTTCCGCTCTGGCCGCCATTTCGTGCGTGATAGCTCATGGGGCAGCAGTATTCGTTGCTATTTGCTATCCACGGCACAATTTACAGGTCAGAAAATACTCGTGCTACGGCGCGATTATATGAAATGTCGTAGTAAATATGTTCATGCGCAGCTTCTTTTTATCTTTCACTTCTGAAGAGTTGTCAACCGACAGGAAAAGTATTCGATTTTTAAACTGTCCGTGAAAAGTGTCACAGAAAGGTCAAGCAAGGGATATTTGCTAATCAACGACTGATGGAAACATAAAAATTGAGCAAGTGGCAATACGTTACAAAAATATAAGGTACACTAAAAACATAATCAATATTTGCTAAGACTTTATTTATAAATTTTCGTTTCGCTATAAATGTCCCCAATCAAGTGAAAATTATATAGTAATCGGATTAGCGAGTGTTAATCATTTAGGCAGAGTAAATTAGGCGATTAGAACGGCACATTAGCGTAAATTGACACTGCATGATTTATTCCCTGGCTCTTAAATTAAATTAGGAGTTATACGTTAAACTTCTGTTAAAATTATTGGACGTGCTTCAAAATTTCTCCTTGAGTCAGTCAATTGAAACAAGTGATATTTTTTTATTTTTATTTCGTCATGGATTATGTTTGTCTACAGACATTAGGCCCGGTTTTTCAATCGCACGTTAACTTTAACTTTCAGTTTACTCCCATAAGAACACAATTGTCGCTATGGAAATAAACCGACAGTTGCAGTTTAACTTGATATTGAAAAACCGGGCCTTAGTACATGGAATTTTATTTTGAGTTTGTAGTATTCAAAAAGGTTGGATGTTTCCTATGAGTTTCAATTTAATTGTTCATTCTAATAATTTATATATTTTTATCAGTTTACCTAGGCTTTATTTTTTTATATTTAATACCGCTACTATTTTGAAAATATTTTTTTTCTTATGAAGAATTTATGTTACGCGTTTTAACACAAAATTATAGGAATAAAAATAAATCAATATAAATCACAAGGGAGTAAATCAAGCACATTAAAACTAAACAAAGTCCAAAGTCTTTGATGATCTCTCTATAAATAAATAAAAAATTAAAATTCAAGAGAGAAATCAAAACATGAACGCATAATTTCGCGCGCTGAGAGTTTTTCCTCCGAGAATTTTATTTTTAAGTTCAAACGATGTAACAACTAACAATTAACGATTATTTACACGACGCGAAAGAGGGCCAGCCCGTAACGTTAGAATTCCGTGGAAGCATATCGGTGCAAAATAAACAAATCCCAGATATCATTCAGAAGACGTTTCGGGTCATGTTTATGTATGTTTCGGTAATGTAAATTTATTCAAATTCTTTGCTCAGCTTACTGAAATTTGATAGAATTCTCTTACAGAATACGAAGCGCTACAGCATCAAAGTCATCAAATATTTGCCAAGTAGTTGATGTGCATTCGCATAAAAAATAATTTGATTCAACAGAGAATAAAGATTTGCAATAATCTAAAATGTACATATTTTACCAGACATGTTACCGCGGATTTCACTTTGAACTATGTACATAGTTGTAATCCTCCATAGGTATTTGATCTATAATTAGTTTGGTATGTAATAACAAGGATATTAGTTGTATGAATCCGCAGCAAGTGTAGTTTTGTGCTTTGTGAAACTTCACTCTGGTAAGAGTACAGTACAAGATTTACTCAAGTGAAACTTTAGATCCTTTAATGATACACTCAGGCACGTTACCTATGTATTAGATTCTACTTGACTTTCCTGAAACTTGCAAAGTGTACTCAAGAAGATTTACGGCCTTATAACTAGTTTTTGTGTCCTTCTGGCATCTACGAGTCTAAATTATGTTATTTAGTCACAAACATCATGGAAAATCCGTTAAGATCTTATTATTTTATATGATATTGACAAATATTGTTAAACTACTGTATTTAGTGATTTTAAATATTCTACAACGTTGATAATTTGATATTAAAAGGCAGCACTCTTTGTTATATTCCCTTGCTGCTGTAATTTAAAAAGGGAATTCCAGTGTACCTTATTCTTGACACAGATAAAGTATGGAGGATTCGAAGCGTGTAATTGTTTTTGGACTCGATACAGTTTCGATGACAAGGATAAAACTCTATACGTTACATTTATTTGCAATTAAACAGGGTGTTCATTTTACAAGTATCGGCAAATACCTTTAATATTCAAATGGAATGCCCTATATATTATTACGAATCTTGATAGATCTATCAATTTGGAAGATATATTAGTATTTACCCAGATAACGCAGACTACGCAGATTGTTGGTGGCTGGCAGGTCTTTCTCCTGAATTTAGAAGTGAAATATTTCAAGTTTTCCTTATGGAACACCCCGTAAGTAAAATCATCGACCAATGTAGAATTAAATTTGCTATCTTTTTGATAAACAAAGTCCTATACCTAAAACCTATGGTTTATGAGATAATTCTGGTTTTCATTTTGCTTCATGATTTTTGTCGTTTTTTAGGATGTCAACAAAATAGCCTTTTAGCTTCTTAAATTTGTATTCAACGATTTCCTAATAGAAGACAGCCATGTGCGAAGACTTTTTGTAAATTAGGAGAAAAAGAACAGTTGTTGCAAATGTTATTTCTAATAATATTAACTTACATAGGAACCGAGTCAATTACACGGGAACCAAAGAGATAATGGACCGATGGAAAGAATATTTCCAAGAACTACTAAGAGCAGAGATACAAGAAGAAATGATTAATGAGGAGGAGAATGAGGAAGAAGAGGAGAAGAACAGGAAGAGCTAGAGGATGGCATAACTAAAGAAGAACTCAAAGAAGCGTTTTAAGAAAACTCAAGAATGGCAAAGCACCGGGATATGACAAGATAACAGCAGAAATGATCAAGAAAATGGGAAACAAAGGAAACAAATTATTACTAGAGCCTATATAACAAGCTATGGAAAAAAGAGAAGACACCACAACACTGGCAAGTAGGGCAAATAGTTACGATTTATAAAAAAAAAGGAGATAAGAAGTGTGGTAATAATTACAGAGGCATAATATTGCTGAGCATACCCTTCAAAATATTGCTTAATGCACAGAGTGGATTTTGTAAAGGAAGAAGTGTTCAAGATAACATACTTACAATAAAAGAAATAGTAAGAAAGAGGAAGCAATACAATAAAAATATTTTCTTTGTCTTCATAGATCTGGAAAAAGCGTTTGATAAAGTAACAGGGAAGAGAGTATGGCAGATCTTATACAAAAGGAACGTAAATTATAAGTTAAGAAAGGTGACAAAGAGTTTTATGTAAGTGTACCAGGAATTACATCGGCAACAACAACAAGAAATCTGAAGAGTTTACAACAAGTGGAGGTCTAAGACAAGGGGGAGTAATGAGCCCAAATATTCATGGATGAAATCATGAGGAAATGCCTAAAAGGGTGCAAGTAGGATACAAGAATTTACCACCGATACGTATTTCAGAATGCGCTTTTGCAGATGATGGCAGATAGTGAAGAAAATTTACAGAAGAATCTAAATGTATGACGAAAAACGGAACGAAAATAAACACGGACAAGACCAAAATAATAATAGTAGCTAAAGAAGCACGGGACATAAACATACAAATAAATAACATCAAAATAGAGCAAGTGCAGCAATTTAATTACTTAGGAGTAACAGTAGGACAAGGAGGGAAACAAGAACTGGACGTTAACGAAAGAATAGAGAAAACAAACAGATTATACTATGCGATGAACAAGGCATTCATTAGTAAAAGGGACGTGACACCTAAAACAAAACTTAGAAGAATTTTCCGACCAATTCTAACATATGGATGCGAGACATGGTTGTTGACGAACAGAATGAAAGATCGACTAGAGGCATGCTACCTACCTGCGTAGATAGGCAGAAGTTTTACATTGGAGCGAAACTTTACTCCAATGTTGCCAGCCAGCTACAGTGGGACGGGAGGGTTCAAATCCAAACCGCGAAGGCCAAAACCCATAAGAAAATAGGCGCCACTTAATTTTTTTTGAAAGGGGGACAAGGTGAAAATTAAGAAAACCCGTTACATCCAGAACACGTCAATTTACTTAGTCACAAACAACAATCATAAAAGAATATACACAAATAAATAAAATATGGGGAACACAAACGTTTACAACATATTCAACTTGGTCGGATCCGAACTTCGCATTAAACTACATTAAAATAATTCAAATCGTAACTAGTGCAACAGAATACAACAGAATGCAATCTCCAGTTATTTGCGCGCGTCAACGCTCGTCTACTTTATCATATTTAAATTACACCGGTAGTTGCGCAATAAGTTGCAAGTTTAATTGCGGCAAAACCAAAGTAATGGATCAAAAATTAAATCCGCGAAATATCGCTCAAAACTAAGAAAAGAAATTGTAACGCTCCGATCTTTATTCCTTTGATGTCCGATTCGTTTGTCGGTGTCTTTGCGGCAATGTCGCAGCGACGCTTTGTAGTGTGCCGGCTTCCGCGTAGAGGGGCGATGGAGGGAACTTCCAACGCCGTAATTCGCGATGCATCCAACGAGAAATAACTCTTGATATAGATCCAAGATTAAAGTCTAGGATTAACGATAGCTCTTGCTAGAAGCTCACGATAAAAGCCTATAAGCAATGAAATAGAACGAACACATAAGTCAAACCGAGAGTTGCTGCGTATAGAACTTACCTCGGTCTGTTACCGAAACTGGGACAAATCACGGGACACGCGGTTTTCCCGTCTCACAACTGGGTCTAATCAGAGTCGGCAATTAGCCGTAGAAATGCACTAACATCCCTTCGATGTAATGGCACGCACAAATAAAAATATTTACGAAAAGAGAGTGTGACCCAAGAGGCGGCAAGTTTCGTTCTGACAATGGCGCAACATTTCTCGTTTGACAAACAAGGAACGATTATAAACAAGCGAGACACCTTCTAATCTTACCTCCGGGGAACTTTCTTAGTAACAGTGGGAACCAATCGGCTGAAAGGGCAAAGATCACGCATAATACGCGTCCAGAAGTAGAACTTCGTTATAATTCGTTCAATTCCTCGCATACACGCGATTTTGAACTCAAATAAGGATGGATTACGTATATAAAATGAATTTGTTTAAATAAATGAAGGTCCTGTTAATAGAAATATGCTAAAACGAAAGTTTAAGAAAAATTACGCCGGCGAAATACGGGTATTCCTACACTGACTGCAATGTGTACAACGACGCGGTCCAAGGAATAATCCGACACGTCGAATTTCGCATATACAGGGCGTGTTCGGAACAGAAATGAAGGCTGGACGGTGGCAATGCATATACAGGGGGTATTCAGAACAGGAATGAAAAAAAATGAACTGTAACAGGCAACAGAGGTGAAATTCTTACGGAAAGTTAAAAGAGTGACATTAAACGATCGCATGAAAGCTACAAAAATTAGAAAAGACTTAGAAATAGACTCAATAACAGGATTCATAGAAAAGCGACAACTGAGCTGGTGGGGACACGCAGCTGCAACGGATGACTGAAGGAAGAATAGTGAGACAGGTTTGGGAATCGAAAACAGTAGGAAAACAGAATAGAGAAAGACCGCAAGGAACGTGGGATAAAGAAATGGGAAAAATATTATACAAGCAGGGAAAAACATGGAGCCAGGCTAAAAGAACAGCAACGGACAGAAAAGAATGTGCATAATGAGCACCGAGTTTAACCCCCTTCCGCAGAAAGAGCGATGAAAAGTTAATTTCATTCTTGAAAAGTAAAAACTATAATAGATTTACAAGAAATGTTCAATATGGTCACAATTTTTCCGAATATAAAGATTCAACATAAAAAGATTTTACGAATTTACAATGACGATTCCCGTTCGATTTCGTTCGAATTCGAATTTAATTGAACGTAATTCCTTGAAATTTCAACAGGTATACGCGGGGCATTAATTTCGCATTTAAAGCAAACAAGTTCAAAGCTGTCCGCAGATTCACACAAACAAATCCGGCGTGCGTAACGTGCGGACGAAAGTGTTTAACATTTCGGGCGAATTTATTCCGGCGAAATAAAACGGCTCTTACGAACGCGAGGCTGCAAAGTACGCCATCGCGAAATTATTGTTTAGATTAGCATCTGCGTTTTTCGTTTATAAAAGTTTCAACGACGCAGGGGAGACCTTCAAGTTAAACACGAAAAAATTCGTGTTTCTAGATGGGACCCGGGCGTCACGTCACGTCACGTCACACGTTGATTAGCCTAATTGTGTTATTAACGCAAAAATAATCACGCATGGAATGCGGGTATGAAAGGATTAATTAAAAAAAAAAAGGTGGTCCTACAATAAGGTTGTCAAGTTCAGATAAAATGTGATATTTCTTCCTTTTTGTCAATAACGAATAGCGTAGCAATAAGTCTGTTATAAAAAAAAGTGTAAAATAAATACTATTAATCAAAAAATCGAAAGCGCAAAAGATAATTCTTAATTAATAGCATTGGCGTTCAAAAATTTATAAATAAATAGTTTAATCTAAACGTTTTAGGGGAAACCCTCCTCATTAATTAACTAAAACGTGTAACTTTAGAACATTTTAATGATTTAATTACATCTGAAAATTAACCCTCCTAACAACGACGGAGGCCCTCCAAAATAATATCCCGCTACGTTAATAAATTCGTAAGGACTCGAAAGGACTCGTTTCCGTATTCAAATAAATCGAAGTTTTCTCATTACAAACTGCGTGTGATTTGAAAATCTGATATCTGATGTTGCTAATATTTCCAGGTTTGAAATGCGTATTAAATTACGTGGGATGTCCTGAATGTACATTTTATGTAAATAAATCATTCGCTGTCAGTATTATTTATTAATGGGAGATATAGATCGGAAATAACAATAGCAGCAGTTGTTTAGGTTGAATAATTTACTAAACACGTCAGATATGTAGATTTTATCTTCGTCGCTTTTATCACTTGCAATAAACTTTTGACGTTTCAAAACGTGATGGCTCGATAAATCGTAAAATAATTTTATTTATTAAAAAGTTATTTCTGTATATGTTGTTTTTTTTACATGTAGCTATGATAAGATTGCATAGAACGAACACAAAAATTAACTATGTAGTTATTTTCTTCATCAGTATTTATAGGACAGGTTCAAGGATTCTTGCATCTTCCAATAGAAGATTTCTAGAATATCCTTTCTTTCCTTAAGACACAAACTTTTGTTATTGTTAACTTCTTATGTGTTTTGTTCGCATCTAAATTCCTACGATAAAGTTTGATGTTAAACTCTCACAGGCAATATTAATGGGCGAAGGACTGTAAATTATTTGCTTCTCATGTGTTTCAATTATAATTCAATTTGATCAGTGATTTTACATTTTGATACAAACTCTACCATCAATCGTACAAATCGTAATTAACCACAGGGAAATTATAACCGCAGCTTGTAATTATAGTATGTGAAATTAATTTCAGAGCTGAACAATTATATGTGTACATGTGTGAAATGGGCAGCAAATCAATTTTGCACTAAATAAGATCTGATTGCGTTTACAGAATCGACATACTAATGGAAATACTACATTCATTTTCACCCTTGCTTCTTGTTCAATTTGTAGTCACAATTTTTTCAAAGCGAAACTAAGAATTTACAATTACAATTTTACGAAGGCGTTAAAGAACGCTGATGCCAAGTGCTCGGAACATCATTTGGATTTTTAAGTTTCCACTTAAGTTTAACGGCGGAAACTATTTATTTATTGATGTTTTGCCGAACACGTTTTTTACTAGCTCACAAGTAAATGGTGCATTGCTGCATTGTCCCAGGAAACTTTGTATTTTTATTGTGTGCTACGTTTGAACGCTTCCTCCTCCTAACAAAAGCAATCGAAGATAAAGCTTTTCAGATAATTAATTTCGTAGTAAACTGTAACAAAAAATTCTACTATAAATCATTTTATTTTCGATCACTTTGTTGTTCGATAATTGGTACAAGCTTCACATTTATTCTTAACACGTGGGTGAAGATAATGAAGTTCAACTTTAAGGTTCGAGCTATTATTTATTATTCTATAAAAAAATCTATAGACTGTATGATTCATTGAAAGTTTGGTGTTGCAGATTTCCAGTGGCGATCTATTTAAACATATTTTCAACTACCGCGCGCTTCCGGTTATGCCCTGATATCTATTTTTGGATACACTAACAGGCTTCCAGGTTATGTCTAACTTTACATTTAATTTTGTACAGAGTAGCTAAAAAGTAACTTCGATATAGTTTCAGCTGTCCAAAAGTCAAGACCCAGTATATGCCATATGAATCAGAATCATTCTATATTGGCTTTCCCTAAACCTATCTCTTCCTGTTCACTCGTTACCCATCTCTAACACGTCAAAATTTTTCATTCTCGGCATTATTTGGTGAAACCCAAGAACAATGTTTTAAATACAGACCTATAAAGTCTACTTTAATTTACTTATAATTTATATAGGAATTCCTGGGGGTTAAAAAGAGATATTCATATTTACCAACCAACAACAATGAACAAAGCAAAGTTTAAAAAAATACAACCAAATGTCTAACAGCTTGAGATCAAAACCATTAAGTAAATCAATAACTTAAAACAAATTATACAAATCGTTCAGTTGTAATGTACCCGCTCACTGACATGGA
Organism: Dorcus hopei; assembly: GCA_033060865.1. Classification (NCBI taxonomy): domain Eukaryota; kingdom Metazoa; phylum Arthropoda; class Insecta; order Coleoptera; family Lucanidae; genus Dorcus; species Dorcus hopei. The sequence continues at coordinate 50,854,037 of CM065419.1, forward strand.
AATTGCAACACCAAGAAGGGGTGGAAATTTTTCATGAAATTTTACAGAACCGTTTAGCCGATTAGCCGTTTAACCGTTTAGTCGATTTGCCTCTGTCGTGTCATCGATTCCAAGAGGTTCTTTATGTTTTCCTGAGGTAATCAGGTAATCCAGGCAATGAGCAATTCGTTTCGGAGGGCTTCTAGCATCTGTGGAGGATTCGCCAAGTTCTGTAATCTCCTCCCTATCATATTCCAGACGTGTTCTACTGGGGAAAAGTTGGGAGATCTAGGAGGCCATAATAAAAGATTAACATTGGCTTGCCCAAAAAAGTTCATTGTGGTCCTTGCAATGTTTGGACGAGCGTTAAATTGCCGGAAAATGGGTTTTCTTGCCACTGCAGGTAAGGAGGGACGTGGGGTTCTACCACTTTATTAACATAACGTTGAGCATTCATGTTGTGTTACGGTTATTCATAATATTTTCCGAACGGCCTGTATTTGTGCCGGAATCAACAGGGAGCGAGGGCCTACGTGCCGGTCGTCATATTTCTCAATGTTGCACAATATTACATCAGAAAAATCATACGTTGTTATTTAATCCTACAGTATATCTCCATTTCACTCTGTCATCCGGTTAAAAACTGATTTCATTGGTAACGACTTCCGTCGTACTGATAGTGGAAGAGCACGCCGCTCTCGTTCTCGCGGTCAGTCTTGCAATAGCGCTCCTGGCGTGCGTAACGTTTATTTGTGTCTTCAATCTTTAGCTCTGTTCGTTTGTATTGCTCGGAGTTACTCTCCGAGTTGTCGAATGTAGTTTTCAGTCAAATTCGTTCCTCTCGCGCCGAAAAAACTTCGAATTTGACTGAAAACTTCATTTGACAGCTTTTAGAGTAACTCCGAGCAATACAAACGAACACACCTTTTATGTTTCTTTCATGCAGTTTTGTGATTGAAACCTGAAACGGAATTCTCTCCGAGATTTGTTAAAGCACGCCGAGTGAATTTCAAGCTCGTTAAACAGCTTTTCGAAAGCCTGCTTCTGTGAGAAGGAACAGGTATGTGTTGTGGCCATTTTGCGAGAATGCTGTGTGAGTAACGCGTATCTCTCTCTTCTATTAGGCTTTTAGTGGTAGTTTTCCTTGGTTGAGAATATCGTCAGTCTTTGGGTGGAAAGAAAAGGCCGGAATCGGAGTTTGAAACGTATAAAACCCCGGCCCACCCTTCGTCCGTGAAAGTGGATCCGACCAACCTGCAAGCGCGATGCCGTTTGATGACGTAACACCTTGCGTCGAAGTACGTCATTGACTGATTGCACTTACCACCGTGAGAGGACGCTCCGACACTGTTGACAGCTGACTGTCATGACGCTGGATATTTGAATTACCAGGTCGGAATAACTTTAATTATTTTTATTGACTTATTTGTGTTGACGCACCTTACTGCGGTGTTGTTATTTTTATTTATCTTTTATTTGATAAGCAAGTGAATTTCTTTAATCGCCTTAAGCGATAATTGTAAACGAAGACCAGATCTGCTGACCGGATTAAATCCAACTTGTTGTTTACTTAACTACATTTCGTGTTCTTTTCATTGGGATCTCTTCAGGGTCGAACTTGATAATTATAAATTTATTTTTCTTGTTCGTTATTTAAGTTTGAGCATTTTAAATAGAAGCAAATAATGTGCTCAGCTTGTGATTTTTATTTTATTCACTTTACCCACCTTTTGCTTTGGGGTTTTATCGAATCCTCCCATCTCCAAGAGCTTTGCCGAGCGGTGCTGGAGAAACGTCAGTTACTCGCACAATTTGCTGGCTTTCAGGTAGGTAGCAGTTGCCTCTGATAAACACTATTTTGCCTCTGATATTCAATATTTTGCCGTTCACCCCGTGTTCGTCGGACTCTCTGCCTATCGTCATGCATCCCCAAGCAGAACCGGGATTCATCGCTGAAGACTTTTGAGACTGAGTTTGCACTCTTTGAAAATGGAACGGGTAATTGTTCCTTACGAATAATTTGCCAAACAACAAACTGCACATCTGACACAAAGGATCTGCTATTTGACAAAGGGCGATCTCGGTTACGCTGGTTATACTGTGTATACAAACGTCTTGCAGCGAACGCATTTTGACCACATTTGCCGTAAATTAAAATCATGTCCACAATAACACTCTTGGAAAATTCGGCCATGTTTTCAACACGTTATCTGCGACGACTGACGTGCACGTGAGAACTGAGTAACTCACCCACTTTAACAGCCGATGCTGACACATCAGCATACTTCTCCGATTACGTAATTACGTAATAAAAATAAACCAGGGACTATCAAACTGTTTCATCGTTCGCCGAAAACATTTATTATCTCTAATATTTATTAAACAATTGTTATACAAAAACTGCTTCATTCTATCACTTTTAATGTCAACTTTCACTGGTTTCATTTTTTGCATGAAGTTAAAAAACAGCCTGTATATGCTCTGTGTACCCTCCGTTATTATCTAAACATAATAGAATAATTTTGCTATGTTTAGATAATAACGGAGGGTACACAGAAGTTAATAGAATAATTTTGCTAACTTCTTCAATTGTCGATTTTCTGATCATCTAGTTTGGCAAAAGCAGCTCTAACTCGTTGTAACAACTGTTCCTGAGTATTCACAGGAGTTGAGTATACTTTGATTTTAACAGACCTCCCATAAGAAACAATCAAGCGGTGATAAATCGAGAAGCCTGAGAGGTCATGGAAGTGAGCCCTAGTGTCCAAACCAGCGATCTTCAAACAAACAAGTTAGTTCGCGATGTACTTCATAACTGGAATGTGCCGGAGCTCCATCCATTTGGTTTTATTTACAACATTAAATGGCGAATCATCCATGAACTGTACTACCGATGCCCTTATAATTTCTAAATATTTACTTGAATTCAAAAATTCATCGTAAATTTCAAAACAAATCCGGTTGTCATCAAATTATCTCAATTCTTTCTGCTTTATCCTTCCCTGCTGAATTTTAATTCGCCTGTCATATTATTGTTTTTAAAAATAAATTGGTTTAAAACTGACGAAATAAATGTCCACTGTGCTATGTGTGATTGCTTCCTACCAACACCTCACTGATTTCGGTATAAAGAAAGAAAAAGGCTTATGATTTGAGGACACTTAATTAGTGTAAATTAATTAAGGACACTTAATTAGTGTAAAAGTTTAGGAAGTTTCCTTCCAACGAATGTAAGAATCGTAATTGCTTTGAATTGAAGGCTTTCAAAAATTTTTAATGAATAAACTGAAAATTGTAATTGTATCCAACCGAACAAACTTTCGTTTCATGTTTTACCGCTTCGGCTCGACAAAAGCACTAAACTCTGTATTGGCGGTGTCAGGAAGTTCGTTAATTAATTTCAGAGTAAAAAGTTGTGTTATCGTTAATTTTATTTCTGGTCGCTTGAAAGGAAATTTGCATTTGTTAATCAATAACTGTTGAGCTTCATGTTTAATTTTAAAACGGCGCGATGGGCAAAGATTATGTAATTCGGAATTGGTTCCGAGCTTTCAAAAAATATTTTAAGACTCTGTCGAAATTTTAAATAAGCTAGTCGACTGTCAGTATCAGTGCCCTTCGTTCAGACATTAACTGAAGATTAGAGCTCTCTGAGAGTATCTCCATCACCTGTTATTACATGAGGTTAAAACAAGAAGGAGGTATTTTGAGAGTATTTTTATCCGCGGTCCGTGAGAACTAAATCTGATTTTTTTTGTTTGTTGTTTAATTTATTTCATGTTAATTATAATATTGATGGCAAATTTTACTAGCCATTAACTAACCATTAAGTAATAAAAAATTACTGATTACCGATTAGTGATGTGGCGCGTGGACGAAACGTGTAATTTATTCTGGTCCCTTATTTACAAAAGCTTGCCCACCCCTACTCTATTAGAGCAGTCAGTCGAAAACGCTGTAAGGGAATAATTCTTAAAATTAATCCAGTTTCAGATTCAAAACCTAATTATCCTTATTTCAAATTTTGTAACCGTCGCGTCAGGACTTAAAAAAAATCCTTCCAGATGTCACGAATCATTTGCGCAAGCTTTTGATTAAAGCGATTAATTTTACAATTAGGTTCACATTGTGTCAGAATTCAGCGCTGCAAACGAACGAAGCGCGAAAATGGAAGTAATAAATACGTTAGCAGCGTCACTTGATTTACGTACACTGAAAATCGCTCTAAAATAAGCACATGATTGACTGGATTCACGGGGACGAACGGCTATAATTTGCACCGGGGGAAATCGATATTTTCTTCCATTACCTGGATCGCTTCGTCGCAATAACTTTTAATCCCCAACTTATTTTATGTTTTTAAATAAAGAGTTTCCACGCTCATGCATTTTGCGCAAATGAACTTGTGCATGTCAGTTTGCACAAGGAAGAGATGAGATTAGAAAAAGAGGTTAAGAAAATTCTTTCACATAAAATAACAAAACATATAACAGATGAAAAGATTCATCTTTTATTAGGAAATCAGGATTTCTATACAAAGTTGTTATTCAACCGCAACGGGGGAAGCTTTTCATAACTGAATAGTTATACATAGTTGAACAAAGCGCCGGAAAAGTTCTGTAGTTCCATTAATTAAGTTGCATCTGAAAGTTTCTCTGTTTGTGCACAATTAATTCCCTGAACTTTGTTTTTGCCTTTAGATTGGATATTATATGTAATTGCTACAGTCTACTTTCAAACAGACATTACCTTCCAATTTGTTCAGGAAAAATATTCAAACGATAAAGTTTTTATAAGGCGCAAGTGTCTCTGTTCAAGATAAAGTAAATAAACACAGTTTTAATTTGAATATAAATTGACATTCTAAAAGAACAAGTACCAAGCGCATTATTGATCATAAAATATTTCGTACCGAACATTTAACAATAAAAGAAAAAATTCGGACGTGCACATTTTTTAAGAAAAAAAAAACCATAAACGACAAACTTCTTTATAGCTTCTCTTTGAATCGCAGCGAAAATAGTTCGATTAGCTGATAAAAGATGGCGCCAGGTTCATTTTAAAATTTGAGGAACATTTTCACTAGTTTCTCTTCACTGAAATGAGAAATGAAAAAATGCGCACTTTTTTAACATAGCGCAACAAAGTCTTTTTCTTTTTGTGAACGCAGCGACAATCCACTAGATGGTGCTAGTAAAACAATACCGATTGTTTATTCAGTATTTTGAGAAAATACAACACTACCTGAAGTGCACATTTTTTAAGAAAAAGACCGTAAATGGCAGATTCCTTTTTTCTTTTTACCGCCTCTTTGAATCTCTTTGAAAAGAACATAGTTCGGTTAGTTGATACTAGATGTCGTCAGCTTCATATTAAAATTGAAAGAACTAAGGCCCGGCTTCACAAAACGATCAAGTTAATCGTGTGATTAAGTAGAAAACGCAATGAAAATTGTTTTCTTCAAGTTAAATTTGCAGCTCCTGATTTACCTAGGCATAAACAGTAGGCGTCATAAAACAAGGAAAATAGTATATTGTAGACCGAGGCGGTAAAGTGCTTGTTTTCCAGGTCGAGAGAAGATATGGACAGGCGAGGCGGCAAGCCGAGCCTGGCCACACTTCTCGAGACCTAGAAAATTGCTTTACCGCCATGGTTTACATATTATTTTTTTTCCTACACAGCATTATAATTAATTTTGTTAATATCACACAAACGTTCTTTTTCTCGAAGTAAAAATATTAAAATTGAGTTACTATTAAAATTATTATAGGTGTTTTAAAACACAGTGTTACGTGTACTAGCATGGCTGAGTGGTCAAGCCGATGGTTTAATACACCAGTCTCTTCGGAAGCATGGGTTCGAATCCCACCGCTGCCGAGTTTTTTTTTTTCTTGATAATTTTAATCCTTTTTAAAACCAAATACCAGTGGAATTAAATTAAAAAAACTTAGGGTGGGTTTACAGAAAGCAAATCAAATATTTAATTGCGAATTAAACTAATTACGATTAAGTTGCCATAAGAATTACATTGCGAAATGTCAAATTAACAACGTCATTAAAATTTGATTACAATTAAAGTTTCTGTAAACTGGGCCTTAGTTTGTTAATTTTTTGATGTCGATGAGAGCGCATTCCTAAAATTATTGTCGCGCCACCTAGTGGTAAAGCCTCGTAAATTATTTTCTCGGCTAGACATTTATGTTCATTTTGCCGGGCTAGCCGTGGAAACGTTCGCTTTCTCCTCTCTGTTGAGCCGAATTGAATTTGAATTGAATTTTCTACTAGTGTAGGAAAAAAAATTGTAATTGAGATAAATATGCCTACTGCGGTAGTTTTAAAAAAACTGTAGCGAATTTGGTTCTGGTCTAAGTCTCTAGATGGTGCCTGCAGTGTAACGCGGCGGTAATCATAAAATTTAAGAGTGAATGCTCTAAAACTGCAGCGACAGTCCACTAGATGGCGCCAGTAAAACAATACCGTTTGTTTATTCTGCACTTTGACAAAATGCATCATTTAAGCTCCGATCAAAAAATAAGAGCAATGACTAGGGCTGCGCGATAATGAAATTTTACTATCGAATAACGAATAATATTTATCGATGTATCGTTAGTTTTCAATTATCGATAAATATCGACATATCGATATACATATCGATAAATATCGACATATCGATATACATATCAATAAATATCGACATATCGATATACATATCGATAAATATCGACATATCGATATACATATCAATAAATATCGACATATCGATAAATATCGACGTATCAATACATATATCGATATACATATAGAAGATTTTTTCAATGCTTACCTATATCGAATAATTTATCGATATTTTTTGGAAAAAGTGATGGCCAAAAAAAAGAACATCTCCAAACTAAAAGTAGCAACGAGAAAGCCGACTAAACACTTGATTATTATAGTATCGATAATTTTCCTGTATGTATATCGATAACTATCGATATATAGGGGCGCTTCGAGGCTTGCCCGAGTGTGTACGTTTATTTGTGGAAGCGCTACAAGGCTTGCCCAAGTGTGTATGTTTATTTTGGGGCGCTACGAGGCTTGCCCAAGTATGTACGTTTATTTGTGGAAGCGCTAGAAGACTTGCCCAAATGTGTATGTTTATTTTGGGGCACTACGAGGCTTGCCCAAGTGTGTATGTTTATTTTGGGGCGCTACTAGGCTTGCCCAAGTATGTATGTTTATTTTGGGGGCTACGAGGTTTGCCCGAGTGTGTATGTTTATGTTTATATAGTTTATATATAATTTTTCTTTTACATATCGTCATTCGATAATAGATTTGATTATCGATAATTATCGACATATCCATGGCTTTGTACAGACCTAGTTATTAAGCACACAAAGAAGTTGTTCGTGTGTAAGAACAACAAACGTTTAGAATTTACAAGAGAGTAGAAAATACTTAATTTATTATATTTATAATGCTTACTGACTTGAAAACTACTTTATATTTTCCTCATTTTAAAAACAATAATGTTAAGTTGTTTATTTTTACAGGAAAAAGTAGCTAATATACACTACCGCTCATAAGTATTTGGGCACCCACAGTCTTATAGAATAATTTCAGTTCTTTGGCAATTTCTCGATTACTTTTGCCAGCTTTATGGTGAGCTATTATAAATGCACGTTTCAACGCTCATTTCAGCGCTCATCTTCTTTCTTTTAGCAACAGCTGTAAATCTGTATTTCGCTCAGGACGTTATTACTATGAATGCAGATATAAAACCGATTGTAAATTAGATAAGTTATCCCAAAGCCTGGGAAAGAATATTATAAAAGCGTTTCATAGAATATGATAAACCGAAACTCCTTCCAGGAATTTCCGCAAATTATTTTTATACTGTAACTAAATTGATGGTTTTATGAGTATTGTGCTATCGTAGGTAATCAAGTACTTTGAATAATAATATCCGATGGATTAAAGTGTAAATTTATCGCATTTCAGTAAACTAACCAGTAATAAGCAAACAGATTTTCTAAACATAATATTATACAAATAATGCAATAAAATAAGGTGCCCAAATACTTATGAGCGGTAGTGTATGTAATAAACTACCTAAATGATATTTAAATTAAATTTTACTTTTATTTTATTCCCTTGTACATACATACAAACATTACAAAGTACTGCTGCACTTGAACTCATCATAATCTTAAAATATTATCGCAGTCACCCACGAGCCTAGCTCATGTGACTAATTTGAAATTACTCTTATTAGGATTATAATGTATAAAAGTATGAAATTTTTGGATTTACTATTATTATTATTGTGATTATATGAATAAATGAAATGAGAATAAATGAATAAATAAATTTTAAAAGAAATACAAACAAAAAGTTAAAAAAAATAAGAATTAAAGTAAGTAAATAAGCTTCACAGGTATAGGAGAAAAAAAATTATAATTTATAATGTTTTATCGATAACTATCGATATATAACAAAATTATCGGTACTATAATAATCAAGTGGGATAACTATCGATAAAGGGGCGCTTTGAGGCTTGTCCGAGTATGTACGTTTATTTGTGGAGGCGCTACGAGGCTTGCCCAAATGTGTATGTTTATTTTGGGGCGCTACCAGGCTTGCCCAAGTGTGTATATTTATTTTTGGGGCTACATGACTTGCCCCCAAAATATATGATATATCGATAATTTTTCTTTTATATATCGTTATTCGATAATAGATTTGATTATCGATATTTTTGCACAGCCCTAAATGACTTTTCTAGATAAAGGTTGCAGAACTATCAATTAATAGAACGTTTGCACACAAAGCAGATAGGAAATATTCTTTTCTGAAAATGATGAAAAAAGAAGACCGCTCCTTTTGTTTATTATTGTTACAACGTTATTAAATTGCTCTTGATGGAACCATCAGTAAATAAAATCTTGAATTTTCTGATGCACGTAACACGGTCGTCTTTGTTTCGTCGCGTTTCATTAATTTTCTTTTAGCCGAACACCAAAAACAAAACAATTGACAGGCGCACGGCGGAAATAAGAATGTTTCGCGTAAGTCTAAAAACAAAAGACGATCGATAGTTTCGACAATTTCGTTAACGATGGATCGAATATAGAAATTCCGATTTTGTCAACAACGCAAGAGTCTATCAGCAACACTTCGAAATAGAACTTACATTCACTAAAATGAGAGAGTGCTCGTAAAATTTGAATCTTTAAATCTATTTTAAACAGAGTGACCATCCGATAGAAGCTGCAACAGATAGAGTGTGAGACCTCGGTTTCTGATCTACGGATGTATTTTTTACGTCGCGCCGGCGCCGTTTCAATTTCCATCTAACAAATTTGAAAACGCTATGTGGAAATAGAAAGTTCACCAAATAAAAACCGCGTCGAATAGGTCGATTGCCTTTGACAATTATTTTGTAAGCGTTCAAGCGAATATAATAATTCTGTTTTTATCAACAGTTAGTTATTAAATTTTTCGGTGGTCATTCGTTTCGTAAAGAAACGCTGATTAACGACAAGCTCTAGATTAAGTCCTAATGTCCGGTTTGCGCAATTTTTACGCATAAAAACACATAGAGCGCCATCTATGAACGTTGGCGCAATTAAAATGAGCGCCCTCATCGAAGTTACCTACAAACTTCTCACGGAATTTATTTATTATTATTTAAAAGCTTAGAGTATACGTTTATATAAGCTGCATTCGATTCACCGATTTGGATCGATTTAAATCGACTCAAAAAGAATGTATGCGTTTGATTCGTGCAGGATTCACCATAAGCCAAATGTAAAGAAACTGATCTGAATCTGATAAAAACGAATTGATTTCGGCTGCGAATCGAATGCAGCCATAAATCGTAAAGTAACGATGCGTTCGGCGCCATCTGTTGAGCGCCGCCACAACTGTAATTAGTTTAAAGTGCTCGCACTGTTCGCCCTCATCAGTTGTTATACTTATCGGGTTTATTAAGAAATTTTTAATTCTAAAGCAACGTATAAAATTCGGCGTGCATTTGTATTCACATGTTATTTATGATTAGTTTGTATTTGTGCGTGTAAAATTATATTCAGCGCCATCTCTCGATCTTCAGCGCAATCAAATTTTGTTTAAAAGGAGATCCCTGACCGATGTCGGGCTCTTCATTGAATTAATGATGAATTTTAGGACTAAAAAAGCTATCGCTCACGCTCGTGTTAAAAAAATACCTTCAGCGCCATCTCTTGTGCGTTAACGCTATTTTAAAAAATTTTGGATTTTAAACTTGCAATCAAATTTACGCTTGACTGAGAGTCCGTCTTTATCCAGCGGTTATTAAATTTCTGTTGAAATTTAGACCTTCCATCTCGTACTCTTTTTGTTCAGGTACATATATAAAAAAATATATATTCAGCGCCATCTATCGAAAGCCAATGCAACTAGAATCAGTTTCAAAAGGCCGTTTTTATGTAGCGGTTATTAAATTACTGTTGAAATCTAGGCTTCCCAACTCTCATACCTACCCGTACTCGACATGTCACGTATTAAAAAATACATATTCAGCGCCATCTCTCGCCAGTTAACAGCGCCATCAAATTCAGTTTTAATTACGTGCTCTATGGATGTTCTCCGTTTTTAAAACGTAAGTACGTAACGTATAATTTGTCTATGTCGTGCTTGCGCTTTAAATATGCATTCAGCGCCACCTGTCGAGCATTAAGACAGTTGGTCTCAAATGAGAGCGCCGTGTTTTACTGAATTTCTGATAAAATGTATGCTTTGTAAGGTGGGGGGTATATTGAAATCGTGGTTCTACGTAAAATTAGTTTAAAATAAAGCCTAGGACTCGCCGCAAACAATTAACATCCGGGCAACATAGCCGTCTACTTTTTCAGTCCGAAACGAACACGGTTTAATGAAAAATTACAGAAAAGCGAGAATAAGTAATTTTCAATGCGGGCCGAATGGAAGGCGAGCAGTTACAAGACTGCGGAATTTTCCCAGCGGGTCGGCGTTCGACGTGAACGGTTCGCGGCCGGGGGAGAAGTCCATTGGCCAATGGCAAACCTTTAATATATCCCACTTTCGAAATTACAAAAGAAAGGGGTTGTCCGAGATTGTTTAGCGTCGTGTTAGGACCAGTCCAAGTTCGAAAGGTCAAACCGCGACGCAATTAGACTTTCGCCCGAAAACTAAAAGTTATTTGCAACGAATTTTCTCGCCGTGACATGTTTATTTTCTCTCGTAAATTAAACGGTGATTGTGAAAGACGCTTGAATTTTCATCGGCTAATCATTAATGAGCGGAAGATTTATATTTTTCGACGTTATCGGTCAGAGGCGTACCGAATTGCGCGCGGTGGGAGAAGCGCATGTCCTTGGAAATTATAGTTCTCCCGCTCATTACTAATCATGAATCATCTCGCTGCGAAATTTCCGTTTCTTATAAGTTTGACATTTCAAAGTTTTCTTGACAGAAACATAACCTTTGCCTAAGTCTGCACGATGTGTCAAATCCTTGCCCGGATTTTATTATCCGCCACTGTATCTAAGTTTTAAAGACGAAAGAAACCACAAAAATTTAACGAGAAAATTGATTCGAAAATAAATTAGTTCAATTTCAAAAAAATGAAATTGATGAAATTTGAAACTAGGAAAATAAAAAAAGACTTAGCAAAACATCTTTTATAAATGAATTTCGCAAATTTTAGTTTCAAATGAAAAATATTTAACGTCATAAAAAAATGAGAAAAAATACAGAGACGATAGTGACGAAATTTTAAAATTCATGAATATGAGAAGAGGATGGAGTTATGCTTTTTATGTTTGATGATGTAACGCCAGATGCGTTTTATGTATGAAAACAATAATTATATCACAAAGGATCATAGCGTAACTTAACTGATTCTTTCTTGGCTTGGAACATTACAGTAAATTTTGTTTTGTTGAGATAAGTTCCTTTTAGGAAGCCTTCAAATCATTTACCTCGCAACTTCTGAATTATCAAAAGAAGAAAATTACAAGCGAACAAAATATAAGATTACAATGAATTTTGGAAGTTCATTAAATTTGTTGTATTTATCGTGGCAAGATATAAATAAATAGGATATTACACATTGATTTAAATTTCTCAGAGAATGACAATTTAGATTTTAAACTTGATAAAGCTATACACTTTAATAACAATGGACAGGTATGTTATTTATTAAATCTATTTAAAACTAGGTAAATTATACGAGAAAATATAAGTAATCAATTTTTTGTGGCAATAGATAGATCATTATATTAATTAATAATTTAATTGATTTTCTATACATGTTTTTAATTTTGACCAAAAACAATAACCTACCATAAATTTTGCTCGTCCCAACCATTTTTATTCACTCTACTTTCACAGTAACACCGTTCCTGTCCGAAAGGAAATCCTTCAGCGCGCTCACACGATTTCCAGCCACACTGTTATCCTGCAAGTGTCTGTGCAAAATATGCAACCCGCTGGTAATTTTCAAACGTCAGTTGCCTATCCTGTTCGAGGTCCAGAGCTTACTAAAGGAACGGGAGGACTCGCGTCGACGCATGCGTCTCTTCATTCAGTTTATTTTGGAAATCCGCGTCCTTTCAGGTATCCTTATATTTCATATGAAGTCTGGAAAGATAAACATAACGGTAGACACGAAATATCGATTCCGTTAGTTTTTTTTTTTTTTCTTATCGTCCGTTATTGCCTCTTTTTGTGGCAGGGATATTGAAATTTCATAATGGAAATCGCTAGGTATTGTGTCGGGCGAAATTCAAAACGACCCCCGTCTCGGTGGGTTAATAAATTTTCACCTGTTTAGCTTATATGACCAAGCATATTATTTGTTATTTATTTCATTATTTATTTTCGTTAATAAAATATGAATATATCATTAAAGCTGGTTCTTGTCCAATGAAAATTGTATCACAAACTCTTTTAATTAAATCGTTCGACACTTCTGACGAAGCTGTCGAACGACTGCGAAACGTTAAGTGTTTGTGCGCCATTTAGTGTCCGTTTAAAAGAGTTTGTGATATGAATATATCGATTGCAAGTTGATTTTCTCTGCAAGTAAATATGACTTCGGTAAGGATAACGTAAACCATCAGGAGTAAACAAGTTGCTCTCTATAACTGGATGATGTTCGAAGGCAAACAAAATTCGTTCGGCTTTGAAGTTCGTCTCTCAGAAAACAAATCATTTCCCTGTGTCATATTTATTCCTATCGATTTAGATGGTATTCAGGATATTTGTTTTACAATTTCATTTATTCCTTCGTGGATTTTATCAATTGTTAAATTTAGAGGGGGACTTCTTAATCAGTTATTTAAAAATATAAAGTCATATTTTATAACTTTGTCCCTTGGATGAAATTAGTACTCCCAATGCGAAACGCAATAAATAAACGAAATGGAACGCTTTCGTTTTATAACTTCAGTACAGGCGTCCCAGTCTGCAATGCATAACAAGGTTGTTTCATATGAAATTTACTTTTTTCATTCCTTCGTGTTATTTCAAGCACTTCTGTTAGTATTTTATGGGTGTCATTCTTTCACTTCATGTCTTCGTTTGACTCTAAATTTACACAGTAAAATGTTCGTTCTTTTTAAATAAGCGCTTGAAGCTTTCGCTCACAGTTTTGTTCTTACGCCCTTTTTATGACCGCTCTTATTAACTTTCCATGTCGGTAAAATAATGTGTCTTTGACTTGGGTTGATTTCTAAATAAATCAAAATTGATTCACTTTAAATTATTAAATCAGTTTCCTTCTCAACGTATCAACTTTAGTTGATGTTCTGCATATTTCTTCTGTTCGTAAATATTTGCTATTCATGGGAGGTAACAACTCAATCGCGGCGAATAGAGACGGAGGCTTTTAACGAATTAAGAAAATTTATGCGCATAATTTACTAAGTTCCCGTAAATTTCGTCGGTACTGCACAAGCACAAACTGTAGCAAATTATGGTAATTATTTTATACGTTAATAGTTGCGTATGGAGAAACTCATATATCAAACGCATCTGTAAGTTAGCAGCTCAGGTTTTTATTAGGTTTTACTAGTAGATAAAAGGAATCTTAAATGATTAAGGCCCAGTTTTACACTCGTGGAATAAGAATGGAATAACTGTTCGCCAAATATCCTCCATATCTACGTCACATTATACCAGCGTTATACCAATAATAATGCTTATCCGACGATTGTAAAATCGGGCCTAAGGGTCAGTTTCATAATGGAAGTTAAAGGATACTTTAAAATTAAAGTCACATTCAAATGTGTAAACAAATGTGTTTTCATATTTGTTTTGATATCTGAAAGTGACTTTAAATTTAAAGTCTATTATGAAACTGACCCTAAGTGTGCTACAACGAAAAAATTATCAAATTTTCTCCTTGTTTGTGCGGACATAAATTATTAAAAATGCATTTATTAAATGGGCATAACAAACCGAATGAAAGTTATTTCCATTTCCTTGGGTAAATATTTACTCGGAGTGCTTTCAGGTTATTTGCAGATAGCATTGAATTTCTTACGTAATCTTCCGTAAAATTTAGGCAAATATCGCACAGGGAATTTTTAAATTAGCATAACGCTTTATGAGCAATAATATTTATGTGGCTTGGACAAGTCGGTAAGCAATCGTAACTAACTAATTACTGTAATACAGGGTGATTCTTGAATAGATCGACAACAAAGAAAGACACATGATAAATGTATGCAAATCATCTGAAGTAAGTAACTCCGCACAAATTGTAAAAAATAAGAATAACAATAGCCTCATTTTGAACCTGTAATAGGTAGACGATTTCATGATCTAAAATTAAAACGGACAAACTCACGTGTAAATAATATGAAATAAATATATAGAAATGACAAAACTTTGCGGTCGTTTTCTACCACCATGAGCAATAAGTAATTTGTGTCTGTAACAGACTGGAAATCCACAGATTCATTTATGTTCCGCCTTGGCTCCACCAACCGGAAATAAATGAGATTTCGGCAAAAGAAACAAAAAAGATTAGACGAGACTAACCGTCTACATCCACATTCGTTTCTCTTACACAGATTTTGTGTGTAATCCTGCATCTCCTGTCACAGGAATTTACCGCTTGCTTTTAAGTCATAACGTTAGTTCTTTTGAGTACGAATCGTGCTCCCGGAAATTCTAGGTGCAGAGCGAGTATCGTAGTTTTTTTTCGTGTAGGAGTGTAGTTTTGATATTAGAATTTCAAATTTTCTGACTATAAATTAATTAATTGTTAATCGTCAAAATAATTTGATTGTGCCCAACACTGGTGTTGCGGGGCACCAAAAATTCTATTCGTTGAACATAACGTAGCCTGTGCGAAAAGGGTGAGGGAAAAATCCATTGAGGTTGATAAATTATTTACACTTTTCACAATAAATGGATTTTTTAGCACAAAAACTAGTAACCGAAAGTTTTGATTCCGAAATGCTCGTTCGTTCCAAGTAAAATGTAAACTGGCTATATTTGAAGACATTGGCAGCTTCTAATTGGTTGTCTGTTAACTGTATAATTTAAATGTGCTTTATATTTCCCGAAACTTTCCGTATATGTAAGAAAACATTAACTAATTTTTGTTTAATACATATGGCTGATTTATTAGAGGGCAAAACAAAAAAAGAATTATGAATTTAAATAGATTTCAATTCCACTTTTTGACCTAGACTTTAATCGAGAAAATAATTTTTAAAAAACACAAGCGAAATTCTGCCTGTATATTTATTTATAGCCTTTTTTGAAGTAGAAGTAAATCTATTTATAACAGCCGATTATTCTCGTGAAACAAGAATACACATCAAAGGAATGAAATTGCGCGTGAATTTTTCCCCCGTCTGAAGTTAAAGCAAAGATCGTTTACTGTGTTCAACGTTTACGTCAACAAAATTATTTTGCTTAAAAAAAATTAAATAAAAAATGAAGTAACTTACCCAAAGACTACTTAATACTCCTATGCTACAGTCACTACTACGCCAGTCATGAAATATTTCTCGTCTTACATTCCATTGGCTTATTTGGATAAGTAAATTCTATTCGTGGTATAAAAGATGGTTCCATTGTTAATTGTAATTATTTATTATCGTCGTACACTCGAGGAATATTAAGTGGGTTGAACTTCCATTAGCATTAAAAAAATGCAAAGTGAAATTATGTGTCGCAACTGAAATCTAATCACACGATATAAATGAAATGATCTGAAAGTGTATTTTTTGTACAGTTTTGTGCAATAAAGTTTTAAATTAGCGTAGGGTCCATATCTACAGAGAGTGGGGGCAAAAATTTCCATCAAAAAGCTACAAGCTTCAAACTGACTATACGACTCCATTAACTTCGAAAAGTTCGTTAAATTTATTTCAGCTGCGGTAGTCTGAACAAGTTTCAGGTTTTACTGCATATTCACAATGTTATCATGCTAACTGCAAAGACGGATGTGCTTTTACGATAATGAAGTAATAAAGACATCCCGAAATTAATTAAACAAAACGCCCCCAGCAAATATTCTTCGCGGTCTTCGAATTTACATTGCAGAAATCACAGTCGTGAAGCTAAAAGTAAAAAGCGAATGAATTCAATTCAATTCCCTGTGATTTTCGCAAGACGTAAATAATGTAAATGCAATGCAATTAAGCCATCATCTTGAAAAACCGTAGGTACCTACGTACCCACCTATTTATAGGATGCGAAACGAATCGTTCGCTTTCGATTCAAATCATTATTCGTTTCGAGCATTCCAATTATTTCAGCTGTAGGGGAGCAAGTGCCAGGAGAAAGAATAAAGACCCCATCATCACAATATGAATTGAAAATGTAATACCTATCTGCATACATAATGAATCCCAAATTTGGGGAGGGTAGCATGCAAATCTCAAATTACAATAAACACGCAATAATTCTACATAAAAGTGAATCAAAATTTGGCTACTGTCGGACGTGCTGTCCTACTTTAGTCAACATCACAGCGTAAGCAAAACAAATTTAGAATTGAAATTTTCTTTTGCATTGTAAAGTCTTTGCATTTAAAACGTTAAAAAATTTGAACCTGAAACAAATTCCACTACATGTTGAATACATGTTGTTACAGTTGAAAAATTCATTTAAGCTATTCCAAAATAATTGGCAGACACCCTGTATTTTTACGGAAAGCCAAACTTCAACCGCCTACGTGCTGGCCGCCATATTGTCATGAGGGGAATTTTCTAAAAACCACGAGGGGTTTTTTTCTGTGCCAGTCGTTTCCACCAGACCGACTCAGTGGGCACTAGTGCCAACCCACGAGGGGACGCCCAACATCGCCGTCCAGCAACATTGCCGCCGCCAATGCCCAACAACGCCGACGCCGCCGCCCGCATCGTCGTCGTCGCCACCCCAGCATCAGCATTGCTGCAGTCCCATCATCTGCCACTGCCGCTGTCCGTCCTAAAGAGAACGAGGACCATCTCCCTCGCCAGCTGTCCAAGAGAAGACACCCCTGGCCACGCTGTTCCAACCCGATCACCCATAGGCTGAGCAAAGGACGTGTCGTGCTCCAGCCAAGAACATTGTCACTGAGACCGACCTTGACCCACCACGCCAGTCGCGGACCGGCCTCGAACTTCGCCAGTCTTCCCCGGCTAAGGAAACGTCGCCCGCTGTTCCGTCTTAGACGAATCAACAACTCCAGTCGCCGCGAACGACCCAGGACCGCACCCCCAATTTTTAACGGACAGAACCACCCTCAACTAAATTAATTATTTAAATAAAGAGGTATTAATAATTTTTTAAATCATTGTTTTTAAAGCTCTACCCTCTGATAAACCTACGCACCCCAATCAACCCCGCAAGGCTAAGGACACACCGTCGCGACATAGTGGAGGCTTAGCGCGACATGGTGAAGGCCCTCAGCGTGACATGGTGGAAGCAGCCGTCCTTCATCGCGACAATATTTCACAATGTTTCACAACATTTCATCAGAAAAGACCATACGCTGTTATTTAGACCTACTGTATATCTCCATTTCACTCTGTCGCCCGGCTAAAACTGATTTCATTTGTAACGACTTTCGTCGTAGCGATAGTGGAAGGGTACGTCGTGCTCGTCTCGCGGTCATTCTTTCAACAGCGCTCGAGCCGTGCGTTTCGTTTATTTGTGTCTTCAATCTTTGTGTTTCTTTCATGGAATTTGTGATTGAAACCTGAAACGGATTTTCTCCGAGATTTGCTAAAGCACGCCGAGTGACTTACAAGCTCGTTAAACAGCTTTCCAAAGGCCTGCCTTTGTTGGCCATTTTGTGCAATTGATCCCCGTGAGTAACGCATGTCTCTGTCTTCCTTTAGGCTTCAAGTTCTAGCTTCGAATTCTAGCTTCAAGTTCTAGCTTCGAGTTCTAGCTTCAAGTTCTAGCTTCGAGTTCTAGCTTCAAGTTCTAGCTTCGAGTTCTAGCTTCAAGTGGTAGTTCAAGTTCTAGATTGTAGTGGTAGTTTTTCCCTTGGGTGAGAAAATCGTCATTTCTTGGGTGGAGAGAAAAGACCGGAATTGGAGTTTGAAACGTATAAAATCCCCGGCATCCCGGCCCACCCTTCGTTCGTGAAAGTGGATTCGACCGCCCTGCAGAAGCGACGCCGCTTGATGACGTAACACTTACGTCGAAATACGTCATTGACTGACTGCACTTACCGTCGTTGGAGGGCGCTCCCTCACTGTTGACAGCTGATTGTCATTACGCCGTATCCTCATTACAAGGTCGGAATTACTCTAATTAATATTTTTTAATTACACTTTTGGGTTGATTCACCTTCCGCGGCGTTGTAATTTTTATTCTCATTCAGTTGTTGATCAAGTGAATTTCTTTAATCACTTTAAACGTTAATTGTGAACGAAGAACAGATCTGTTAGTCGGAAAAATTCTAACTTGTCAGATTATTTATTTACTTGCGTGTTCGTTTCACTGGACCCCGTCTGGATCATATTTAACTTTGTAAATTGAACACCTGTTTATTATCTTTACCAAACATGGCCTTTACAAAGAAAATGAATCCTTTATACCTCAACTATTCGAACCATAATGTAGACTGGTTATTTGCGACTTTTAACTCTGGTTAATTAAAACTATGTATGTAAATATCAGAAGCAAAAGATGAAAATTGAAGGTAGAAACTTTCGTGTGTCCGTGTTACGCGTGCCCTCTGTATTTTCTACATTTATTCGCGAACTTATGTACTTAAAAACAGGGAAGTTTAAAACACAAACTGAAGTAAATTGACTCAGATGTCTCCCGGATATCCTGGAGGAGAGCCGCCCGGTTAAAACCCCCTTGTATCCGCAGTAGAAAGTTTCTCACATCATCTCGGTCTAAATTGATGAAGTTGCCACAGAAAATTCGAGTCCTTCTAAAATTAGTCCTTAGATACGCGTACTGCCGCCGACGCGACGCGACGTGTCGAATTTATTAATTAGTTTCTGCTAATTGCGGAAGTGTGTTGAATGAAATCACATGGCTGACTTTGCTAAAAATAATGCGATTGATTTCACATGCCAAACTTTAAAACGACGTATGTATTATAAGTAGGTCATATCTACCATGTCGTACATCTGTCTTATTGCAAGAATGGAAGCGATTCACTTAAATTCCTCTCATTCAATCAGACCCTTTGTATTCCCTCCTTTAAGGATGATATATGATAAGGGATAAAGCCGCATTTACTCTTGGAAGATGCCCAAGGCGTGAGCATTCGTGATTTTCTACGCCCAATATAACATTTTAAATCTAGATGGTTCCTTGCGTCATCCCTTCGTATTTGTAAATTATTTGCACCGGCTCGGTTGAATTTTTTAAGAGGAATCAATACTCGGGGGGAAAAACCCGAACACTATGGGAAATTTAAAATTCAGGGAAAGTTAGAGGGGGAGCTTCACCGGAGGGACTTTCACAAGTCCGATGATGATGATGCGCACATAGTAAACTTAATCTTGCAGAATAAAAATCGAATTCTGAAATTTAAAAATTAGTTAAAAATCAATGTATGTTTCAGAAGATACATAAAAATAAATAAGTTTATAATTAAAAATTATTTTGGTGATTTTTCCTTCCATGCACACAAAACCATCTACTTAGAAGATCATTATTTGTTAATCCCGTCGTTTGCGTTTAATTAATTAAAACTTGCAGTTACATCGAACTTAAACGGATTATTTTCATGCCAGAAAATTGCATGAAATGCACGTCGTTACATTAATTAATTAATTAGTAAACTGTTCTAGTGCATTTAATAGGATTAGCCGCAAACATGCGTCCCTCATTATCCCCAGCTAGGAACGACTGATAAAATATTAGGTGTGTCCTACTTCGCACGCCAAGCTTCTAGATTAGATGAACTTGTCCGTTTAATTGTTCCGGAGTTCCCTCAAGAATTAATTCTGTTGGAACCCAAAGGATTTGATCAGTAACAGGAAAATAGTTCTAGCTTTTCAATTTAACTTATTGTTAGACTACAATAATAAATAAATACGATGAAAAATTTGTTTAAATTTTAAAGATGTGCAGTAGATGCGCTTTCCCAATCTGGTTGGTCCTTCGACATCGAATTTGAGGGTTTACTAAAGTCATGGATGGATTCGATTTCTTCCTGGTACATGTGATTTGCTACCTACCTGTGTAGATAAGCAGAAGTTTAACACCGGAGCGAAATTGATCCAGTGTCGCCGGCAGCTTCAGTGGGACGGGAATGGGTTCTTAAACCATAACGCGAAGGCCAATCCAAAATAGGCGCCACTTAATTTTTTTTTGAAAGGAATTCGCGTAAAATTTAAGAAAAACACGATCGTCCAAAGCATGAACACAAGTTTATTAAAAGATTGATCACAAATAATCGATTAAATCAGACGGTGAACAACACAACTAACGTTAAACAATAAATCCTAACAATTCGGATTCGAAATTAATACAAAGTTAAATACATTAAAAAAAAACATTCACTTATTCTAACGCCGAAGTACTCGTTCGATGAATTACGTTTAGTAAGCGTAACGCAAGAGAAAAGGTGAATTCCTCCGAAATGGAGTTTACTTCGCGAGTATACGCAAAATTTACGTGTGCGAAAGCGACAACATCAAAACCACCGTAACACAAGAATAAATAAACATAAATATCCGACCTGATTACGTAGCATTCATACGTCTGTCGAGTCAGGGGCGTTCCACCGTTGCAAAGCGGTAAGCGGCGTCGCTGCTCCTCGGAATGTCGGTCTCCTTGCGGGGTTTAACGGTCCGCGCACTGGAGGGTCGGTACGGTACTACGGGCGGTATGATGATCCCAGTAAATGTCGCATGCACGGGATAGTCGTCCGAACGAAGAAAGGACAGCCAAAACGAAAAGCCTAAGGTGAGCAAAATAACCGTGAACTGCAAGATAATGCAAAACGATGGAGTAAACCTTATCTAAGTCAGAATAGGACGTAGGCTGAACACGAGTTGACACACAGTCAACTCTCTCGTACAGGTGAATTAATCAGAGTCGACCAACAGCCGTAAGATCTATTCTTTTCCTCCAAGAGAAATTAGAGCGGGAACCCACAAAACTAACTACACGCAAATCACCTGACGGTCGACAACACACTGGCAATTCCGGCGTTTTGCAAAATCGAGAGGGGTAGAAAACGGTATAAAGTGAGATGAACGGCGGTCTGTTTGAATCGTACCAATAACATAAGAATGTGACATCAGCGGAAACCAATCAAAATAAAGGGCAAGGGTTACGGACATACGCACCGGTTTCAGGTGCGGATGTTTTTAAAACAAAAGAATTCGACCATCCGTCGTCGTCCGCGTCACAAAGTAGTACTCTTTAAATTGGACAAATAAACACCGCGTAAATGCAATTCCAACCCTAAACAAGGATGGGGCTAATTTTATATAATGAACTTGTTCGTGTAATCTGAAGCTTTTATCGAAAAGCATGTTAAAAAGAAAGTTTTGGGTAAATTACACGAACGAGGAATTGTAAATTCCTACGCGTAATGTGGGAAACAAAACGAAGTGTGCTAAAAATAGATCGTAACGTTGAAATGTGTACTGTACAGGGTGTGTTCGTACACAGGCGGAAAATAAACTGTAACAGATTTCTATACAAAAGATAGAGTTATCATTTAGATTTAAACTTGGGCTTTTCCTAAATTTGAGAAATGCCGAAAGAGAGATCAGATCTACCTTAAAAAAATTATAAAGCTTGAGGCATTTTGGGTATTCGTTGAAATATCTTAGTTTAGCGTTTAATATTTATGCGAAAACCAAACAGTTGAACGACTCTTGTTAAATTACTTATTAAAATTTCTAATTATAATTACGTTTTGTAGTGACATAGTATAAGAGAAAGTCGTTAACCATAAAAGTGTCAAGTTCGTGCTTTGTTCTTCGTGGAAAACATCGTAAGGCTTTAAATTATTCAGCTTCGGCAAGTGATATACAGCCGCAAGGAAAGTAAAAATTCGCTCGTTATCACTTCACGCAAATGAAACAGTTGTTCTTGGCTCTAATTTATCACCCTTGTCACGAATTGATTTATCTCTTGTGCGTTACCACATGCAAAGAAAAGTAGATCTGTTTTGTGGAGTCACCAGGATCGATAAGCTCGGCAGACTCGAAAACATCTTAAAAGCTCTAACGAAACTTTCTCTAGCAAAACAATAACAATATTATTTACGACCGTATTAAAACAATGCTGATTATTTTTTTGGGTCTCATAAAAATAGGAAAGTAGAATGATTAATTTTCTTGAATAGTTGACGTTTTTCTTCGCAATTTAGACATTTATCTGGCACATTTTTATGATATCGAGCGACCTACAAACCCATTTTCTCCGGGGTGAGAGGGTCCTTCAGATGTGAACATGTGGTCGCCTGAAATAAAAAAGCTTGAGCCGCGGGAAAATATAAAATCGTACCTCTTCAACCCGACACAAATAGCAAAAATTCTGTTTTACATTTTCAGGTGGTATCCTGTTTATTTTCCAGACAAATTGTTACAATAAAAACTTTAGTTTCAGCTGAAAACATAAAGTACCTATATCTTATATTTAATCTTCGTTGAAAAATATCATTAAATTATGATCTATAAAGTTACGAAAAGGATTTCAAACAAGAATATACAGGGTGCCTCTAAAATGTCTGGGCTTGGCTTAACCACAGATCTGTGTCGTGGCAACCATGTTTTATACATTAGTAGTCAACTGCAAATAATTTGAAAATAAAATTTGCGTTCCTATGAGCCCTCATGCCCAAATATTACCTAAATTGATTCAAACGTACTTTTTTATAAGCAAAATTATTATCATTTTCAAGAAGTATAATACTGACTTAACGAAGTTACTGTTGAATATAGATAAGTTGGGTTAAATCATCTTATTTTGAGATCAGAAATATGTGATTAAATCAAGTGCACGCAGCTTGGAGACGCCCAGTATAAATGTAACGAATTCTACAAAAATTATTTATCTTGTGACAATTATAAAACTTAACGACTAGAGATTGTAGAAGGAGAATTAAATTATATTAAGAAGAAACTAGGTTTTTCCGGAACAAATAATTTCTATGAATTGCCTTGTCACTCGTAATTTCCAGAAAGGGGAGGAATCAAGGGTGGAAAATACTCGCTCGTTCTGCAAAACGTTGGCGCAGTTTCAAGGTGAGATCTGCTGAAATAAATTGCTACGGCAGACAAAAAGAATAATTAGAATTTATTATCTGCAGAGAAGCGAGAAAAATTACTTGGTTATAATCATTTCTGATAGTTATCATAATTGAAGGTTATTGGTTTCAAAAGTAATTCATTTATAATTAACCCTTCCAAAATTTTATTTGATTTTTCGTTTCCAAATATACGTCGGCGTCGTGCATAAACATAAACTTTTCCACAGCACCTCGAAACAGCCAATTTATGATTTTTAATAAATAACTTCCCAGCAATGTGTGGTGGCAGATCCTGCAACTGGAACTATTAAACTGGGGACTTATCACAGCTTTATTACTTTCATTTTTTTTGTATTTTTGTTTTACTATAATAGCGCACGCCACTGCCACCAAACATAACTCTTCAGACATCGTCTTGATTGATAACTGGACTATGAAGTCTTAAGACATGTTCAATCGTGTGTAATATGGCACTATTTGACGTTGATGTTCGGCGAACATGTACGCGCATACATGTGTTAAGACTTATTGGATTGTGTATTCCCTACTTTAGAGAAGCGTTCGATTATACTTATTACTTACGCGTTTGAACTTCTAACTTGTAATGCGCCCACTAGTTAGCCTTGTTTATTGACTGTTACGTACAAGTAAACAAGCAATAAAAATGTACAAACAAAGCAACTTAAGATTTATGGCCAATTTAAATAACTGGGCCGACCGTATAACCGGGGAGATTACCAAAAGGGCCACCCAGACTTTACTACGCCACGTGCATGCACTCTTAACCGTCCTTTCCAGACGGTCGCTACCTGCTGAGTACCTAAAGGTCTACCGCCGGCGCTACAGCAAAAGGGGTTAGTTTTACTGGCCTACTTCTATTTACAGTTGAACGACCCTTCGGAGAACCCGATATACAGAATAATATCTTTAATTGGGGCTTACGTGATCGCTGTGAATCGGAAACTACGTCGTGATAACCGTCCTTTTGGTGGAGCAGCAAATAACTCTTTAGAACAAGGAATTTGACACTTTAAATAAAACGCAACAATTAACTTTAATTAATTATTTCTTGAGAGAGAGAGAAGAAAAGAAATGGGAAAAACTCCTGATATCAGCCTCTGTGGGATCTGATATCGTGAGCGAAAAACCCTTGCGTTTGAAATCAATACAAATAAACAAAAATTACGATTTTCAGAAAGTACAGTATAACTCGTTTAACAACCTTCACTTTCGAACCTCGGCGCGATCTACTTTATTTCGATTCACACCGTTGGTGGTTTAATGTCTACACAGATGTTTGTTGGAGAGCTCTACTCCTTAATTAGATTAATAATTAATTCGAGTTTCAACTTAGCTTGAGTCACTTCTGATCGTACTCAAAGACTTGTTCTGTTTAATAAACCAACGCACAACGTGTCACAGTGGGACCACAGTGTACTTAATTAATGGAGTTAATTAATGAATTAATCAGATGTTTTGGAGAAGCATGTGATACAAAATGCCGCCCGCCTTCAGCGATCAATTTGCAAGTAAATCAGTAGCAGTCACCTGTTTTTCAGGGACTCCCGTGGGAGGTGTTGGGTACCTATCTCTAGCTAACCTGATTAATACGGTGGAGTGTAGTGAGCCGAACTTCTTCTACTCCCCCACCAGAGCGTTAATTAATTGCTTTGAGGGCAGTACTCACTTGCCTGTTTTCCAGGACCCTCTGTCTGTCGCTCTTTCCCCGTCTCACCTAGCTAATTAATTTATAGCGCAAGAAATTAGTTTGACAGTTTTTTGCACTCCACTATGGGTGGTTTTGGCATTGTAGTCTCTAGGCAATCGCTTCTAATTAACCGACAAATCTTTCGGCAAAGACCACAGTTTGACCCACACGCATATACAGGGTATGAAAGAAACTTTGTTAAGAAGATGGCTAGGAATATGTAGTTCAAATTGTTTGGTTTCGTGATTTCACGAAATTCGTAATGCCAATTAATTGTCTTGATTTCTGAGTTAAATTGTGCTGGCACACGTAATTTCGGCGGCCGATGTAACTTGCCTCACGCCAGTTATTGAGATTGGCGACTTCCTTGTACAAATCGAAAAACAACCTTTATATTTGTATATTTTACATATATTTTTCTCAATTTATTTTGCGGTGACATATTGGTCTCACGAGGCCTGCTGTGGTATCGTAAGTCCTGCATGGCCATGTGAGTCCAATGTGGTCCAATGCGTTCAAACTCTCCTTACGCGTCACATATCTGCGCATAAATACGCTGATTCATTTGTGCTTGGTGGTCTATTACGTCTTATGAAGAAGAACACGCGCTTTTACTTAAGTTATGGAAGGAACTACTAATATAATTTTTTGAGTTATCTTCCCACTACAGTCCGACATGCCGCGTGGTGACACATTGGTCTCACATTTGTAGGCTAAGGATGTAAAAAGGTCCAGCTGGCCGTAGTTTTGCTGACTGTATGTATTTTAGTATACTCTGTGAAACCTATGTGGTGCGACGTGGCCCAATAAATATTTTATAGATGCGAGACCATCCTGGTATCGCGCGGCCATTATGTCCCAAAAAAGAGCGAGACCAACATGGTCTCATATGGCACTCAACGTGTTAATGCAAATCAAATTATCCCTACGCAATTGTTACCACCAAAGGTGCCCTGAAGGAATATAAATAATTGTCAATTACCTAAGTCGTATAATCCGTGTCCCACTTCCGCACCTGTTCACTCTGATTAAAAAGCACTCGCGTCGCGGCGCACGCGTTCGTTTGTTAATTGCCCTCCTTAACACACTGAATTTAAACCGTATCGAAATGATGATTTAACTATAAAATTGATAAGGACTACAGGCGCCTAAGGAAAAACTGCTAAGCCAAATGAGAATTGAACTCGACCGTTCTCGTTAAAGCGTCAATGCTATCTGTCTGTTTCTTCCCATCCCGTACTTTCAAGAAAACCATTAAAACACACCCCCTCGGACTTTGCAGCGAAATTCTGAAATCGCTTCGACCAATCATAGCCGTAGCATTAAGTTCACACGCACGCCTATCCCAGATGCCCAAAAATATATCAAGAGCCCCCCCATTAACCTAGCTGTTTGTCTGTCGCAAATGAAGCCCCCATAAATTTTATTATTCAAGTGTAAGGGCTGACATTTTTAAAGTATCTGTTGCCTGACTGAAAGGGAACAGACTCCAGCGAAGGTTTCAACTCGCAATGTAATTTGATATCTTTAACCACATGGGCCATTTATCTGCAATTTTAACGCGACAGAATGTGTACAAAATCTAAGAAACCAATTTAAACGTCAAAGAGATTTGTTTTACGGTGTCTGCGCATCTACAGTGGATTTGAAAACGCCAGGTTTGGAAAAGAAACAGACAAAAACAACACACTTTTACTTAAGAGTAATTCGATATGGTTTTTCCGCTAACGTACAAGTACCTGCGATTTCAGCGTGACTAAATTTTGTACAGAACTTCGAAATACCCAGATAAAGGTTATTCTGACAGATTTACAACTAGCCGAGGGTGGTCCACTCTGAAAGGAAAAACGCGGCGCCTCGAATTGTTGGCCTACCGCTCGCAAAAATACCGCTGCAAACTCCGAGAATCAGGCCATGTGTTTGTTATTTGAAATTAGACATGTAACAATCGATTTTATTTTGAAAACAATTGCCGCGCCCCCTTCAAAGTCTAGACAAGTCCATAAAATGAAGCCCATTCTTAACTAGATTCTTTCGCGTTTTATTTAGATTTAGTATTCTGGTTTAACGTTAGACTTCTAAAAGCTGTTGAAGCTACCAAATTTATTCTAGATTCCTTAGTGTATCATTTTGGACTTTCAATCTTGAAAAATTTCGAAAAAATCGCCGGCGCTTCTAGATTTAAAGTCTTTGCACTTTAGTTTAAGATTAGACTTCCGAAAACCGGTGAGGCAACTAAATTCATTCTAGTAGATTCTTAGGCGTTTCGCCTTGGACTTCTGAATCTAAAACAGTTTCAAAAGTGAGTTTGTTGGGGCTTCTAGATTTGAAGGCTTCGAGCTTTGGTTTAAATTTGGACTTCTAAAAGCTACTGAGGCTCATTCTAGATTCTCTTAAGTGTGCTACGATTTATGTTCCCTGCTAGGAAATCATGATGTAGACAATTCACTGTAATCGTTGTACTTTTAACTTCTATGTAATGAAAATATTGGTATAAATAATCCGAGCTGGATGTTGGAAATCAATCGGTATTCCGATTCACTAGAAGAGATGCGTCGCCCTTATTTTCATCGAACGACTGACGTAGTTCCACTCATCTACACCAGGCCGAAGATATCCCTTGCTGCCGATGTATCCAAAAGGACCGACCAGATCGGCACAGCATCGCTTCTTCGGACGAGTCCTACCCTGAGGTCGAAGACATGCCTTGCTGCCGACGCATCCAAAAGGAGCGATTAGATCGCCACAGTATCGCTCTGGGCAACTCTTTACCCCAAGGCTGAAGACATCCCTAGTTGCCATCTCCATCACTTCATTGGATCTATGCAACCCCGAGGCGTTCATTGATATTCACGTATCTGCACTGTTACTGTTGATACCTCCCGACTCGGCAGGATCCACGAGCCACCGCCGAGTAACACCCATCGCATCAACCCTCTGCGCCGCATAATCCTTCAGCCGACATCTCGACGCCAAGTTTCCCGGACTGGCATTTCCCCGCATCAAGGATTTGTAAAGTACAAAATTTCAAATAAAAACAAGTATGGAATGCAGGCAGTTTTATTTATTTTGTTTTAGAATACATTCAAATCGACATTTTTCCATAATCATATTTATCGAAATCCTGTTCGAATCACCAATAAGGACAAAATGACATTAATTCACTGGGACTACACGAATTGTGACAACAAGTAGTAACGAGATTACTCTTCTTCTGCATGCTTTGCCTAAATTTATTAGGTATAAAAGAAAATGCCTGAGTCCTAATCCTGAACGGATAGGCGGGATAATCCGCCCAATCTTGAACATCATTGGAACCGCTGTCCGCGTCGGAAAGGTCGACTGAAATTATGAAAATAATTTTTCTAATTTATGAGGTGTACTTATAATGCTTACATTCCATGGCGCGTTTTCCGTTGCCCCCACGATTAGGACGCGGACATACAGTTTTTAGCAAATTCCGAAGCTGTTCTCCACACAAACTCACGTTTTTCTCGTTTTTTCTCTTGAAGTTTTCGGCTCTCGATCCAGTCAAAATTATCATTATGACGAGACAAAAATATAAGCGAAACATCTAAAACAAAATTCACAAAAGATTTAAATATAATTTATGATATAACGTACCTTGCCTCTAGTTCGATGGTTGCTGGTGATGTGCAGTGGTGAGATGTCTTAATTGCTTTATATATACTTTAATAGTGTAGCAGAAATTAGGCTCACCCCCTTTCCTTATACGGCATCGACCAGATTATTCAAATTCATTTAAGTGTCCTTTCTCATAACTGGGTCTTCGCTACATTCCAAATCAGTGAACATTTGGTGCATTATTAATTGGAATCGACGTATACGTTGCATTTTGAACAATCTCGTTCCGTTGTTTACCTCCTTGTTTATGCCAGGATGACTTAAATCTAATCTATTTTTATACAAAAAAAAAATAACTGCACAGGAACACTTGTGGATAATCGAAAGATTGTACTTTGACATGGTATGTTCAATTTTTATTAGTTAAGTTACGACTATCTTCTTGACATTTATTCTGTTAAGTAGCATTCCAAAAATAATGTATAACTTGAACTTTAGAAAATCCTTAAATTTCACAAACCATAGTGTAGCGAAAAAAATAATTTTGAATTATATCAAAGAGTTTTTTCTTTTCTGTATAAACAGAAACCTCCTAAGATCCTTTACCATGTATCTGATTGTAAGTACAGCGACAATAAATAAAGAATAAGTACAGAAAAGATTTTGAACGCATTATTTTCTTCAAAGGAAACCAAAAATGATTCCGCGATAATGTATCTAAATAACTCATCATATTTAATACCCCCCGATTAATGGTGACATACACCGTAATCCCTTGTCAGTGTGGAAACGGAAATAATACGAAAAAGTGATGTATTAATTAAGATAAATCGCTCTCAGCCATAAGGACATGTTTACAAATGATATTTACGTTGATGAAGTTTGACGTACTTTCTCATAAAGCTCGAATAAACTAATACATATACTTTCAGTTAATTGATATTTAGAGTTGTCGTTTTATTTCGCAATAAACATATTGCTATATGTTCGTTAAAATATCGAAAGTACTTAAATTTGTGTAGTAATGTTATGACTAAAGCATGGATTTAGGTGCATTTTTAGGCAATGAGTCAAATCACAAAATTTTATAATCTTTATGTTTAACTCAAAACTATCCGCGAAATCAAAAGTAATTGCACAATATGACATTTGGGTAAAAGTAACTTTATTTTTTATCAATTCTGTGAGATTAAAACATAAAGAAATGTTAAATGTCAAAAAATTTGCTCAGTAAAGCTCTTAATAAAAATGTCATCTTCGCCATTCATCATCAATCACCATTAATTTATATACTGTTCCTCTATATCAATCACCATAACATCATCGAACAAATTATGTCGCCTTCTCGGCAACGTTGCATTTGGATGAAAATATTGATCAATAGGGACCACAACGGCTCCACCGAAATAATCCAAAACGATCACCTCTTCAATATTGACCTTGGCCACGTAAAAACCATGATCTTAAAAAGCAATTTCCGACTAACTTTATTTAGTCACTCCATACAACATACCTTCAGGCCAGTACTTCATGGCAGGATGTCTGGCGTAGAGTGCATTTTTGGCGAAGCTAAATTCGGGAGTGTTGCTAGTCACTTTCACCAATTTTCCAGATATTATGAGCCTTGCGCAGCGGGGATCCTGCGGGTCGAAGTTTTGGGATTTGCAGTAGTCCACTTCGGCTAAGGAGCACATTATTGTAATGCGATTGTCCACCTAAATACAGCACAAAGTAACCTTGAATTGATACTCGTTGTTATTAATACTTGCCAGAATATCTTTGCCACTTAAATCCAAATCGGTCATGTATAAATAAGGGACTCCGGTTCCGTTGCTAACTGGGCCGTCACTCATGGATTTTAAGGTGACGAATGGGTAGCCTTTAACACTGTCCAAAGTAGAAATCGTTGCAATCGACACCCAATCTGCAAAAATTGTAGATAGCACCATACATGTATGCACGTGACAATAATATACAATGTGGCTGATCTCTGACAGGTGCAATCCTTATTCAGGATGGGCAAGAACGTGTTAAACTTGGTTGGGATTTTGAATATTATTTTTTAGTATAGAAACTACTGATAAGGTTTAAATTTAGCCGATGAATCCAAAACTACAAATACTGTAAAAATGTCAACGTTTACACTTGAATATTAAAATTTATGGGGGGGTTTCATTTGCGACAGACAAACAGCGAGCATTCCGATGAGTTAATAGAGTGTCTCTTGATACATTTGGTATCTGGTATAGAAGTGCGTGTGAACTGGATGCTACAACCAGGATTGGTCGAAGTGATTTTAGAATTCCGCTGCAGAGTCCGCGGAGTGTGGTCTAATTGTTTTTCTTGAAATTAGGAGACCCGAAGAAATAGCAGATAGCATTGAAGCTCTAGCGAGAACGGCCGAGTTCAATTCTAATTGGGCTTACTTGTGTTTAATCTTAGGCGCTTGTAGTCTTAATTCAATTTTTTTTTGTTGTTTGTTAAAACATTTAATCCGGTCCGGTTTAAATACAGTGACAAGAAGGGCAATTAGCCCTTCTTGTCACTGTACACACACGTAGGCGTCGCGACGCGAGTGTTCTTAAATCAAGTGGACAATGTATAAGTGGACACGGATTATACGCCTAGGTATTTGATATTTATTTGTTTCCTTCAACGCACCTTTAGTGGTAATAACTGCGCAGAGATAATTTGATTTGCATTAATTAGACTAAAGAATCAGTCCGGTGCATAGTACCATTACATTGAGATAAATTTAATCAACTATTTTTAGTTACTTTACAGCGAGTATTAAAACTCACTAGTGACTTTCATCTTAGAAAAATTGAAGGGTCAATGTTTCTGAATTAATAGACTGTCACGCCAAAACCACCAATAGTGGAGTGCGAATAAGGCAGTCAAAACGGATTTCTTGCGCTTTAAATTAATTAGCTAGGTTAGACGACGAAAGAGCGACATACTGAGGGTCCTCAACAAGAAGGCACACGGGTCAAGTACCGCCCTCAAAAGCATTAATTAACGCTCAGGTGACGTAGTAGAAGTAGTATCGGCTCACTACACGCACCGTATTAATCAGGTTAGCTAGAGATAGGGTTAAAACAACACCTCCCACGGGGGGCCCCTGAAAAACCAGGTGATTGCTACTGATCTACTTGCAAATTAATCGCTGAAGGCGGCATTTGTATCACATACTTCTCCAAAACATCTGATCAATTCATTAATTAACTCCGTTAATTAAGTACACTGTGGTCCCACTTTGTGCGTTGGTTTATTAAGCAGAACAAGTCTTTGAGTACGATCAGAGTGACCGACACTGTACCAAGACTCGAGTTAATTTGAAATTCATTAATTAGTAATCTAATTAAGGAGCAGAGTATCCCAACAAACATCTGTGTAAACATTATACAACCAACGGTGTGAATCGAAAGAAAATAGATCGCGCCGATATTCGAAAGTGAAATCTGTTAAACGATTTATACTGTACTTTCTGAGAATCATAATTTTTGTTTATTTGTATTGATTTCAACGCAAGGGTTTTTCACTCCAGCTTTCCAATCCACAGAGGCGGAGATCAGGAGTTTTTCCCATTTTTTCTTTCTTCTTTTTTCAATAAATAATTAATTAAATTTAATTGTTGCGTTTCATTATTAAATTATCGAATTCCTTGT
The DNA here is from genome assembly GCA_033060865.1 of Dorcus hopei. Taxonomy (NCBI): domain Eukaryota; kingdom Metazoa; phylum Arthropoda; class Insecta; order Coleoptera; family Lucanidae; genus Dorcus; species Dorcus hopei. The sequence continues at coordinate 50,886,655 of CM065419.1, forward strand.
CCTGGAGAATTATTTCACTGCTCCACCAAAAGAGAACCAGGTTATCACAACGTACTTGCGGGGTTACATTGACGATCGGGCCATAGTTAGGTAATATTATAATTATTACTAGTACTGAACGAGTTCCGCAAAAGTCATTCAACCGTAACCCATTTCGTAGGATTAACCGTTAGCATGGCCGGCAACCCAGTAAGCAGGTAGTGTAGTTAGGTGCATGCACAGCGTAGTCGAACATCTGTGTGGCTTTCTCGGGACTCTAGGTAAACGGTCTAGACAGGCATTCCCTTAGTGGGGTTTGTTGGTACATATTTATTATTTGTTTATACAATTTTATTGTCTGTTTACTTGTCAGTAATAGCCAGTAACCAAGTAATTGGGGCAGGCGCATTACAGCTTTAAGGGTGAGGTTTGCGTGCAGGAGGTGCATTTTAGGTGCGCATGAGTGCGCATTTTTTAAAGACTATGCCGGGTAGACGATTTCCTCTTTTCTGTACGCGTTTCTGAAGTGAGTTGTTAAAACTTTGCGTAACCCGACGCAGCATATTCAACGGGATACTATCGATCTCTTTTTAATTCTTGAATATTCCGTAGATAATCGACGAAAATCTTACTCCTGAGGTAAGCCCAGGCAAAAGAATCATATGCAATAAGGCCATTCTGGAGATGATGTATCCCGGAAATAACTTTGCAATCCTGTTTCTTCAAATCGTTCAGTCCACTCTTTAATGGTGTGGAACGAAGGAACTCTTCCGTAACACGGGACCCCGAAATCAATTCAAAACTGCCACTGTGCAGCAATTACACAGTCGTTATTTTTATATGTATAAAATTTAATTACATAAGCACCAGACCACTGATTCATACTAACAAAATGACAGATAAGTTGACAAAAAGATTCATGGTCAGCTGTGCATAGTTATGAAATAATAAAATTTTCAAAAATTCCCGCTCCCATGGATCACCTTGGATCTTTGTAGAGGTATCAGAAGCGATAGAGGTTGGAAGATGAAGAGAAATGCCCATCCCAAAAACTTTTAGTAAAGCATTTCGCGAAACGTCAAGTAAATACTTTAATATACTTTTGCTGGATCTAAAGTTGTTTTCTTTTCCATATACCGGGTGTCCACTTTGAATAGGCACCATAGGGATTTCAATGCACTTTTTTTATTGTAAATTCCTGCTCTCCTAGCACACATTTTTGTATTCCATCCACAGTTTTGATTAAGTAGGCAAACTCCTAATTGATTTCTAAAATTTTGTATTGAAAATAGAGACTTCAAACATAATTCGCATTGAAAAATATCTATTTCTAAATTAGTAACATACTACACTAAATTTTCAAATAATCCGCCGTCTGCGGCTAACCTGCCTTATAAAAAAAAATAGAAGCTTCTACGAACATTGCTTAACATTCTAGAAGTAATAGTTGCCCATTCTTCCATTAAAATCGCGGAAAGGAGTCTAATTTTAAACGAGGCCGCAAGAAAAAATCGTTTCGTATTAAATCCGGCGAACGTGCAGACCATCCTTGGTCAACAAACCTGCATTCAGTATGATGCTTTTTTAACAATAATTTCAAAACAGAAGCAGGACTTCAATTATAACAAATTGCATTGAAATTCCTATGGTGTGTAATCAAAGTGGACACCCGGTATATACATTGCTAGTCGAAAGTTCCTTCCCCCTCGTTAATTTTGGAATCAAATAGGATAGAAAGTTCAGACAATAACCAAATCACTGAACGTAAAAAGTACTAATTTTTGAGATATAACGCTAATTGGCACTGTGCGCACCATGGACTTCAAAATTTTAAGTGGCAAGATGGCTTGAGTGGCATCATTTTAAAGGAATTTGATTCTACATTCAGAGACGACATGGCAGTCTTCGTTATATCTCTCAAATTAGTATTTTTTATGTACATTGATTTGGTTTTTGTCCGAACTTTCAACCTCATTTGGTTACAAAATTAACAAGGGGGGAAGAAACTTTAGACTAACACTGTATATCATAAGGTCTGTTCCTGCAGCAGTTCCTGACTGGTTGGAAACCGTCAGAAGCATGCGCCAATCAAAGTTTCACATTTAAGGCGGTTCTTGAAAGCGGTGATTAATTACATGGGCGATTATATTTGACAGTTTCAAACTAGTCCAGAACGTTGCAGGAACAGATCTAATATAATCAGTTCTGGCCAATTAAACTTTTTTGACATTTTATTTTATTAATATGATCCATGTAATATAAATATGTTGGTTTTATATTTGTATTCTTTCTCAAGAACTATTAAAAGACCTATTAATGTAATATAACATATTCAATAGTAGATCATTATATTTTTATGAATTTATGCGTTGCATTTGTGACAACCTTGAACATTTTACTGAAATAAAATTTTGAATTATTTAGAATTTGAAACAACTTACTTGAACTTTAATCCAAGCAATAACATCAAATGAAAAACAGATAATGTAAATTAGAATAATCATAACACAAGGTAATACTAGGTAAATAGAATGAATGTTTAAGTTTAATTATGGAATTCAAAGGATAGATTAAACGGTTATGACTAAGTGAAGTCACTTGTGGTTCTACTAAGAACTGAAAACAAAAAATTTGAAAAAGAGAACAATTTAACTCCTTTTTCCTGTAACTGAAAGCAATGAATTAAGAAAAAAATAATTGCACTTTTGAATTTCAATCTCTATGAAAGCAACAAGATAAAATCACTATTTCATTTCATGCACGTAAACTAATCGTATTTTTTGAGTTCGCACTTTCTTGAAAAAAAAAAACTTTACTGTTTTTTCCTGAATTGATTAATATTTCGGCTGAGAATACCTAGCGGATTCCTTAATAAATATTTACCTGTAACGTGAATTATATATCTGGCCATTAGAGCAACATCTTTATGTGGCGGAACGGTTTGACCATCACCATTCCCGAGCAAAAGCAAAACCGCAGAGAGCAGAACAGATAAAAACCGCATGATGCCCTGGAACTTATTGATCACTGAAAGAACTCGCAATTAATCAGTTCAAAAACAAACCAGCACTGACGCAGTAAATTCAATTATTCTACTTTACGTTCTAAAATTACTGCACTTACTCATACAAAAGCCAAACGCTGGCACAGTTCTTCGCCAAACAGCTTATCACAGTGACGTTCCGTGTAGTTTATATCCATACTACAAACAAAAGGTGCAAAGGTCACGGTCTTAAAATGCCTATTTTTGTAAGTTGTCCTTATAATCATATCGTACCTCTCGTAATGGATTTTACTTTCAAACATATGTGTTGTTATTTTGCTAGTAAGACTTTTTTGATTCTGAAAAGGTTCAGGATTTTGCCAATTATTTTTATATGTGGGCTAAATTATATTTGCATTTGTCAAGTTCTATGAGCAGAAGAGACCAAACAATATTTTAATATTTATTTTTATTATCTAATCTTGGTTTCTGACCTGTGGTCTTAACTGCGGTTGCTAAAAAGGATTAATCTACACATCTAACAAATTTATTATTAAAACTTATTTATATTTAACAAATATGTATAATTCACACTCGTTCAGAAAGGAAATAAAAATTAACTTTTATGACTTTCAATTCTTTATTACAATCATGTAATGCTGCATCATAATTAATCATTAATATAAAAATTCTGCAAAATCATTCGCAAACAAAATTCACATAATATTAACTCTTAGCTTTGGAATTATAGAAGTTTGCAATCATAAACTCTTTCAAGAGTTTTTACTTCTTTCTTAAGTTTTATTAAGTTGTATTGATGCTCAACTTTATGAATATTCTTCCTTAGGAAGTTCCTGCAAATGAAATTCCTTCATTAAGAAAACTCCTACGTACTTACAAGTTTTCGAAATACCTGGCGTAAGCAAAATCTTTAACGTCGCATAAGTAATGCAAATACGGGACAAAATGATGCAAAATTCTTTCAGAATATTGACTGGCAAGTTTTTCGAAGCTTTTCCTACCGAGTGCGGAATCTCCATAACGACATTCTTGTTCTGCTATAACAGAATTGAAAACAATACCATCTGAAAAGTAAAAACGATTTAGGATGTTTTTGTCAAGATTAATTATGCCACAAATTACTTATGCAGTAAGGATTCGCTGTTTTGATCGTGGTTATAAATTGCCTTGCTATCTTTAGATCTTGCTTGTAGCAGAAGGACAAAATTTTTCTCCACAAGTACACTTCACCGCCATGATGTTTTGCCATGTCTTCAAGAAGTAAATCTGCATTTTTATAGTCGTCGAGTGCCAGCGAAGTTTTAAATTTTAATATTTTTTTCTTAAATTCTAATTTCTAGAATGAAACAGTAACAGACGGCATTTTGAAAATTTGAATGATCACTTACCTTCACCTTGTCAAGAGTACCTACAAAAAAGATTACTATCACTTTTTTTGTTGCATATAAATTAAATATTATACTCTACGCGTATTACATATTGCTATGTTACAGGGCCTGAAGTTATTTTTTTTTTAAATATTGAAAATAATAATGTTTTAAATTTAAAATATGAAATAATGTTAGCGAAGCACGAGGTGCAAGTTTCAAAATACAAAATATATTTTATTTGTTTATTGAAGTTAACTTTAGCAGAATACAAAATATAAATATAATTATTTAAACTCATCAAGTTGTATTGTATTGACAATACCAACTTCGCTGCAAACACAACTTTATTGATAAAACGCCGAAAATAAATTAGGAGTAATAAATAATACCGAAACACTTCATTGACTGCTTTACATAATATAATATCCAGAATCTAGTTTATCTCAACAATGATTAATCAATATGAGCATGCAGACTGAAATCTCTGTAATATACAGGGTGTAATCAATTAAGTTTCACAAACTGTAACCACTATAAATACATAAGAAAAGAAGCGAAGTTATGACATATGTTTGGGGAAAATGTCCGAAAAACCGTTAGTTTTTACATAAAACGTTTGAGAACCGCTGGCTTAGATTTAAAGCCCTGGCTGAGCGGAGTTTACTATTACGCGCAATAAATGACAGGGCAGTAAACCCGCAGATGCAATACAATAAACGTTGAGGCAGTCATTTACTATTTTCGTACGAAAGAATACGGCGATTTGCTACCTACCTGCGTAGATAGGCAGAAGTTTTACATTGGAGCGAAACTTTACTCCAATATTGCCAGCCAGCTACAGTGGGACGGGAGGGTTCAAATCCAAACCGCGAAGGCCAAAACCCATAAGAAAATAGGAGCCACTTAATTTTTTTTGAAAGGGGGACAAGGTGAAAATTAAGAAAACCCGTTACATCCAGAACACGTCAATTTACTTAGTCACAAACAACAATCATAAAAGAATATACACAAATAAATAATATATGGGGAACACAAACGTTTACAACATATTCAACTTGGTCGGATCCGAACTTCGCATTAAACTATATTAAAATAATTCAAATCGTAACTAGTGCAACAGAATACAACAAAATACAATCTCCGGTTATTTGCGCGCGTCAACGCTCGTCTACTTTATCATATTTAAATTACACCGGCGGTTACGCAATAAGTTGCAAGTTTAATTGCGGCAAAACCAAAGTAATGGATCAAAAACTAAATCCGCGAAATATCGCTCAAAACTAAGAAAAGAAATTGTAACGCTCCGACCTTTATTCCTTTGATGTCCGATTCGTTTGTCGGTGTCTTTGCGGCAATGTCGCAGCGACGCTTTGTAGTGTGCCGGCTTTCGCGTAGAGGGGCGAGGGAGGGAACTTCCAACGCCGTAATTCGCGATGCACCCAACGAGAAATAACTCTTGATATAGGTCCAAGATTAAAATCTAGGATTAACGATAGCTTTTGCTAGAAGCTCACGATAAAAGCCTATAAGCAATAAAATAAAACGAACACATAAGTCGAACCGAGAGTTGCTGCGTATAGAACTTACCTCGGTCTGTTACCGAAGCTGGGACAAACCACGGGACACGCGGTTTTTCCTGTCTCACAACTGGGTCTAATCAGAGTCGGCAATTAGCCGTAGAAATGCACAAACATCCCTTCGATGTAATGGCACGCACAAATAAAATATTTACGAAAAGAGAGTGTGACCCAAGAGACGGCAAGTTTCGTTCTGACAATGGCGTAACATTTCTCGTTTGACAAACAAGGAACGATTATAAACAAGGGAGACACCTTCTAATCTTACTTCCGGGGAACTTTCTTAGTAACAGTGGGAACCAATCGGCTGAAAGGGCAAAGATCACGCATAATACGCGTCCAGAAGTAGAACTTCGTTATAATTCGTTCAACTCCTCACTTACACGCGATTTTGAACTCAAATAAGGAGGGATTACGTATATAAAATGAATTTGTTTAAATAAATGAAGGTCCTGTTAATAGAAATATGCTAAAACGAAAGTTTAAGAAAATTACGCCGGCGAAATACGGGTATTCCTACACTGACTGCAATGTGTACAACGACGCGGTCCGAGGAATAATCCGACACGTCGAATTTCGCATATACAGGGCGTGTTCGGAACAGAAATGAAGGCTGGACGGTGGCAATGCATATGCAGGGGGTATTCAGAACAGGAATGAAAAAAATGAACTGTAACAGATTCCCAGCTATTTTCTTAATTAATATTTAGATAACAGAAACGCAAATTTTCCACAAAATGATTCTTACATATTAATATTACTTTATTTCCTTAATTTAAAATAAAACAGTAAACAGGAATCGTACTTAACAATAAGTAAAAAAAATAGGTAATTCAATTGAGGTCACATTCTAAAACTATTATTGGAATAAGAAGCACGCCGAACTCGTCTTCCCTTAATTTGTGAATCTTTATTACGTTCAGACTAAACGAGCAAAATTCGCGGAGATACTGTGCATACGTCTGTTCACAGTTCCAAGTGATTACGACAGTTCAAGTGTTGTGTTGAAATTTGCATTTTTAACGTCAGCTTTTAATTTTTGAGCAAAACCATTGACGTTTGCAGAATTAATTCCTTATGTGATGAAGAACTTACAGTGCTACTAAGTGAAATTTATTCGATTACACCCTGTATAATACGTAAAAGAGTAGAGGAATTGCTTCAGGAGGTTATAATAAGAAGAAAGAAAAGTGTTAGCTATCCTGGTTAATATTATAACATCCTTGCAATTACCACATTTTAATATTCCTATGAAGATAATCTAATCACTAAAAATGTAGTGTTTACGAAAAGAGTATTTTACATTTAATTTAACTAAACTAAATTGAATCTGTCTAACCTTCTATACATTTTAAAAAGTGCCAAAAAAAAAACTTGAATAAGGCGAAGTATTTAGTTAGTTGCAAAAAGTTATTTAATAAACATGCCATCTTAAGTTTATATTTCAGAATTAAAAATTCATTTTCACGGATTGCTGAACACTCGCAGAATTCTCACAGTTTCGCGTTTAATTGATGGCTTCTTCAGGAAACGTTGAGAATTTTGCTAAGCTGGTTTTCCTGCTTTGGAGATTTAGAGAATTGGGTATTTGAGGATTACTCATTGGTTTTCGTCGATCACATGATCACTTCCTCAAAGGGCGTGGCAGGCATTAGCAAAATCCCAAAAAGTATGAATCAAGTGCTTCCAACAACTTTTCTTGGACAATTTGAAGATGCAGGCGCGTTTTCATTAGCTCAATCAGCGGCTTCTGTTTGTGTTATTGTTTTTAAGGTCAAACATACATACTTCATGCCCCCTCTTTAATCGCCAATTCTCCAAATCTCCAAAGCAGGAAAACCAGCTATGACAAGTTATGTTATATCTACAAGTTTTTATTGGACAAGAAGATAATTTAATCACTAATTTTGATGAAACCCATCCTCATTGCGTCTAACTTCTTCATGCGCACCTTGTTTCCATTTGCTAATTGGACTAGTACTTTTTTTGTCTGCCATATTTATTATAGAAATGACTCTTGAGCTGTTGAGGGGTAAGGTAATCCAGTATTTTCTTGTTGGTTAGGGAGCTACTACAAGAAGCTGCACCAGCCTTTAGAGAAGGCTGGCTGTACGGTGATTTCTCCGTATTCCCTGTAGGTATATTTTTGCAAGGTTCGTTTTAGTGTATTGGCATAAAATTTCAAACATTCTGGGGCATCATTATTAAATCACTGAACTATTTTATATTATAATGAATATTGGCCCGAACTTTCCACCTCCTAACAAAGTTCCCGGTAACGTTATTTGGCAAATACATGGTGATTCGTAAAGTTATTCACCGAATAAATTTATCAGGAGGTGGAAAGATCGGGCCATAATCTAATAAATTAACAAAATTGATAGAAAAGATTTATGTATAATAGTTTTCCTCTTAATAGTGTAAATAACATAGCAATATGTAAAAAAAAACGTATTTACCTGGCAGTGGTGCTCTATATCGCTTGGCTTCTTTATTTTGAGAAATACTGGGAGCATTTTCAAGAATTTCTGAATGTCTTGGTTCTTCTGAAGACTGTTGCGTGATAAAAGGTGGCGATTCGTCGTCCACTACATAATTAGAAAAAAAAATACATTTACAATTGTTAACTGTCAAACTAAAAGTTCCAAATTGAAACACTTTCTTGTCCATTGAAAATTGTGGCTAAAGTTGTAACAATAACACAGACCGGAAAAATTACAGTCTGGAGTTTGGATTATTTTGTGTAAATTTGATCAGTATGTGTTTACACATTCATAGGATACCATCAAAAAATTTCTATCACGTAAGCATTTGAAATTACAGGACAAATTATGAAATACTATACAGATTTGTTAATGGTATGAGACCCACTTCTTAAAACAACAGCAAAAATTCAAACCTCAGATTCATGCCGGCCTGTGTAATTAATCAGACAGTTCAGAAAATCAACATGAATGTCGACGTTGCACGTTTGACAGCTTCTTCAGGATAAATTTTAGGTTTGTTCGAACCACAGGTTCTGACTAGTTCAGAACTGTTCGAATCAGTTGGCCTTCGAAGTAGTGAATTATTTTGACAGCTCCTTTGAGAATGCAACTCTGATAAGTGAACGGTTCAGAATTAGTCAGAATCGCGGTTCGAACAGACCTATTATTTATCCTCTTAATTATGATATACAGAATCGGAAATTTGGGTACTGGACGTAACAAGTTTGCTTCGATTCGGTTCGCGGAGGACCAATTGCCAACGGCCCCGCAGGGCGGACGGTAGCCGGCATTGAAAACAAGTTGTCGTGATTACTCAAATTTCTCTCTTTATTTTTCTAGTGTGTTCCCTATCGCACGCATTATAACAGGATGTCAAGTTGCACATTTACCGAATCTGTATAATGTTTCCGTTTTATTTTTAATTAACGTTTTTGACTCTTTATTTTCAAGCTAGTTACCACATTTTTGTAATTCTATGGAAATTTATTGCTTTAAACGGAACACAGATTTTTAAAATTCATTTTAAAACATTTCAAAGTCCTTATTTAACAGCAAATATATCAAAATTTATAAATTCTAAATATTTATATTTCAAACTGCAACGAGCGTTCTTTTATTTTGTCAATAGCCCCCTCTTAGTTTTCCTGTTGATATTTCGAAACAAGCTAGTGATGAACGAGTTCAAATTAGCAAAAAAATTATTTCAGCATTTGAGGCTGAAGAAGCAGGATCAACTAAAATGAAATCAATATTTTTAAATGGACGCCTATTGAGATTCCTGCATCCTCCACAAACATCTTGCCTCTCCAGAAGTTTATAGACAAGATGCAGCCACTGGGGGATGATCGAAACCTATTATACCCAAGGCATTTTTTGGACCATTGAAAATTACCATAAAACTTATAAATATAATTGATCGGACAAGTTTCGCTGTACTGCATTAATGCGCTGTGCTATATTAATGATTAGTTAAGAACTTATTTACATTAGGTACATATTTTGAAATCCAATTAAATTTGGAAGAACAATTACTTAAAGAACACATACCGGGTGTCCCGGGAGAAAAGGTTAATACTTAGTGGAGGTCTAGAGTGGATTATTATAAGTCAAAAAGTAAGGCAATAACTGGAGTGCGTTCAGAATCTTTACCTCCGAGAGCGTGTTGAGCATGTAATCGCGTCTTTCTCACTCACGATTTTTAACATATTTTGTGTCTCGCTCATCCGTTTTATTATTTCCATGACAACGGGCGCACTTTTCACATCACACTTGAAAGCAGGGCGCTTAGAGTGCGCCCGCTGTTATGAAAATAATGTAAACACAAGTCGTTTTAAAACGGATGAACGAGACGCAAAATATGTAAAAAATTGAGAGTGAGAAAGACGCGATTACACGCTCAAGACGCTCTCGGAGGTAAATATTGTAAACGCACTCCTGTATAGATATAAACGAAATACCAGTGTAGCTAAAAAAAATATACCCAATCACCTAAGGACCCAGAGAAAAAATTTCTTCTTGCTAAACTAATTTATGCCTAGAGGTTAGAACTTAGGAAGAAGGTAAAACTACAATTTTTCGACGAAACCACCATAAGATTGTCTATGCCAGACCAAGAAGACTCAAGTCTTTGCACTTGTTGACATCGACTCAGATGTAATGAGTATCAGATGAGTGGCAAAGAGAAGTCAAAATAGGAACCAAATCCGAGCTGTAAGTCATACCTTCCTTTGGAATTGTTAATCAGGACTGCGTAGCGTCAGCGGTTGAATTGCTTGGTGTTTTGTTGAAGGAGAAAGACACCGTCGCGTCGCCTTGGTTGTTGACTGCCCTCACTCAGGCCGTAGACTTCACTTCCAGCCGAAACACTTCAAAAATTTTACTGAGCATCTAACATCCGCCTTAGGACTTCACGAACATCGGCACAATTTCTCGAACGTATATAGATCGAAGACCTCGACTTTGGCCTATAGTGATTTCATGAAGAGCAACAAAGACTTGCAACTCGTTGAAAAGAAAAAGTACTGCTCTTGTATTTTAACGTGTGCAGTGGGGTCCGCAGATGTACGAAAGCAATCAGTGGATTGTAATATTTATAAAAGCAGCAAATTATTTTTTACTTCTTCAGAATTTCCACTTTATTGTGTAGTCTGATCAACGCATCCCCAACTACATAGAAGCAAACTACAACCGTCTCTTCCAACCAATATGCACACGCATGCTCTTTGTTGTTCATGAAATCACTATTGGCTAAAGTGAAAGTCTTCAAACGGTAAGTGATCTGTCACTTGTACCACGGCCAGCAATAACATCTGCTGCCACAATTCTGGGTGTCGCTTCAATAAGTTCTCCACTCTGTGCCATCTCATCGACATTTCAAGCAATAACTGTATTTGCTTTTTTAATGACTAAAATCGTTACGGGTCTCACGTTCACGCCTTCCAAGCTCCCACCATTGCATGCGGTCTACGGCGCCGGCGCATCTATGAATTTGACTAGGTAAATCGTGAGACCTGTACTTAAAATATTAATGAGATGATGTCGAGTGGAAGACTTGTTATGCATTAGCAGATGTTAATGTGCTCGACCTAAATAATTTGCCAAAAAAAACCGAAAGTGATTGATTGCTAATTACAGTTGCATAAAGGAATCTAAAAGTTCGCTGGACGAGTGATTATGTAAATTTTCAGAGCTCCTTATATTGTCAGGAGAGAATAACTCTGAAATTTCATACACTCAATTCTCAATATCACAGAGATATTGTCAAATGTAGAATAGGTGTTACTACAAATGAACAGCAGAACCTTTTAGTAGCCAATTTCCAGAGCAACTGTAAACCGAAATAATTTCGTACAATCAAAAAATAAGTAATTGCAACTTAGGAATCTACGAATGTGAAGATTTTCCGACGCTCCTCCAAACGCTGTTTCAAATGTGTAGGTCCCCGGGCAGGATAACTCCACGTCGAGTTCTCAGGCGCTTTTTTCCGGTAGTTGTTGTTCTGAAGAATACATAGGGCCTCTGTGTGCGGGATAACTCAAATTGATGTCATTCCATTGTTCCACGATAGTGGGAGAGATTATTGTATGTACAATGGTACACTTGTTATTTATTTTTTACAATTAGTTTATAATTCATATTGAAAAAAAAAAACAAACTTATTTTGATCATTTATCATGATGGTTTTCATTGTACATACCGAGTGTAGAAATGTATTAATGGGTATGAACAATTATTAATTATAAAACTATGTATTACAAAAGTGTAAACTGTTAACAAAACTCTTTGACGATGGTCCCTGATTTTTGTCGGAACAGCGTCCACTATTGACAACGTAGGCAATTTTCTTCCACACAACCTCCAGCACGATCTTTAGCAGCATCAAACCCCTAAGGACCCCTCCCAATATGGGGTGGTAGGTTTTGGAGAAAAGGATCTACACAAAACCCCATGGACTCGCTAAAAAGGTGCTGGAGGTTACCTGGAAGAAAAGTAATAATAAATATTTGTTCATGTTCATTATACTTTGACAGTTTTTGGGGTTTTCACTGGTCAATACACTTTTGATACAACTTAATTTTATTCAATTAGAGAGTAAATAAACAAAGTTAGTCATGTTAACACTGTATGAAGTATAATTATAAAAAAAAAAAACATAAAAACTCAATAAAAAGTTGCACACCATTTAGACCTAAATATGCAAATTATTTAAGACTACAACGAAATTGTCTTTCCAGAAATGATACTTGACTGTCAAAATGGCCTTCAACAACAAAGTATTTCTTATATTTTTTAAAAAGATCTCTGAAAAATGAAAGGCATTAATAAAGATCGATTGCTAACAAAGGCCTAAGAATAGATACGACAAATATTACTACCGTTGGTTGGCTTTAAGACAAACTCATTTGATTAAATTGCAATCAAATAAAAACAGTAAAGTATTTCTGTTTACCTTGCATCGTCAATCCGTCGCTTTTCTATCAAGCACCTAGCGTATAATGTTATTACTGAGACACGGTGCGGAAACTCTTCGATAAGAGCCTTAAATGCATTATCTCCTTTTGTTGGATCTCCATGATGAAACTCTAAATTAGCATATATTTTACTGAATTCGGGGATTACTAAAACCCACAATAATTAATTACAACGACATATTTTAAATTTATCTTTCAGTTTTAGATCAAATGAAATTTGCTGAGGAGGCTTATTAAGTAGCAAACAGGTTGGTCTTTGTTAGATCAAAAATCGGTCGCAGAATGTCGCGACCTAAACCATTAATTGGTATTATTTTTGTGCGTACTTACAATTTTTTGGCAATAGCTTTTGACCTTTTTCGACATACTGCCTAGCTATTTGAGGATCGGACCTATAAAATCCTTTCAGTATATGCTGCCAAGGTTGTAGGGATGTTTTTCCATTGTCATTTATTAAATTATTTGCGATTTCACAGGCTTGTGCAATTCTGTTTTTCTTAAGTAGTGATTTAAACATCGTTATAATTATTTGAACTTGCGATTTTGTCATCTTCGGTCCCTATATTGCATAGCAAATATAACTGATCAGCAAAGTCAAAAGAAACTGAAATAATATCAAAACTTGAAAGCAACAAGCTGAATCTTTACTATAAAATATTTTGAAAAAAAAATTACATACGTAACTTACAGTTGTTGAATTGGTGTTTTTTTTTACCGCTGGCGCTGGGATAACTGTTAGGAAGAAATATATTAGAAAATCAAGAATATCTTACATCAAACTCTTAAACTTACTTTTCGGAGATTTCCGAGGCTTCGGCATTGCAGTTCTAGGAATTATTTTCAAAGCAGTGCCTGTATTGAAGTAGCTGGCTAAAATCGAAGCACCACAGTTAAATTAGTTTAAAAACTGTTAGATTCATAATTGAATATCACAAAGGGTATTAGATTTTATACTTACTTTTCAAGACGTTCGTGCCCAATGATTCTGATTTAATTTCTAACGGACCTGAAGCTCCTTGGTCATGAACTATAACTGAAATACAGTCGAGTTAGTTTTGTTACAACACATCACCTCACTCCAGTTTTACACACCGTTCACCAAAAAAGAAATAGTGATACTGTTTTGATTATAATTATCATTATAAATATTCTAGACTCTTCTTTGATTAAAAAATACTTTTCGAGTTATGCAATCCGGAATTTTTTTAAAATTTATCATTCAAATTGCGGTATAATGTAACTGAAGTTCTCGATTTGTTTTCAATATACTCCAACTCTTCGAGAAGATTTCCATATTCATCCCTAAATGAGTATATTCAGTTAAAAAATTAAAATATTCTACGACGTATCAAGGCTGTACATTTCATGCAAAAGGGCATCGGAGGGACATTTTACTATGTCTACCTCTCTACCCTCTTAACACTGTCTTAGAAGAAACACAACAAAAGTGGTTTTATTATTTTACAAAACAAATATCCAACGTCGAAAACACATTCGTCTTACAATATATTATAAAATTACTGTACAGTACATAAAACTTAATACAACTTTAATTAGATTTATACTATAAACGAAAATATTATATTTTTAAATCTATCACTTAAATTTAATCTGACAACATATAAAATGAAAACTGAATCAAATTAAATACGGCAACATACAAATAAAACTGATATGAAAATGAAACATTAATTACATTGAATATTTAATTATGTATTTAACTCTATTTTGTATGGGGAACCTGAAAGACCTTTCTGTCCTCTAGTAAGATCTGGAAAGCGAAGGAGTTCACAGCTGGAACTTTTTTGATCGACGAAACAAAACGAGAAAAGCATTCATCGACCTGATGATTTTCATATATGATAATCGAAAGAAGTTCAAAAGCATCACCCTCTGAATATAAGGAAATGAACGTTATATGTGAAAATTACGTTGCAGAAGAATATCGAAAAATCCACATTAACAAATATTGAACCCAAAATTCGCAATTGCTTGAAACATCCGGGAATAATGAAATAAGCATAATCATACTTCAATATTTTGTAAAGTAAATAAATGGAAACATAAAACATTCAAATAATCCAAAAACAACACTACAATTTCCAATTTAACTTGAAGGCTGAAGGGCTGTTGCAGCCCTGAGGAAGTTCTTCTGCAGTGGAAGAAGTCAAGGTGACGCGGTTCCAACCGGAAGCCAATTCAAACACTGCGATATTTTTTCCCAAATTAGAGAAAAATAAAACATATTGATATGAATCCAAAGTAGTAACAAATGAATTCGACAGGGTTTGTCCCACAAATCTTACGATCCTACAGAAGGTTGTAGTACCGATTTCCTTTTAATCCTCTTTTTATAGGTGATTGTGTTGCTGAAAAGGTGTAATAAATACTATTCGATATCCTCAAAAGTATATAAAACATTAAATAATGTTTTCGTTTGTGATGATAGAAACCAACCACAAGGGCTTCAAGTTCTATCATCTCGTTTTAATTTTCTCTACGACTATCACTTGACAGGATTCGTGACCCCCCAGCAATCAGTCTAAACGAGAAATTTCGAAAACTATTTATTAATGCAAAATATAAATTTATTTTAACGAATAGATGTTAATAAGATATTGAAATTCAACGAAGTTATATTTAATTCCCATCCATTTTAGATTTTATTAATAAAATCCAGGCACTTTTGCAGTACAACATCAAAACCGATGATGTTAATTGAAACAATACTTCCAATAACTTAAACATTGCTTTTTCTTAGAATAATTATAAAAAAGAATAACTGTTTAAGTTTTACAGCCTCCAATTTAGTAATTTTCACTTTTTTTTGGTTGCCACGTAACTTAACGAACCAAGCACGAGGTCTTCCATTGGGTCTACAAAAATATTCTTTGGGCTTCATGGCAACGGCTTGATCTAGATCAAAGGAGCTCAGCGGGAAAGCTGCAGAAGTGGTTATATTTTGCAAAACTCTCTCAGAGCATGTTGTCTCTGAACGTTGTTGCACTGAACCAGAATCCAAATTTCCTTTTGGTTCTAAACTTTCCCCGAAGAGCTCAGTGAACTTGTTGCAAAACGACTCATCCGTCCTAATAGATGCTGAACCATCCACATAAAAATACTTTAGAGTCAAATAATTAGTTTAATGAAAAGGATTACGTGAGCATATGACACCTGTTGGTATCCATCATTGATTAGTATTCATTGTGCAATGAACCAGAGTAATAACCACAGCAACGTAATGTTAAAACCCCTATGTGCAATTTTCATTCATAAATGTATTATCTAGGTCGGGTTTCTGAAACGTTTCATAAAGTTAACTAATAGATAAAGTAAAATATTCCTATAGTTCTAACATGTGTAGCCGTAGCAACGTCTACTTTTATCGGACCGTTAACTTTATGTAACGTTCCAGAAACCGGGCACTAATCACGTAATTTTCGTCTTTGTGCAGCGTTACAAGATTCTCACTGTATATCTTGTTTTTTTTTTTTCATTAGAGAGATCATAAATAATGTAGATTAATACATATTACATCTTTTTTTGGCGATTCAATTTGAAATTAAAAGTAATATTGTTTAAGCTGCATTAAAAATAAAATACTTTTCACTTGAGTAAATACATTGTCTAACGTGGTTTACAAGAAATTAAAATTTGACCTACCTTCTTTCCTTGATTCTGAATTGTCACTAATGGTGGAAATTCCTGAAAATTTGTACAGTATGAAACTGAAAAATAAGACTAACTATGAGTTTACCGTCATCATTCATGTAACTCAATTCAAAGATATCATCAGCATCTTCCTGTGAGAAAAAAAAAATGAATTTTGTACTGAATAAGGAATATAAGGGAATATTAATTTTGAATTGATTTTCAATACAGTAAAGTCCAGTTATAACGAACCCAGAAATTGTATCAAAATATGTTCCCTACATCCGAAGTTCGCTATAATACATTACATTTACATTAAATAATATTGTAAAAAATAACATGAGACCTTTGCGAAACAGTACATATTGACATTGACATAAGTACATATTAGGTTTGTTCGCGGTAAGGATTCAGAACTGATTCGGGACTATTCGCATGCGCAGTTGAAATAATGACGTTCGCGGATCACAAAATTCCGAACTTCTAGTTACAGTTCTGTGTTCGCGGGTCAGCCAGATTCGGTTCGAGATCGATTCTTAACTAGTTCTACTGGTTCTAGGGATTCAACAAGAACCGTAAGTTCGAGACATGCGCAATTTTATGTATAGCTATATTCGCAGCTTGCGGGGCTATATTCACGATTGTTTTTGTTTTTATTCTGGGTTTCTCTTGTAGTTTTTTTGTGATAGTTTAATTTGGGTTTAATTTGATATTGATTAGAATTGTAATTGTTAAGTAAATTAAAAAATGTTTTTACTTTTCACTTAATAAAACATATATTTTTAGAGTACGGCCATAATGTCAGATCATTTATCGTCATTTATAGAGTTAACAATTCAGAGTTCTTATTCTTGGTTCCGAAATCGTTCGCGGTAAATAAACATCCCGAACCGGTTCATAATCGAGCATGCGCACTACGACAATCCTGAATTAGTTCCGTACTCGTTCTGAATTGGTTCGAAATGTGTTCCGCGAACAAAGCTAATGCTGTGATATCTACATACATAAATTTTTAAAAATAATATTAATCTCAGGGCCTAGTGATTTATTATTGAATGGTTCCCGACACTGCAAGGGGTTCGTATGCCGGGACGGAAAAGTGAAGTAAAAATTGAGACTCAAAATACATTTACTAAGGAAACTGAAATGTAATTGTGCAAATCTATGACTATGAGTGACGTGGTAAAGGGGTAAGTAAACTTCAAATATCTTAAAAACAAATTTATTGTACACACTAATGCCAACATTTACACTAAACTGTCAAGAAGAAACAATATAACCTATAAGTTTCGTTAGACAAAATGTGTTTGTGAATCCCGAAATATTTTGCAACAATGAACTGGAGTAGATAAATCTCAAATTCTAATTCATCGTAAACAAACATGTAATTGGTTTCGAGAGACCGCTAAAGCAAAATGCCTTGTTCCGAGTCCCTTAAAATTCTGAAACTGTTATATAAGTATAAAAGGTTTGTTAAAGAAACTACAGATATGTAAGGAGGAATGTTTGTTTAAATTTAACTTTGTAATAACAATACGACGATAATTGAATCGTTTATTAATTTCAGAAACCCGTCAACTGACATTTTTATCGAAAATGGGATATGAATAGATTCGGAATGGCCTACTGAAAACACACCGTTTTATGCAGAAACACGTCAACCGTCAAGTTTTCCAATGGGTCATATTTTATTTTGAAATTTCTGTTTGGTTGCAGAAACCCGTCAAGCGAAATCACATGGCGGCTTTTTGCAGTAAACTTCATGTTCGTCTTGTGGCAACCCTGCTGAGTATTGTTTTAGCGGTTGCATCACAAGGTTACTAAAGAGAGAAGGTTGCCTGGTAAGTCGTGAAGTGATGCGTCATCCAGTAGGCCATCTATTTGTGTACATGCATTAAATGGGCCTACTGAGTGACGTTGCGATGACGTTGAAAGTTACCAGGCAACCTGTCTCTTTAGTAACCTTGGTTGCATCACATGTTTGGGCGTGTTCTTTATTTCATCAATAAGCCCGCTTGATGGCATCAGTTCCATCAAGTCCGTTCTTTTATTGTTTGATGGATCACTCAGATTCATCAACAGTCCAGTCGTTCTTTTATTCCAGTTAGTTGTAATCAGATGGCATCACAGATCCATCATTCGTTTCAGATGGTGGAACTGTTTGAAAGTTCGGTCTGGCGGGAAATGGTATACATTTAAAAGTTTACTTACTTTAGGGAAGATCATTTGAGGCGTTTTTGTTAATTCGATCGGAGCGCTATTTTTCTCACTGTTACGTGCACTAAGTCTCATAATGTTCTCTCTCACATTTCTACTCGGAGCGAATTTTCGAAAACGATTTTATTTTGCGGGTGTAACAAATGTTTTCCAAATTGAAAGAAATTCTTTCAAGTGTCTTTATTTTTATTATTATTATTTAATTATCTTTGTTTTTTTGCAGAAAAGTAAAAGAAGTCACTTTTTAATATCTCCACTCTTTGGTGGCAAAGTGAAATTTGGTTATGTTTACACTTTGTGTCTTTTTTCAGAGAGATACGTATCTCTGAATAATTATTCGTATATGTAATGTGAATTTATTTATTAATTAATACATTTTGCTATAATCTGTCACCTACTGATTTTAAGGAGGTAAATAAAATATCTATTTTTTTGAGGTTAGAAAGAATTTCGAAGAGAATTTCAGTTTATTCGTAGTCTGTTGTATCCATCAGTAGATGACGTCACTGCATCAGGTCCCAACACTGATGTTTTCAATCACAAATTTGCGTTGAAATAAAGAATATGCCCTTTTTAATGCTTTCAGAGTACCACAGGACGCGTTCAGATAAAAAAATTAGTTGCAGCGTTGCAGCACAGCGTAAAGATGTAGCGCTTTAAATTACCTGAATTATGTAGCTTTTAGTTGTAGAGGTTATGTACTCATTATGCTGCAATGCAGAGCTGAAATGTAACGCTAAAAAATTAATTTTCTTTAGAAGAAAGTTATTTTATTTCAGAAACCCGTCAAATACAAAATTTTTATAAATTCTTTATGAATAGAGTATAATTTTAAAAATTAAATACAAGCATTTTTTGTTTTAAGGAGATATTGAGAAACACTGTAGATTTTTTCTAGGCAAAATATAATATTATATAATATAGTAATATTAAAAGTAGAAAGTTTTTTTTTGTTTTTCGAAAGTTTGAAAAAGTGTACTTGATGGGTTTCTGAAATAAACAGTTCAATATGCTCGTCGTTAAAGTCATTGGCAAAATCCTTGTTGAACCGAGCAGAAAAACAGATTCTATCTGTATTCAACAAGTTATTCATAAACGTGTGATGATTATGTTAATGTGTAAACATTGAAAATGACACAAACAAATATAGTTATTCTGTTTGAAAATGCCATTAACAAATTGTTATCATACCGGCTAGGACAACAGATCCAATCTGATTACGACAAGTTATATAAAAACCTGTAATGGTTGTGTTAATGTTTAAACTTTGAAAATGACACAAATGAAATATAGTTATTCTGTTTGAAAATGCCATTGACAAATTGTTATCATACCCGGCTAGGAAAACAGATCCAATCCTATTACGACAAGTTATATATGGATGTGTGTTGAAAAATGTAAGTTTTAACACTTGCAAATGACACAACAAATTATAATTATTCTAAATTGTAAATGCCATTAACAAATTGTTTGTTGAATCAAGCAGAAAAACAGATTCTATCTGAATTCAACAAGTTACACAAATGTGTGAAGCAAAATGTAAAGTTTCAAAACAATTTATATATTTACCATTCTTGTAGAGTTGAGGATACTATCACAGACCAAAGAAGACTTAAATTAAATTGAAATTTTCCCCACTTATATAGGCAGAAAACTTAACAAAAACTTGCCTAAAAGAAAACTTAACCTCAAAATCAAAAATTCTTTAAAATCAAACTCAAAAACAAACATGATTCTAGATAATCCAAATACATAAAAATTAATTTAGCTTTTTGTAGGCCAACTTAATAAGCCCAAACGAAGTGCCTCCAGCTTGTACATCTTCACTTTAGTACCATCCGGAAGATGTAACAGAAATTGGCGCTTGTTACCTCGGCGATCCTTCAAAAAATTCCGGGGAAGCTGCTTAGCCGCTTCCTTGAATTCGTGATCGTCCAGAGGCCCAGGAATCATCTCCAAGGTTGTCGAGGTCGATCCAACCTCCCTAACTGGAATGTTCGGTGCAATAGGAGCTTCTTCGGCACAAATCTACGTAATAAAATCGGTTATTTTTGTTTGTATATATTTGTTCGAAAAGTTTATGTTATTTACATAGTTTTGAAGAACGCAAGAACTATTTCAAATATGTTCTGAAACTGTACGTGACTCTAAAAAAATGCGAGTTTCTGTTATTTTTGGAGCATTTCAGTAACAGAAGGAACATCAACATTTTCATTCGATTAATTTTCTTCTTCCTCGTCACTGGTTAAAATGTTTGCAGTCACTGTTTCAATAATCTGCTCATCAGTTAACACTTCTCTTGCTGCTATGTCATTATCAACCACAACATATTCTTCAAAGTTAAATTCATTAAATTTTCTTCTCCTCTATTTCAATCGCATTTTGCACCACAGTAGCAGGGTTTACTTCATGTCTTTTCAACCACTGATTCAGTGGAAGTTCAGTATCTGACTCAAATCCGTCGTCCTCTCCCGAAAATCCAGCATGCTTGAAGCAGTTTGCTATAGTTTCCGTGCTGACCTTCTGCCAAGCCATGTGGATAAAATTTACAGCATCCAAAATACTAACTGTAAATGTTTTTCCATTATCAATTGCTTCGATCATCTTCATTAGTACAATTTTCCTATAATGACATTTTAAAGAATGTATCACGCCTTGGTCCATGGGTTGTAGTTTCGAACTAGTGTTGGGAGGCATAAAAACCAACTTAATTTGATTTAGTTTAACTTCAGGATGAGCCGGGCAGTTGTCGACTAAAAGTACAATTTTCCTATTTTTTCGCTTCAGATGTTCATCCCATTCAAGGCAGTTCATTTACGAAAATTTCGCACGTCATCCATGCCTTAGTGTTGAATTGGTATTTTAAGGGTAATTGTTTGTTTTTGAAACATATTGGCAGATTTGCCTATAACCAACAATCTTCTTTCTTCACTTCCAGCTATGTTGGCAGCTAAGAGTCATTCTATACGAACGCTAAAAACGCGGCGTTCTCAACGCTGCGTTAACATCAGCTGACTGGAGCAATTGCAGTACCATAAAGCAAACTATACGAGCGCTTTCGACGCCGCTAAATCCGCGTAAGGGCCATTTCTTATTTTCTTGCTCTTGTAATTAACTTTACTGTACGATGATAAAATTTGTTCGCGCTTCTTCCAAATTGTGGAGACGGTAGATTTTGTTAAATTCATTTCGTGGCAAATATCACTTTGTTTAATACCTCTTTGTATTTTTTGAATAATGTATTTTTCCTTTAAAGTAAAAGCTCTACGTTTTTGTTTATTCATCTTGAATTATTACATGCAAATCTTGCGACGCAGCACGTTGGAAATAACGTCCTACTCCAACAAAAAACAAAGACTCGTCTGTTATAAGAGCTATAAATGCACGTCGCTCGTAACAAGTAATCGGTGAATAGCGCGTAAATCGGGGAAACCCCCCAAAGTTCGTTATAAAAAGAAAATTGTATCACATTTGAAGTCATACCTGGTTCACTATATTCGAAAGTTTGTTAAAAGCGGGTTTGCTATAACCGGAAAGGAAATACATTGAGCTTATGGAAAAAATAGTACGTTATAGCCGGAGGTTCGTTACAAACGGGTTCGTTATAACCGGACTTTACAAGTATCATTTTTAAACCAGAGTAAAATGGTGTATTGAAAAACTTACTGCCTTCTGTGTAATATTTTTAGATGACGATGATGATATCGGTACTTCAGGTTGAGCTATTTTTGGCATATGCTCTACAGGTGGTGAAACAGATTCTAACTCAAAGTTATATGCAGTAGTTTTCTGTCCTGTATTTAAAGTTTTATTTGAATCTTTTGCAATCAACAATGTTTCTGGCATTCTCTGAAGGTCAGAGTTTAGTTGTGCTGGTCCAGTTTCACTTTCCCTAAAACAAAATATCCCATAATTAATTATATGAGAGAAAGAAAACATTCTTAAATTACCTTTCAAAAGCATCCTGCGGAATTTTATCTACTTTATACAACTCTACAAAGGTTGTGAGTGCATTTTTTAAATTATATTGAGCATCTTCTAAACAACTGAAATAAAATATTTACCAAAATGATTCAATCAATTTTACTACACACTTTTTTGACCACTCCATGCTCAATCCAGTTATAATTCTCATGGTCTCGATCATTTCATATCGTTCTTTAAGATTTTGAGGAGGTGGAATTTGTATATAATTCGGCTTTCGTGGCCTCGGAATTTTAAATGCCTTTAATGCCTGAATCGTAGTAGCATTGGAAACGTGCAATTGTTCATTAACTACTGTGTATTCACCATTTTGTCCAGCTAAGAGAACAAACGTCCTTACAAATCCATATGACCTTCCAATATTTAATTCGGACTCAAAGACTTCTTGAAACACTCCTGTTACTACAATTACAGCAGTTGTATCCTGCACAGAAAAATAATTAGAAGTATGCTAACTATTTTTTGATAAGTCAACGCACTGTGTAAGTCATGAGATCAACAGTAAAGGTATACGGATCATGTTCAGTGCGTGGCAAAGTGTTAAGTATTTTTAAAATACTCTGCGGACCCTTAAATAGGTACAGATCATTCTTTGAAAAATCTGAAATTTGTTTAATGTTCCTTGAGAATTGGCTGTATGAATTCAATCTAAAATTTAAAAAAAAAAAACACTAGTAACTTAAAATATTACAAAAACTTTTACTTACTTTGCATTTTGAGATGTAGATTGCATTATTAAGTAGCGACTTGTTAAAGAGAACAGGGCATGTTTGTGATAAACTGCACCCAAAACATTTCGATTAGGTGAATCATACAAGGTGAAATAGTGTTCCAGGAATTGGTCCACCAATTCCTGGCCTTCAGTATTGCATAAAAAGTTACGCCTGAACGGCATGAAACCTCCTTTTTTCATTACTGTAAAGCCATCTAATTTCACTAAGCCACTTATTATTTCTTGCATTGCTCTTCCATAAGTAAATTCATCAAATTCTTCGCAAACAGGATTACCATCTAACCATAGCTCAGTAATAGATAAATCTTTAAGCGCTTTTAACTCGGCAGCATTACTAATCTATAAACAAATGATGTAAGAACTTAATTTCGCTTGAATTCCATCATATACTCACATTGTTATTTCGTAAGTCAAGACAAATTAATGATTTCACACCATACAATGCTTCTAATGGTTTTAAAATTTCTATTTGATTATTTCCTAATTTCAAAACCTTTACGTTAGAATTTTTACTTAAGTGTAAAATAAAGAACATTAACTTTGGCTGTGATAATGGGCAGAACTCATACAAATCTAAAATTCGTGTATTGTACTTCGTTATAATTTTCACAAGAAATGAGTACTTACTCGGATCTTTGTAAAATTGCTCCAAATTTAAGACACCATCTGCAGACAGTCTTTTCTGAATAACAGACACAACATTACTCTGCACATTAACTTTCAGTTCATTCGCATTTGCAAAGCACAATTCTATTGACACGAAGAACTGAAAACATAATTATTAATACCTACCATCAGTTTTAACTTTGAACATTAATTTAGCTTTGAAAAAAAACATAGCAACTTGAACTAAAGGAAGTAAAAGACAATCAAGAGATAATTTAGTCCTTAGTATAAGGCTTGAAAATTTATAAGTAGGTTGATTTATTCATTCATTTTATACACTAATTATTCTCAGGGTTTCATAGAATATTGAACAGTAGATTCTCATTTTCTATTAAAAAAAAGTTGACACTAAAAATTGCAGTATATTAGACTCACCGGTTTGTCTTTATTATTAGGATTTGGTACAACCAAATTACGTCGACACAGACAATCTAAGGCAGCCCCGCAGTTCTTAAGTAAAAATGAAACGTGTTCTGGGCAAACTGCGTATGAGACTGGTATGAAATCCAACGGATGAACTGCATTCATAAGAGTTTTTAATACAAACTCACGCTCCAAATCTTGTGCATTTTCAACCTATAAGCAGATAGTTATGTATGGTGTATGTTGTTGTTGTTATATTGTATGTATAACCATGATTTTGTGCCATATCGATGAGCTGTAGATAACAGATCTGAACTTATCAGCTAAGCCAGCATTTATATTGAACTTGTTAATCTCCAATTTCATTTTGTAATTGTGTTGTAATTATTTCACCAAAATACAGAGATTTCTAAACCAATTTTTACACGACAAGCAATGTTGCCAATAGTGAAATGTAAAATCAGTGCTGGCACTGCTGGCAATTGGCATTGGAAATAACCAGAAAAAATATTTTTAATATAAAAAGAGGAAAATTTTCTTGAATTAGCGCTTTTGGTATTCTTTCCTATATAAATAAAAGCCATTAAGAAGATACTGCGTCCTTGTATCACATAAGCAATGTACCGAGTGACTTTTAATGATTGAAGCAAATTTAGTATGTTGGAAACACTGAGGAATTGGCATTACCTGAAAGTTCGTTAATTTTGCGGGAATGCGTAGCTATAGGTTCAATTAATTATCTACTTGATAATTATAGTTCATCTTTTTACTATATGCCAATCGATCGACCGATAAGTCAAAAAAACATTTATATAGTTACAGTCACGGCCAAAGAAAACGGGACACTTTTTTAAACGTCAATTTTATAATACTTACTAAAACTTTTGCTGGGTGATTGTAATTATGAGCTGATACGGATGATAAACAATAAGTATTATTTTCCTGAGAGCCTTGCGAATCAACTCGATAAAATTTCTTAAAATTAAACCGTATGACAACACTTACCAGCTTGAGCTGCTTTGTTGTCTTAATTAATAATAATAATAATAATAATATAATTTGTCAGGTTACGTCATTTCGTCGTATGTTTTCCTCAGATTTATACGTTTGGCATATAGCAAGAAAATGATTTGTACCATCTGTACCAAGGTTATAAGGTTTAAAATACAAAATAAATTTAGGTAATTTGTTTATTGAAGACGACTTTAGCAAAAAATATTACAAAATGTAAATTATTGAAACATATTAATTTGTGTTTGCAATATTAACAAGATCTTCAATGCATACACAAATAGTAGGTACCTACTTAAACAATTTCCACAAAGGATTTTATACAATTTGTCATTGTAATACAGAAATTAAAATGAATTAATTCACATGAAATTACGTAGCAATGTAGGTAATTATTAATTACTTCTTAAACAAATTAACATAACGCGTGATCAATATCTTTTCTAATCAAGTGACCTATGGAAAAAAATTGTGTTTGTTTAGTTCATTATTTCAAATGCCATTTGAATTATTTCTATTGCATTCCTATCGTTTTATATTGGAATGCATTCCTATCGTTTTATATTGGAATGCAATATAAATACGTAATTGAAATGGCATTTGAAATAATGAACTAATTAAAGACACATGATTTTATTTCCATAGGTCACTTGATTAGAAAAGATATTGATCACCTGTTAGAATACCGAAACATTCATATCTTACACACCTACATTATCCAAAATCTAGTTCATCTCAACAATGACTAGGTACTTGATATAAACAACTAGATTTGACTAACTTTGTAATATTTACAGTTGGTTCTTGTCCGATGAAATTTGTATCACAAAATCTTCTAAGCGGACACTAAATCGCGCAACTATACACTTTACGTTTCGCAGTCGTTCGACTGCTTCGTCAGAAGTGAAAATTATAATTTTCACTTTAATTATATTTATATTAATTATAATTTTACAGAAGTGAAAATTATAATTTTCACTTCTGACGAAGCAGTCGAACGACTGCGAAACGTAAAGTGTATAGTTGCGCGATTTAGTGTCCGCTTAGAAGATTTTGTGATATAACTTTGTAATGTTAAGTACGTTATGTAGGTATGTAAATGTTATAGACCAAATAACTGAAATAGTATTAAATTGTATTAATAAAAATAATAAATACATCCTCAAAATTATAAAGAAATAGGTATCTTTTATACCTACATAAAATAAGATAAAATACAAATGTAATTACCCAACATTAATTACCCCACAGTAATTACCCTCATTAAATACCTTGAAAGAATAGAAAAAAAATAGAGAAATTACCAGAAGCATCTGTAAAACTCACTTGCTAAAGTCAAATTATAAACATTCTTAAAGGCAAATATCAAAAATTTACAATTAATTTAGTCTGCTTTAAATATTTAATCGACATAAAAACTTAAATAAGAAAAAGTAACGTATATGTTCGCAAAAACAATTTTAATAAGCACGCCAAATTAATAATACTTTTTAAAAAAATTAACTTAAAATTGAAGCATGACTAAATTTTTATGTATAATAAATATAATTATTTAGTAACAACTTTTTACAGGCAGCTTCAACGTACATTGAGAATTGCGCGATTTTTATGCCGTCCGTAAAGTTATTACAAAAATATTAAACATATTTTCCCTGAACAAAAATCTAATTTAATCACCAAGCCTCAGGGCTTCCATTTTGAGCATGCGCACAATTTTTCCACTGGCTAATTCAACTCGTATTCTTCTTCCGTTTGATCTTTTGTTGTACAAGTAACTCCTGGGCTGTTGAGAGACAAACTTTGCTAGTTCCTCCTCACTGCGGGCATAGAGGCACTACAGGCTACAGAAGTCTCTGGAATAGTCAGAATGTTTTCCGGCTTCTCTTTGCTACACGGAGAATTCTCCATATTTCCTGTGGATTCTAGCAGTTAGTGTACACAAATGAAATATCAAATACTCTGAGGCATATTACGAACTCACTGAACATTACATTATATCAGATATAATGTAACAAAATCAAATTCATTTTTCATCTTAATAATGGAAATAGTATATGTAGCAATACGTAAAAAAAGAGATTTACCTGGCAGTTGCAGTGGTGGCTTATATTGTTCATCTTCTTTTTTTGGAGAAACATTTTCCAATTCATCAAGAAGTTCTGAATGACTTGGTTCTTCTAATAAAATAAAATTCATTTTTCCTCTTAATAATGGAAATAATATAGCAATACATAATAAAAAGATATATACCTGGCAGTGGTGATCCATATTGTTCATCTTCCTTTTTTGGAAAAACATTTTCCCATTCATCAAGAAGTTCTGAATGCCTTGGCTCTTCTAATAAAATCAAATTCATTTTTCCTCTTAATAATAATATAGCAATACATAAAAAAAGGTATTTACCTGGCCCTGGTGGTCCACATCGTTCATCTTCTTTTCTTGGAGAAAAATTTTCTAATTTATCCAGAATTTCTAATTGTCTCGGTTCTTCTAATAAAATCAAATTCATTTTTGCTATTAATAATGGAAATAATATAGCAATACGTAAAAAAGAAGATATTTACCTGGTAGTGGTGGTCTAGATTGTTCATCTTCTTTTTTAGGAGAGACATTTTCCAATTTATCAAGAATTTCTGAATGTCCTGGTTCTTTTAAAGAATGTTGCACGTTAACAGCTGGAGGTTCTTCTATACAATTAGAAAAAAAGACTAATATTTCATATTATTTCATTTAAACGTGTTAAAACGAATCTTAAATAATGTCAATTGCATCACGGAAGCAAAGACCCTTTTCACATACTCCAAAGAATTCAAGTCATCCAAGAAATTGAACCAAATTTTGTACAAAAAATAGGGTAGGATAAAACGCCCTTTAGGCGCAATTTTTTCCTTTAATATGCCATTTTTTTATTCGTATTGTCAGAAAATAATGGAAAGGTTTCTGTAGTGATTTTATTGAATTTTGGTTGACTTTGGAGTATCTACGATAAAAATAAAATAATCAGTGTTTCATTTTTAAAAAAGTAAATACATTTTTGCGTAGACTTGAGTTATCGTGCCCTATTTATTAAATTCTCCTAATTTATAAAAAAAAGTAATATGTAGTTTAATCACCAAGTGTTATAAGACCCCGCCTCAGAGCTTCTATTTTGAGCATGCGCATATATTTTCCATCTGCTAATTGAACTCGTATTCTTTTTCTGTGTAATTTTTGGTGAAAGTAGCTCCTGGGCTGTTGAGAGATACACTTTGCCAGTTCTTCCTCAGTGGGTATGGAGGCACTACACGCTACAGAAGTCTTTGGACGAGTCAGCATGTTTTCCGGCTCCTCTTTGTTACACGAAGAGTTCTCCATTTTTCCTGTGTAGTATAACAGTTAGTATACTCAAACGAAATATCAAATACTCTGAGACATCATTATGAATTGAACTTTATTATATTATATCAGATATAATCTAACAGCTTTTTCCAGTGGCTGCACCGGTGTGCACTCAGGATATCTCTATCTCGTTTTATTACATAAAGCTGAACCGAGATGAAAATACACTCAGTGCACACTAGCGCAGCCAGTGGTAAACGCTATAATAAAATCAAATTCATTTTTCCTCTTAATAACGGAAATAATATACAGGATGTTTCACTTAAGGTGTGCCAAACGGAAAGAGATCGTACAGAAAGCTATTCTAAGCAAAAAAGTTTATGTAAATATATCGCTGTGTTATCTGTTCTTGGGAGATACACTGCATTATCTTTATGCAGAAAACTACATCTTTCTTTAATTCTTATATTTTCTGTTGTGTCCGGCTTTACTCTTATCTCTTTTGCTTGGATTCCTTTGTCGACTTATTTAACTTTAATCTTTCTCTTTTTATTTAAATCTTTATTTTGTTTTTAAAGTAATTTAGACAGGACAAACTTGCATTCAAATCGTTTTAAATTATTGTGAGAATCGGTTTTTTTAAATTGTCAATTTTTGTTTTAATGTTTAGTAATCTAGAATCAACAAACTCGCATTCAAATTGTTTTAGATTATTTGTTTTATAATTTAGTATCGACAAAATCGTATTCAAGTCGACTTAAATTATAAATAATTTTGGAAATAAAATAAAATTTCCGTTTTAAAAGTAATTAATAATTTTTTTAATTAAATATTTTCTCCTTTTTCTTTTTTTAAAACTAAACTTTCACTTCACTTTCAGTTCATTCATTTTCGTTTTGTTTTTAGAGCCTCCTGCATCAGACTCAAATAATCCAGCTGGATATCTTCTACTTTGGTCGCATTGAGCCGCGCCCTGCGTCCGTTTTCTACATAAATGAGCCTTCTTCGTCGTCTCTGCTTCTGCTGGACTTTAACAGGACAATATTTTGCAGTCAGTGGAAACCCAGGTTTTTTGCATCAATTTGCAAAACTCGTCCCATGCAGCCTCTTGCAGAACTGTAGCTGTCCAGACCTCCTCCTCTCTCGTAACGGTAACTGTTATTATTTCGATATTGCTCATGTTTAATACCTTCACTTCACTACTACACTGTCTTTTTGTGTTTTGTATTAACTTATTGCTATTTGTGAAATATGAATTTTATTATTGATGATAACAAAATTTCATAAATTTTATTTCTCAAATCTTTTCATGTATTTTATTTAATTATACTTTAAATATCACAATCCAAGATCCAAGATCTCCGGATCTAAACCCTAGACTTTTTGTTTTGGGGGCACATGAAATAAATAGTCCACAGCGTTCCCAACAATACACAGCGAGAAGTACAAGAAAGGATATTAATTGCTGCTGATTCAATTAGGAACGCTCCTGAAATAATAGCAAGAAGTTATAAATCCTATACCTGTCGTTGTAACTGCTGCATCCATGCACAAGGAGCACAATTTGAATATTTACTTTGACTTTGTTTCTTCGTTTTTATTATAATTTATTTATTTATAAATTTGTAAAACTTTCAGAAAATCTTTTTTATCGATAACGATAACGAATCGGACATATGTTTACATTAACTTTCTTGCTTAGAATAATTTTCTGTACGACCTCTTTCCGTTACGCACACCTTAAGCTAAACATCCTGTATGTAGCAATACGTAAAAAAAAGACATTTACCCGGCAGTGGTGGTCGTTCATCTTCCTTTTTTGGAGAAATCTTTTCCAATTTATCAAGAAGGTCTGAATGCCTTAGTTCTTCTAATAAAATTAATTTCATTTTTCCTCTTAATAATGGAAATAATTTAGCAATACCCAAGGATGGTTAACTGTGTAAGGATGGCTCAATCTCTGAAATCCGTCTGCCGAGGCCGCGTGACGTAGCCGACGGGCCTACCCCTAGGCTGGGTTCCTAAAGTATCCATGAGTAACGCTAGGAGTGAGTAAAATGAAAAGCAAAATATACAAAATCATTTATATGAGAGAGAAAGAGTATTATTCAGGAGAGAGTTTACGAATATACTCCTACCGTCGCGTCGCGTCGAGGAATGCGAGGGGAGCACGAGGACAGACTAGAGAGCGCGGTCTTGTACGCAGCGATTAGGCCGCCATGAGAGTTGTGTTTTCCATTCTCATCGTTTCAACAAGACTGCAGCTTTCATTTTAGTTAGCTATTATTGATATACGAAATTATATTTTGCATAAATCATAAAACAACTTAGGAAAAAACAAGTCATAAAATACAAAAGTGGCGAATTCAAAATTTGGTCACGACGTCTGCAGGTACTTTATGGAACTAACGTTTTATAAATGTGCTGTGACCTGTGACAATTAAACGGTGTTTGAAAGAAATTATGAAATTGCTGAAATTTGAAATACGAAAATAATTTGTTAAGAGTTAGAAATTCTCTGTTATGCAGATTTCAAACAATGTTTGTTTTACCTAGAACGCCACCATCGGAAATTTAAGTTAGTCACGTGTAGAGGGGAACGGGCTTACATTGCAGCATAGGGAATGAGCCATCCTATAAATAGTTTAGTATCCTTGAGCAATACCTAAAAAAAATATATTTACCTGGTGATGGTGGCTTACATGGTTCATCTTCTTTCCTTGGAGAAACATTTTCCAATTTATCAAGAATATATGAATGTCTTGGTTGTTCTAATAAAATTAAATTCATTAATAATGGAAATAATATAGCAATACGTAAAATAGGTATTTACCTGGCAATGGTGGTCTACATCGTTCATCTTCTTTTTTTGGAGAAACATTTTCCAATTTATCCAGAATATCTGATTGTGTCGGTTCTTCTAATAAAATCAAATTCATTTTTCATCTTAATAATGGAAATAATATATGTAGCAATACGTAAAAAAAGAGATTTACCTGGCAGTTGCAGTGGTGGCTTATATTGTTCATCTTCTTTTTTTGGACAAACATTTTCCAATTCATCAAGAAGTTCTGAATGACTTGGTTCTTCTAATAAAATAAAATTCATTTTTCCTCTTAATAATGGAAATAATATAGCAATACATAATAAAAAGATGTATACCTGGCAGTGGTGATCCATATTGTTCATCTTCTTTTTTTGGAAAAACATTTTTGGATTCATCAAGAAGTTCTGAATGCCTTGGCTCTTCTAATAAAATCAAATTCATTTTTCCTCTTAATAATATATAGCAATACATAAAAAAAGACATTTACCTGGCACTGGTGGTCCACATCGTTCATCTTCTTTTCTTGGAGAAACATTTTCCAATTTATCCAGAATTTTTAATTGTCTCGGTTCTTCTAATAAAATCAAATTCATTTTTGCTATTAATAATGGAAATAATATAGCAATACGTAAAAAAGAAGATATTTACCTGGCAGTGGTGGTCTAGATTGTTCCTCTTCTTTTTTAGGAGAGACGTTTTCCAATTTATCAAGAATTTCTGAATGTCCTGGTTCCTTTAAAGGCTGTTTCACGATAACAGCTGGAGGTTCATCTATACAATTAGACAAATGTAAGTGTGACCCTCCCTTAAAATACTTTAAAAGAATTTACTAAAATCAATAAATATGAGTGAGAAATATTTATTTTTAATATTCAGAAACAAAACGCCAAAAGCAAATGTAG
This sequence comes from Dorcus hopei, assembly GCA_033060865.1. Lineage (NCBI taxonomy): Eukaryota > Metazoa > Arthropoda > Insecta > Coleoptera > Lucanidae > Dorcus > Dorcus hopei. Next base: position 50,919,215 of record CM065419.1, read on the forward strand.
CTTTATTCATAATGTGTGGTCAATTTAATAAATAAATAAATAAATTAATTAACACTTTCAGGCTGTCCAGCTATTTTAGTCTATATTCATAAAGATGGGCATAATAAATAGAGCTGGCAACGGATAACCGATTTTGGATATTTTGGATATTCGCGGTGTACAGCATGTCACTCATGCAAATAGAGTTGCATGAAAAACATTTTTTCACTTAGATTCACATTCAAGTTATGCAACTCTATTTGCATGAGTGACATGCTGTACACCGCGAATATCCAAAATCGGTTATCCGTTGCCAGCTCTAATAATAAACGACTTAGTCCAAAATATACCTACATAAAAAATAAAGAAATTACTAGAAGCATCTGTAAAACTCACTTGCTAATGTCAAATTATAAACATTCTTAAAGGCAAATATCAAAAATTTACAATTAATTTAGTCTGCTTTAAATATTTAATCTGCAATAAAATTTAGTCTGCTCGAAATTTAAATTTAAATTACAGATAAATTAGTCTTGCCTTTCATATACACACCGTCGGGTTACTGCAAAAACAAGCTAACTCCACTTGTTGTCAATTCGGAGTTAAGTTCTCTATTAGATTAAAAAATGCTCAAAAAACATACTTACAGAATTTTTAAAACCATATAAATCAAAACAAAATGTTAAGGCAGGAGAAACAAGTAGTCGAAATAATCCAACTCCATTTTAAACTGTAATTTTGAACCGTCAAAAACGATTTCTCAAAAGTTCCAACAATGGAGTTGTCTTGTTTTGGCAGTAACCCGACGATATACATATACACATTTAGAAAAGTATCATAAAAAGTTAAATAAGAAAAAGTACCTAGGTAACGTACGTGTTTGCAAAAACAATTTTAATAAGCACGCCAAATTAATAAAACTTCTTTAAAAAATTAACTTAAAATTGAAGCATGACTAAATTTTTATGTACAATAAATATAATTATTTAGTAACAACTTTTTACAGACAGCTTCAAAGTACATTGAGAATTGCGCGATTTTTATGCCGTCCGTAAAGTTATAACAAAAAAATTAAACATATTTTCCCTGAACAAAAATCTAATTTAATCACCAAATTTTAGAAGACCCAGCCTCAGGGCTTCCATTTTGAGCATGCGCACAATTTTTCCATTTGCTAATTCAACTCGTACTCTTCGTATTCTCTTGTTGCCTGCACTTTTGTAGAAGTAACTCCTGGGCTGTCGAGAGACAAACTTTGCTAGTTCCTCCTCACTGGGTATACAGGCACTACAGGCTACAGAAGTCTCTGGACGAGTCAGAATGTTTTCCGGCTTCTCTTTGCTACACGGAGAATTTTCCATATATCCTGTGGATTTTAGCAGTTAGTGTACTCAAATGAAATATCAAATACTCTGAGACATTTTATGAATTCACTGAACAATACATTATATCAGATTATGTAATAAAATCAAGTTTATTTTTCATCTTAATAATGGAAATAATATAGTATGTAGCAAAACGTAAAAAAGACATTTACCTGGCAGTGGATATTGTTCATCTTCTTTTTTTGGAGAAATATCTTCCAATTCATCAAGAAGTTCTGAATGCCTTGGTTCTTCTAATAAAATCAAATTCATTTTTCCTCTTAATAAAGGAAATAATTTAGCAATACGTAAAAAAGAAGATATTTACCTGGTAGTGTTGGTCTAGATTGTTCATCTTCTTTTTTAGGAGAGACATTTTCCAATTTATCAGGAATTTCTGAATGTCCTTGTTCTTTTAAAGAATGTTGCATGCTAACAGCTGGAGGTTCACCTATACAATTAGGAAAAAAGACTAATATTTCATATAATTTCGTTTATACATGCTTGTACCTACAAGATTTGGTGCAATTTGAATAATAAACATTTGGAATAAGAAATTTCTGGGCTGCAGATAGAACACGTTCTGTTTCTTCAGACAGTTATTAATTCAGTTTAATTTTTAATATAATTTACTATAAAATTTAGATTGTTCAAGAAATGGAACCAAATTTTGTACAAAAAATAGGGTACGATAAAACGGCCTTTAGGCGCAATTTTTTTCTTTAATACGTCATTTTTTTATATTTGTATTGTCAGAAAATAATGCAAAGGTTTCTGTAGTGATTTTGTTGAATTTTGGTTGACTTTGAAGTATCTATAATATAAATAAAATCAACAATGTTTCATTTTTAATACAGTAAATACATTTTTACATAGTTTGAATTACCGTGCCCTATTTATTAAATACTCCAAATTTAACCTGTGAGCAACTAAAACTCAGATTAGAGTCGGCGGTGCAAAGAAAAAGTGTGTCTGTTACTAACGCGGCGTTAGGCTCCCATTCATTATCGGATTGGTCCGTCCTGACGTGGTCCTGACTAGTCCGCCGACTGATCCGCTAATGAATGGCAATGGGAGACAAGTCAGGGTCGGGTTGTGAGTTCGCTAGTTTGACAACCGAACCTGCGACCCGACCGGGACCAATCCGTGCTTTTGCAGGGTTCGTGTCATGTCCGTGTAATGTGTGGACAAACGTGGATGAGTCGCATGTCGGGTCTGGGTTGGTAGTCGGGTCTGGGCTCGTATAGTGAGTGGCCTGCTTTAGGCTGATCTGACAGTTCATGAATGTATGTAATAGATTAATTAATTAAGTTAATCACAGACATACATTTTCTTTGCACTGCCGACTCTAATCTGATTTTTAGTTGCTCACAGGTTATAAGAAAAAAGTAATATGTAATTTAATCACCAAATGGTATAAGGCCCCGCCTTAGAGCTTCCATTTTGAGCATGCGCATATATTTTCCATCTGCTAATAGAATTTTTATTCTTTTTTTTCGTGATGTATTATAGAAGTAACTCCTGGGTTGTTGAGAGATAAACTTTGCCAGTTCTCTCTTAGTGGGTATGGAGGCACTACAGGCTACAGAAGTCTTGTTGTTACACGGAGAGTTCTCCATATTTCCTGTGTAGTTTAGCAGTTAGTATACTCAAACGAAATATCAAATACATCATTATGGACTGAACTTTATTATAGACCTGTTTCAAAAGTCGCGACGCAAAATGAAAATGTTATAGGGAATGGAATTTCAAACATTTTTTCTCATGTGGCCAATTTCTACGCATTTACTAGATACAAGGCTAAACTTTGTTACATCTAAATTTTGTGTCTATTTGAGAATAGTTTATTGTTTAATGTTAATTTGCAATGTTTAAAGGTTCACATGTAACAACTTTGAGGTTCTATATCTACTAAATGAGTAGAAATCGGACACGTTTATATGAAAAAATTTTTTTTTGAAATTCAATTCCCTACAATCCCTTTAATTTTGCGTCGCGACTTTTGAAACACCCTGTATTATATCAGAGATAATCTAATAAAATCAATTTCATTTTTCCACTTAATAATGGAAATAATATAACATTATATAAAAAAAAGATATTTACCTGCCAGTGGTGGTCTATATCGTTCGTCTTCTTTCTTTGGAGAAACACTTTCCAATTTATGAAGAATTTTTGAACGTTTTGGTTCTTTTGAAGACGGTTGCTTGATAAAAGCTGGAGGTTTATCTATAGGAAAAGAAGACAAATATTTTATATAATTTAATTTAAACGTGCTAAAACGTATCTTAAATAATGCCAATTGTATCAGGGAAGCAAAGACCCTTTTCACACAACATTCCAGATTAGAGATTTCAAGCATCTAAGCCAGCGGCGCGTTTTCCAAAAAAAAGGGCAATATTCTATAAACTCATTTCTCTAGTAAAAAAAAAATGGGAAATAAATTTCGGTCCCATATTTGGGGACAAAAGATTGCAGTTGTAAACAGCTGAACAGATTTCGAATTTTTTATCAACTCATTTGTTTATGTTGGTAATTACATTCTTTCTGGAACTGATGGAGTTCCACATACAGGGTGTTAGTAAACATATGCCATTAATTAATTTTTTATAGAAGCCGTTTGAGGAGTACTGAATATAATGTACATGTCTCAGCTGAGCAAAATTTATAATTATTATTATCCGTCGTCTTCAAACTCATAAATCTCCACATATAAATATAAAACGAATTTAGTTATAGTAATTCGATTTTTTGTAAAACTTTAATTAATTGATTTCTTTTATTTAGCCCATATGTAAAAGCACTTTGTAACTTAACATTAACATCACTCTTGTATTTGTTGTGTAATTTGTGAAAAGATAAGTGAAAGCCATTAATAAATATCATATTTTATTTATCTAATATAATATTTACACTTTACTTTTAAGGATGACATTGTGAATGCATAAGGTGGCGCATTGTAAATTGTCAACATTATTTAAATACAATATATAATTAAACAAATATGACATTCATTTTATTTCTGAAAATAAATATTGTATAACACAGAAATAATTTGTTATAATATTAAACAATTATGCATCAGAAATGAGTAAGTTTAGCATAATTGTAAAATGAATAGTCATCAGTTCATAATTAATTTATAAAGTTAAATCTTTTAACAAAAACGAAAAATTAATTTATGATGGTAATTAACGATTTATAAAATTCAAGATTATTTGGCATTGAATCCCAAACCAAACCATCATACCCTCAGACTATATGATTGGACGAAAAAATAAATCAAATGTTGTGTTTCTTTTTATGATAGAAAACAATCACAAGGACTTAGAGATATATCATGAAGTTTTAACCTTCTTTGGGACTATCACCTGACAGGATTCGCTATCCTTATGGTGGTTATACTTTGTGAAACTCTCTCAGAGTAAGTTGTCTCCGAAGAGTCTTGCACTGAACCGGGACCCAAATTTCCTTTTACTTCATCAACTGAAGTCTCTTCAAAGAGTTCAGTGAACTTGCTGTAAAACCACTCGTCCGCCCCAGGTGATGCTGAACCGTCCACATAAAAATACTTTAGAGTTAAATCATTATTTCATGAAAATACACCTTTGAAAGCGTATATGAGCATAAAATTTTAAAGAGTAATATATCAGCAATACGTATAATAACACCCTGAATGTTGGTATTCGTTAATGATTAGTATTAATAAATTCATTGTACCCTGAGGCCCGGTCTTTTCATCTCCAATTAACTTTATCCGGTGATTAATTCCTATAGTAACAATTGTGATCATAATAGTTACTATGGGAATTAACAGTCAGATAAAAGGTATTTATGAAAATTAACCCGGTGCATACACCGTACTCTATTTTTCTCACTCTTACATGCACTAAGTCTCTTAATGTTCTCTCTCACACTTCTAACCCGGTTATCAACCGGGTGAATTTTCGTAAACGCCTAAAGTTAACTGGAGATGAAAAGACCGGGCCTGAGAGCAAGAAAAACCCAAGTCAAAGATACCTTTGGAATTTGAATATTGTGCTAGTTATCTTCATACATTAAAAAGTAAGAGGGTTTTACGTGTAAGTTGAAATGTTGTATAACAGTTAAAAATTTAATGTTGTTTACATCTTTATCTAATGTAAAACGAGAGTTCAAAATTTCATGGGTATTTTTGTTTGGGTTTTCATTGCTCTTGCGGTATGTTTTAGACACAAGATTCACAAAAAAAAATCAAAGGATTTAAGACAAGAGTGAGCAAAATATGCGCCTACGTTCTCAAATTGAAATGAAACATATGGGATATTTTCACTACACAAATCAGGTAACTTCACACCACACCTGATGTGAACCCTTTTTTTAAATGTGAACACTTGTTCACTTTTAAAAGTGTTGACATAGATATGGTGCAGGGATGTGAGGATATGTGTTGTAGTGTACTTGTACTGCATAGAAATAGCTGTACATACTTGTACTGCATAGAAATAGCTGTCATTGTACTTCTAAATCACTTCTTGGTGATTCAATTTGAAATGAAATGTGTGAACTAAAGTTGTTTAAACTGGGTTTACTCTTTGCTTCAGTGTACATGTTATAGCTCTTATAAATAAAATAAAGAGTTGACCTACCTTCTCTCTTTGATTCTGAATTGTCACTAATGGTGGAAATTCCTAGAAATTTGTACAGTATGAAACCGGAAAAAAAAGACTTACTGAGAGTTTACCATCGTCATTCATGTAACTCACTTTAGAGATATCATCAGCATCTTCCTGTGAGAAAAGAAAATTGAATAAATTGCGGTACTCTTTTGATGAAAGAAAGATTTCATTTTGCATACAATAAGTAAAGTTAATTTTTAATTAAATTTCAATTTTTCAGCCGGACTAAATCAATGTATTTAAAAACTTACTGCCTTCTTTGTAATACTTTTAGACGACGATGATGATATCGATACTTCAGATCGAGCTCTCTTTGGCATTAGTTCTATAGGTAATGAAACAGATTCTAACTTGAAGTTATATGCAGTAGTTTTGTGTCCTTTATTTAAAGTTTTATTTGAATCTTTTGCAATCAACAATGTTTCTGGTATTTTCTGAAGGTCAGAGTTTTGTTGTGCTGGTCCAGTTTCACTTTCCCTACAATAAAATATCTCGTAATTGATTACATGAGAGATAGAAAGCATTCTTAAATTACCTGTCAAAAGCATTCTGTGGAATTTTATCTAGTTTATAGAACTCTACAAAGGTTGTGAGTGCATTTTTTAAATTATATTGAGCATCTTCTAAACAACTGAAAGAAAATATTTACCAAAATGATTCAATCAATTTTACTACATACTTTTTTGACCACTCCGTGCTTAATCCAGTTATAATTCTCATGGTCTCGATCATTTCATATCGCTCTTTAAGATTTTGAGGAGGTGGAATTTGTATATAATTCGACTTTCGTGGCCTCGGAATTTTAAACGCCTTCAATGCTTGAATTGTAGTAGCATTGGAAACATGCAGTTGTTCGTTAACTATTGTGTATTCACTATTTTGTCCAGCTAAGAGTACAAATGTCCTTACAAATCCATATTGCCTGCCAATATTTACTTTGGACTCATAGAGTTCTTGAAACACACCTGTCACTACAATTATAGCAGTTGTATCCTGCATAGAGAATTGATTGAAAATATATTGCATTATTACTTTTTCTTTATTATTAGACATACTGTGTAAGTCATGAGATCAACAGTAAAGGTATACGGATCATGTTCAGTGCGTGGCAAAGTATTAAGTATTTTTAAAATACTCTGCGGACCTTTAAATAAGTACAGATCGTTCTTTGAAAAATTCGAAATTTGTTTAAGGTTCCTTGAAAATTGGCTGTATGAATGCAATCTAAAAGTTAAAAAAAAAGTGACAAAGTATTAGAAAAACTTTTACTTACTTTGCATTTTGAGATGTAGATTGCAATTTTAAGTAGCAACTTGTTAAAGAGAACATCGCTTGTTTGTGATAAACTCCATTCAAAACATTTCGATTAGGTGAATCATACAGGGTGAAATAGTGTTCCAGAAACTGGTCCACCAATTCCTGGCCTTCAAGTTTGCATAAAAAGTTACGCCTGAACGGCATGAAACCCCCTTTTTTCATTACTGTAAAGCCATCTAATTTCACTAAGCCATTTATTATTTCTTGCATTGTTCTCCCATAAGTAAATTCATCAAATTCTTCGCAAACAGGATTACCATCTAACCATAGCTCAGTAATAGATAAATCTTTAAGCGCTTTTAACTCGGCAGCATTACTAATCTATAAACGAAGTGTACCGAATGATGTAAGAATTTAATTTCGCTTGAATTCCATCATTTACTCACATTGTTATTTCGTAAGTCAAGACAAATTAATGATTTCACACCATATAATGCTTCTAATGGTTTCAATATTTCTATATGATTATTTCCTAATTTCAAAACCTTTACGTTATAACTTTTACTTAAGTGTAAAACAAAGAACATTAACTTTGGCTGGGATAATGGGCAAAATTCATGCAAAGCTAAAATTTATGTATTGCACTTCGTTATAATTTTCACAAGAAATGAATACTTACTGGGATCTTTGTAAAACTGCTCCAAATTTAAGACACCATCTGCAGACAGTCTTTTCTGAATAACAGAAATGACGTTACTTTGCACATTAATTTTCAGTTCAGTCGCATTTGCGAAACACAATTCTATTGTTACGAAGAACTGTAAAAATAATTATCAAAAATTGTCAGTTACAGATACCTACTCTTGGATTAAACAAATTTAACCATTAATTTTAGCTTTGAAGATATACATTAAAAGAACCATTGCAATTTAAATTTAATATTGTAGAAGCAGATCAATATCAGTTAGTCCTGCGGTAGGTCAGAAAATTTGCATTAAAAAAATTGACAATGAGTAATAAATTTTTCTCTCAACAAGATTATTATACAATTAAGAAAGTGATTTATATACATAAATATACAGCGTGATTCAGGTAAATGTTCATTAAATCTTTTCCAAGGAAAAAATTTAGATAGATATTGAAATTTATAGAGCAAAGGTAGGTATGTCAAAAAGAACCAGAAAAAATGGAATAACCATTACTTTAATGCTCCATAGTATGTGAAATTAAATGCTTACATTAATCAGTTAGTGAGTTAAGAGATATTTTGCATTTAATTAATGCATTCATAAATAAAATTTGATGCGATTTTGTTCACTTTGAACCTGGTTCAGTTGAACGTCAGTTTAAACCTCCTTTGTACAACTGGCCCTAAATGCTTACATTAATCAGTTAGTGAATTAAGAGAGTAATACAACATAGATCTTATTTAATCAATTCCCAGTTGACCATTAATACTTCATCATTCCATACAGGATTGCTTAAGGCTTATCAACCCTACTGATTCGTTGATACTTTTCGAGTTTTCTTTGACCCCCTCGTTAGAAAACCCTACATTTTTCTTTGCCTTAAGCTTAAAATTGTCTCAAACAAAAAATGCATATGCAAGGAGAAATTGCTAAATATACCTACTTACATATTGGTGTATTGAACTCACCGGTTTATTTTTATTATTGGGATTCGCTACAACCAAATTACGTCGACACAGACGATCTAAGGCAGCCCCACAGTTCTTAAGTAAAAAAGAAATGTGTTTCGGATAAATTGCATACGAGACTGGTATGAAATCCAATGGATGAACTGCATTCATAAGAGTTTTTAATATAAAGTCACGCTCCAAGTCCTGTGCATTTTCAACCTATGAGTAAGTTAGTAATGTAGGGTGTAAGTTGTTGTTGTTGTTAAAGGTACTAACCATAATTTTGTGCCATGTCGATGAGCTATAGATAACAGATCTGAACTTATTAGCTAAACCAGTATTTAGATTGTACTTGTTTATAACTATTTTCATTTTGTAATTAGGTACATGTGTTGTTGTAATTATTTCACTAAACTGCAGAAAATTTATTCTTAGTTCTTATTTCTGCAACTGTCAGCCAGTCAAATTCTATCTCGATTAATAATAGAATTGACGAATTGACCCATTAACTAATATTTTATAACGTGGCTTGCTGCTTCGTTTATTTTGTAAATTCTGTCATTTCGAAAAAGCAGTTTTGCAATTATTGACAAGCAGTGTTGCCAGGCAACCAAAATCTAAGTCACCATCAGTTACCAGCCGAAAAGTATCACTTTTAAGTCTTTATGCTTATCGAGACCTAATAGTTATTTACGAATAATTTAGTGAAAAAGCACCAGTACAATTTTTATTAAATAAACACCAGGTAATAATTCGACAACAAGGCTCGATCCTATCGAGTATTTTTACATCTGCGCCTAATGTATATACAACCAGAATTACACAGCAGCTATAAATAGTATAAGTAAATAAGTTGAAATTAATCTAAACTGAAGTGACTTTTAGGCCCAATTTTACAATCATTGGTTAAACTGAGTACAGCGCTAATCTTGGAATAACGTGACGTAGATGTGACGCATTTATGAAGGAAGGTTAAAAGATATTCGGCGAATGGTTATTCTTTCCTTATTCCACGATTGTAAAATTGGGCCTTAATATTTTTTATTAGTGCTTTGTCTTTTGTGCATTATGCCATTTAAATGGGTGTATTTTCTTGGTCTAATAATTGTTACATTGTTAAAAACGATGTTTAATGTATAAAATTATGAAGAATTATGTAACAATTATTTAAATAATTAAAGAAAAAGGTTTTCGAAAAGTGAGTTTCACTTTAAGACTCCTATTTTTTAAATTTGTTACGAAAAAGGAAATTGGGCAACTTGTATGGGCTCCCGGCTTCCGCACGAATGCCTCTCATCAAGTTCTTTTCTTTTTTTAAATTATTATTACAATTATTTTTTATTTAATTACTTGCACTGTTATTATTACAAATACTATGAAAAACGTAAAAATATGAATGGTTAAAAATTGTAATAATAATAAAATAATTAAAATTTGACGAGGTTTTGAGAACCTGAGGCATTTGAGCGGCAGCCGGTAGCCTATACAAGTTAGCTAACTCCTTTGTTCACATCAAGTTTTAAAAAGGAAGTCTTAAAGTGAAACGTGTTTTAAAAACGTTTTTCTTTAACTCTTTAAATAATAATAATAATAATAATAATAATAATAACTCAGATGGGCTGGGATACTCGGTATATACATTTATTTATATGACTGCAGCACAGTTATAGAATATTCGCTTTTATATGGAAATAAATAAGCAAATATAGACGAATACGAATAAGTCTACTTTAAAAAAAAGTTAGAAAATTTTAAAAGAACGAACGTAGTGCCCTCTATATTCTACTTCAAAATTAAGGCAATATTATTTTCTCGTACTAGAAAACCCCCGTATGTCAATTTTTAAGGCAATGGGTGGTATGCATAAAACGAAGTAGGTGCTAATACTTCTCAAATTAGTATATTCTTCGAAGTATCTTCTATTACATAAAGTACCTACTGCAGCTCTGAAGCATATATTACGAAAGCAAAGTTTATACTACAGCACATAGTTAATACTACGCTGCAGTAGTATTTACTATTAAAATTAATCTGAGGCTTTGAAGTAGATACTACAGTAGGTGCTTCTACAGCGAAGTAAAAACTTCTATGTGCTCTTGTGCTCTAGTATCTACTACATCGCATAGTAAATACTATGTTACTGTAGTAGGTACTTCACTTTCGAAGTAGGTGCTTGAAGTATTAGCATGTACTTCGTTTTATGCATACCACCCAATATGTCAAAGACTAATAGCGTTTTCGCTTCATCTGCACTGGTTGCACTCAGTGTATTTGCATCTTCTTCTAACCTCATGTAATAACACGAGATGAAGAGCGCACTAGTGCGGTCAATCGAAAACGCTGTAAGAATTATTGAAAAAATTAAGATAAAAATTTTGATTTTAACGTTCTGTAAATACTTTATTGTCAGATATTGGACTAAGTGATCCACTGTTACTCTGTGTCCCTTCACATTTAGATCAGCTTGTAACCAATATCTATCACAGATAAAAAATGTTTTGTGGCAAAATTTAGGAAAGCGACAACGGTAACAACATCTAACAACCATAAGTCGTAGCTCTAACAGAAAGAAAGTTATCCACTATCCATTATTATTATTATTATATCAAGCCCACCGAAGAGATAGGTTCGGGGTTTCAACCGACAGAGGGCGGGCACGTATGTGAAATATTCTGCGCGAAGAACTGATTCTTTCGGTTTCTTTTATCCAAATGCCGAAAATGATAACGCAATGATTTTTCTCCTAAACATAAATATGCTTTAATTTGTTTATTTTGCAGGTATTTATAAAATGAAGAGTTTTCCAAAAATTCCCAGGAGGTACTTATCTGGAATACATCGGATATTTTTACACCCTTATTTAAATGGAATTATAAATAAGTAATCAATCAGTAATATTGAAGAACTTGATGGTATGAAAGAAATAGTTACAAATTATTACGTGTTGAGTCTATCAGCGAAATAAATGAAATTGTAAATAAAATAACGAATAAAATTTAAACTTTCTTAAAGAATTGGAAGGATTTGTGAGTAAAACGATAATATAAGATTTGTGTTCGCAGAAATTTGTTAATCTGTATTAATAAAAGAAACTGACAGATGTGTGATTAAAAACATAAGGAATTGTAACAAATCTGTTTACAAACTATACAGCAAATTTGTTACCGTGTCAAACAGCTTTAAGTGTTTAGGAATGTATTGTGCTGAGGGAAAAAAAATGTTTTGTTAATTTTCGTTGTCCTTAAGACGAATAAATTGGGTTATGCGTTGCCTTATACCTTCAGCTATATGTTAGTTGTATAGACGGGGCGGCGCATCGTCAGCTGAACGACGCCGACGCAACAATACGGGCGCCGCGACCCATAAAGCTGCGAAGTAGAATCATAGTGCGGCGAACTGAATTTCAGAGCAGACGCGTACGCGACATTCTGATTACAGAGACGACACATTTAACTGCAGAATTATTTTTAGTCCGAGTTTTAAATACATGAACTAAAGAACTAAGTTCGTGTGTTCCTGGAAACTGTTGACTCATTCATGTCCACGCGGGCAAACAATTAATAAGTGTTGTAACTAGTGCGTAAAAGTTTTCTTTTTTTAAAAGTTAAAAACCGCGGATGTTGTTCTTGTAGTGATGATACATTTGAAAACTCGCTGAAAACGTGGTGCGTTGGAAAGACCACAAGTTGATGATTATGAAGCGTGCAAAGGATCTTCTTTCACGATGAGCCTAGGGGATGGCGGTGGGGTGTCTTCTGATGTTAGCGGCAGCTTTGGCCCTTGCGGCTCCGGATTGGACTGACTATTGCCCGTCGTCTTGTCGTTGTAAGTGGTCGTCGGGGAAGAGAACAGCTCTTTGCCGGGATGCCGCATTTACTGATCTTCCCGACAACCTCGATTCAGAAATGCAAGTTCTGGATCTATCTGGTAATTCCATCTCACGACTGGGCAAAGACTCTTTCAAAAGGGCCGGTCTCATAAATCTACAGCGCATTTTTATGCGAAGCGCTCGACTTCGCGAGATCCATCGGGACGCTTTCCGTGATCTTACTATCTTAGTGGAACTAGATTTGTCGGATAACGAAATCGCGAGCCTCGAACCAGACACCTTCCGAGGAAACGAGAGGTTGCGCGTGTTGTATTTGAACGGAAATCCTTTGCGGCAACTCGTGCAAGCCCAATTTCCCACGCTACCGCATCTGAGGACGCTCGAACTAGAGGGTTGCCAATTGGAGTATTTACATAAGGACGCGTTTATCAATTTACTCGCATTGGAATCGCTCAATTTGAAATCTAACCAGCTACGCAATCTATCAGAGGCAGCCTTTATGAACTTCGCGCATTTGAAATCGCTCACTTTGGATGTAAATCCGTGGCGTTGTGATTGTGATTTACGAGGTTTCCGCGATTGGTTCTTGGCAAGCAATCTGAGATCTACTTCGCTATTCTGTGCCGAACCGGACGTTTTGCGAGACCGTGCGTGGGAAGATGTACCGTCGGAGGATTTCGCATGTCCACCCCAAATTTCCCTCGTACCTCACCCGCAGGTTCAAGCCGAAGCTGGAGGAAATGTGACGTTTGGGTGCCATGTGGTAGGCGACCCGGAGCCGGAAGTAACTTGGATGTACGAAGGAAGACCCATCAATCACACGTGGGTCATCCTCGAGGCAGAGGAGGGACTTTTGGACAAGTGGGCTAACATTAGTGTTTCGAACGTGAGTGATGCGGATGCGGGAATATATTCGTGCGTTGCCAAAAACTCCTTAGCTGTGGTCAGTCGTAATGTGACTTTGGTTTTGCCGGAAGTCGTTACGGCTACTACTTTAAGCAAATCTGAAAGTGGTATGATCTGGTGGTTGGTACTTTGCGCGGGTGTGGCTGTTGTGTGTTTCACCGTAATGACAATCGTGACAGTGTTTTGTTTGAAAATGCGTGGGCGTCGTCGAAGGCAGGACATGAAAGCCAGCGTGAGTTTCACGGATCAGGAGAAGAAGCTCCTGGACGTCAGTATAGCCACAACTACTGATCGGGGAACGGGGAGCTGTGAAGCGCTTGGTCCTGATATGGAGCTGATGGATCCTCCGGTGCATATCACGATCGAGAGTGAGCCCTTGCCTTTGGCCGTGTTTCCTCCGCCACCGGAGTTTTCTACCAGCACGCTTCCAGCAGGTGCGTTCGGAAACATCTTCATCTCCGTGTCCGTGAGTCGAGATCCCTCGATCGATGCGTCTAGGTGTCCTGATTTGTTGGACTTACCCCACAGAGTCAAGCCGGTGTACCACGGGATGGCAACTCTGCCCAGACGGTCCTACGCTGCACCGCAGTATGACAACATGGGCCCCCGTGTGACGGCAGGCGGCAGCTCCACCCTGTCCCTGCCGGACTCTTCGGTAGAGCTCCCGCCACCGCCGCCGCCCCCCAGCTGCGCTCCGCTCACCCCCGAGTTCGTCTCTCTCTAACCTCCCTGTGGTTCATCTTCAATTAGTGCCTTGCTCACATTCATTTACATATTTGGATGTTTATTTCGATCCTCTTTTGTATGTTTGTGTGTAAAATATTCCATATCTTTATTGTTTATTTGTGTACAAATCCTATAGGACTATAATCTACTAAATTATCCTCTTGGAAAAAGAACTTGAAGGACTTTAGCCGTACCGATTATTATCCATATTTCTGTTAATATGCGTATTGTTGATCTGTTAGATAAATTAATAAAATTAATCTTTGTAATTATTTTCTTGTTTATTTTTTTTGGGGAGAATATAAATTACAAAATTTAATAATTTCCGTGAAATAATTACAAACAGAAAACAAATCTAAATTCACTTCCCTTTTAATTATTCTATTGCGAGAGTTTCATTGTGTTCATCTAAAATAGTTCTTCAGATCATTTCCCCTTTTTATTTTTTTCCGAGTTTCATCTAGAAAGTCATGTTTATTTTTCCAGGAAACAACATCCGAATTGATTTTTGGTAGTGCCATTTAAATAAGAGTTGTTTTTTAAGGAGAGAGTGCAGTGGTAGATACGTCATATGTGTCTGCAACATTCAGGTAAATCAATATTTTTTTTAAAGGTCGTTTTAGACTACCTTATTTCTTATACATACAAGATTTGGTTCAATTTCTACAATAATATTTAGTATAAGAAAGTTTTTGGGTTTGGAGATAGAACATGTTCTACTTTTTCAGATAGTTTTCCATTAAATTTAAATTTTGCTGCAATTTATTATACAATTTAAATTAATGGGTTAAAACGGTCTTAAGAATATTTTCCACCATAGAAAACCTCGTTGCGTACCTAATCGTATATTTTCTGGATCTACAAATAATAGTATACTTTTACACGAGTGTGGAGTTTTACACAAGCGTAAAAAAGGCTTCACTCACGTGTTGCACACTATACATACTTTTTTCTACTCTCACAAAACAATTTGTTGTTCAAGCAAAAAACTAGCAGAGCAATTTATTAAAATTTTTACCCAGCCCAAAAAGTATACAGTGTGTCCCCGGATGGGCCTAACTATACTTGTAAACTTTTTTATTTCGCATTTTAGGAAGAATAGTCATTCTTCATAAAAGGTTTTGCTTCTTCTAGCAAGTCCTCAGCCACTACCAAAATATCGAAATAAAATACAGGGTGGTTAGAAAATGTGACAACGTGAAATTTGGCTAAGAGTAAAGTACCTTTTATTTGAAAGGAAAATATAAAGGTGTTTGTAATGTCAATAGAAGCTCAAATATCTAATCAGAACGTTGTATCTTTTTTGTTTCCATTAATTATTCAAACATTGACTGACAATTTGTTGACATGAAATCAATTATTTGAGTTAAATCTCAGTTGCATTTGTTGTCATATGTAGATAACTGCGCTAATCACTTTGCAGACAAACAAATCAACTTTAAGATACAACGTTCAGATTAGATGTTTGAGCTTCTACTGACATTACACACATCTTTTTCCAGTAATACTTGTACTTGTGAGAAGAAGCAAAACTTCTTATGAAGAATGATTGTTTTTTCTGAAATGCGAAATAAGGAAGTTAATAAGTATTATTAGGTCCATTCGAGGACACACTGTATAATAGGTTCTTACGAGAGAAATGCGTAAAGTAAACTCCATAAGAAATGCTTTGCACTTCACGCATCGCTATTAAAAGTAAGACTTCACTGTGAACTATACGTAAAATTACTGCTTCGCGCATGATTTGTACAAGAAACAATTTTCTGAATTAATAGAAGTTGTCTGAGATTAGAGAAGCTTTGATTGGATTCCTTGAGCATTCTCTGGACTGTTGTTTAGGCCCCATTTGAGGCCTCTTCAGCAGAAGAGTAGTTCGAGAACTCCACTGCAATCTTATTAGAAGCAAGCTGGTTGCTACTCAATTGAAGCATGGTATTCCCAAAGGGTCTAAGTGCCAAAACTGTAATTCCTAAAAAATAAGGAATATGATCCTTGTTTTTGAAGGCACGCGAGAGAGAGAGTCATCTATGTATAATTATATAAAATATTTTTACATCAGATAGACACAAATAACGTTTTCGACTGACTACTCTAGAGCACTTTCAGAGTATCTCTATCTTGTTTTAACCTCATGTAATAACAGAGGATGGAGATACTCTCAGAGTGCTCTGGAGCAATCAGTCGGAAACGCTATTAGAATCTTTTCTAAAGTGTGCAGCAAGGAACATAGACCTTGTTTTTATAGAAAAATATGAATTTAGCAAAATTTGGCACTCAGACCCTTTGGGAATACCACGCTTCAATTCTCCCACAATGTTAAGTCAAAAATCGAACGCAGGATGTGGTTGATTGTATATTTTTTTTTAATATAAGAAAATGTGTGGCACTAGTGGCCACCAAAGCAGGATACTAAACACACCTATTGTGATGTAGATTTTGAATTAGATTAACGTGAATAAACAACTCGGTCAATTGTTCAATATTGATTCTATAAATTTTTAAGAATCGATTACATAAATATTTTCTTAATAATTTGTACTGAATTGCTTTTTTGTTTTCCCATTTAACTGAAGGGCATTTTTTTGGTTTGTTTGTCATGAGTCAATGGGTTTAAAAATAGAAAGCTCGAAATGAAACGAATGTTAAATTAGTGCTCGCGCGAAATAAATTGGCATTGTCCAGTATGTGACAGTTCCTGTAAAATTAACTGATCGCAACTTCCTATTTCACTGCGACATTATTTTGCTGCGGCTGTACTATCTCACGCTAATTACCGTCAAAATTAATTGGTTCAGATTACGGAAGCGATAGGCGTGCAACCGTCCCCCTGATTAACGGCGTTGCGTTTCGTGATGAAGAAGCAAGAATCGCACGAAAGTCTTACGCGGAAGGGCCGATCCTCTTGGGCATTGTTGTCGGAGCGAAAGGATGATTGATACGAACTCAGATAATGAACGTAATCCGCGATGATTCTGTCAGTTAGTTTGGACGTTTACTTTTGGTTATCTACCGGACTCGCCGATCATAATTTCGTTGGTTATCTGTCGGGGGCTTTGTCTGAAACTTTGCGGATGTTGTACGTGCGGGAAAGGTCGGGAATTCAAAATGCCTGCTTAAGGTACTGTCTTTGACGTGCACTTCTGAGTGGGAATATCCGGACTTCAGGACCACACGAAACTTATGCCTGCCAATATACAGGAACGTGGGAGAACTGAATTAGCTTACCGTAGTTAAATTAAGTGAAAATTACATACATAGATGTCTTGCTTTAAAAAGAAAGATCGTCTTTAGTAAGTAGTGAAAATAATTTACAATTTGAAGATGTTTAATCCAACATTGTCATTTCTGCTTATTTGCTTTATGCTCAATGAATATATTGTTACGACAATTTCGTGACTGGGTTATTCTAGCATTAATCCTGATCTATGTTAGTCTGCTCAACAACATTAAGTGCACCAATTCGATGTTTACGATTGTTCATGATTGTTATACCACTGTCAGTTATGTTTCTGGATTTCGGGTTAATGTCATGAACGTACGTGCTCTCGTTATACAGTATACCGGGTGTCCCAGCCCATCTGGGCTATATGAAATTAACATAGAATTTCAAATATTGTTGATTTTTATGTTGCCAAGACAAGGAAAGAATTTACAATATTTTCTACGGTTCAGAGACACCCGGTACAACTACGAATTTTTTTCTTTTTGGTATTCACACGTGACAATTAAAAATCGAACAATCTGTTGAATTTATTTCTCTGTTAGACGTCATCGCAAACAATAATAACCGGCCAAAAAAAAGCACGAAAAATTCAATTTTGTTCGCTTAAAAATCCCGACGCGAAATGAATTAATTGTGCGCGAATAAAAGTGTTGTTTCTGCGCATAAATTGTAAAATGCCAGTCTTTTATTTTAAATTTAAATTATTTTCGCGTTTGATTTACAGCTATACGTGATTCGATGCATTCGCTGCGTATTAAATATCACGTCCAAACATTTTGGATGAACGTGATGCAGGTTGGCGTTTCATGAAATGTTTTGATTTCATTAAAAAAAATCTATTTTCAGTTATAAACTTTTTCATTATAATCTTAGATAATAGTATAATAAACTATTACTAAATATGAGTGGATTAGAACAAGTATACTGCAGACAAAATATTAATTTAAACGTTTCGTTATAAATAATAAAGTTAATTAGTAGGCAATAATTTATTTTACCTGTTATATGTAAAATACATAATATGAAAACGTTGGTCGTTGTAATTTGTCGGAAATTGAATTTATTATTTTATAATTGTTAATGATATCATAAATTTCTACGTAAATAAATTATGTGTCAGCAGTAAATAAAAGCTCTTTGAAATTGAATTTTATTGAATTAAACGCAATTCAAATCAACTTGATTTGGGCATTTTCATTTTTGTCTAAACGAGTTAACAAAACTCTCTAATTCGTATATCCAATCAACGTTCAAAAATGCAAAAGATCTCTTGAAATTTTTTAATCAATTATTACAGTCTTTTTCTTTTGCTTTTCCCCTTTTGTCAATTATGTTTCCGAATATATCAAACGACTTTTCAATCTGCAGGTCTACTGTACTTTGAACGGACTGGAGAGTCATTTGCAAATTAGGAAACACATTTGACAAAAGAGGAAAAGCAGTAGAAAAAGACTGTATTATTTATTATAGACATTATAAGATCAAAATGAAAGTTAGAACGATGAGATTTCTTTTTGTGCAAATTAGAGTAATTTGATTGTGAGTGAAAACTGATGACTGGCAAAAAGAAAATTCAGATCAAGAGCAAATAACATAAATCGCGTTTAGCTAAAGTTTATTTTGGTATTACAAATCCTTAATTTAAATACAGTTTAACGGCTATACTTGCGAAAGGACTTAAATTTAGAGTTCTGATAAATTCTAGTGAAATTAAATCCCCCGGTTTGCATTCATCGCGTGGAAGTGGGATCGGCGAAAAAATAATTTATACGGACGGGATTTGCATTAATATCAAATTAATGAAGTGGAAAATGTAAATATTTATATTGCTCGTAATCCGAGTTAAATATTGCATAATGAACTTTTCACGACTTCTTGTTGCCAACAATTAAAAACTCGTCATTTGATAAAATATCAAATTTCTTGAACTTTCAAGAACCTATAGTTATCAAAAACTATAATAAAACCTTGTCAAAGACAGTTCTTACTTCCGCGCTCTAATTAATTTTTGTATCTTAACAACCGTGCCTATCTCCTCGATAACGATACAAATAAATGCTAAGAACGTACTACCTCAAAAATGAATTATAATTTGAGCGTCAGTTAAAAAAGAACTTGCATTTTGTACTCTTTTAACTGTCCAGCATTGTACTTGTTTTACACGTTCATCTCTACTTTGTTTTGCTAAACTGGGTTAGCGATGAACGCGGAAAAATGTTCCATCAGGATGTTTGTATATCGAAAAAACGCTAGGAGCACTGGAATCCAAATATGTTCATGGTTACGGAAGCAAACAGATCAATTTATAAACGAGAAACCTTTGCTGATACTTTAGAAGAACTCAGCATGTATTTTACTGGAACAAAAATAAAATAAAACTGCATCTAACTGCATCTGTATTCAGCAAATAAAATGCATATAGTTCCTTCATTTAATCTCGTCCTAGTAGCCGAGACCTTGTTGATAAATAAGTGCAATCGTATTTGAAACTATGCGATTTTGAAGCTGTCTGTGAAAAGTTATTACAAAAAGTTATTAAAAAAATGACGGTTTCAGTTAAAAAATTATCAAACCTTAAAAAAAAATTAAGGCTAATGAAAAGGCAATGAAATGTACTTCTTTTGTAAATATGTTTAGTATAATTTGCGAAAAGTAATAAACGTGGTAGAGAAAATGAGAGTTGTATATTTGGGAAATACATAATTAAAAGAAAATTACAAATTTTCCGTAATTTCTTTTCAAGATTAAGTCACTCGATTAATTTCTTAAACTTAATCTTCGAAAGTTGTTTAAATTTGGCCTCTTTACTTACTTGACTGAGTTTATACCTATTGAAAATAATCTTAACTTTATACTTCACGTTTTATGTATGAAATACATAATACCTAAACACCCTTGCACTTTTGACGATTTAAATAATGTTTAAGAAAGGAATCTGGTAACTTAAGGAAGATAAATGTCTAATGCCCGGTTGCACTAACTTTTTAAGCAGAGCTTAAATTTAAGCTGTGTTTAGAATATGACATTTACGTATGGTCAGTATAATGTCAAATACATTCTGATTGACATTTAAACTCCAACTTAAGTATCAATTAGAATGTGACTGATATTTGTTAAATCTATAAATAATGTCTAAACACCACGGGCGTAAATTTAGTATGAAGTAAAAGTAAAACTTGAATGTAATTAAGGAATAGCTTATACTTAAGTATAACATAAAGAGGTTACAAAAGTATCGTGGATTTTACGAAAAGTTAAAAGAGAGACATGCAGAGTATTATATTCAAAAAAAGGAATGTAGGTGATATTACAAAGCTTCTTGAGACGTGTTCTTTTTTCATTCGAGCAGCTCTTAAGTGAAAAAATAGGTGGAAATTCGATAACGACGCATGGAGAGAATGCGAAGGAGGAATAAGTACCTACCTTTGCAAGGTGATAGATAGATTTTGAATATCTTTTCTTCGCTAACCAAAGCTATTCAAAGTAGGTAGTATTTTAAATACATTCGATGAAAATGAAAATCACGATTTGTTTTAATTTATTTTATAACTCTTGTCATTAAACATTTTTCCTTTTTTCCGGATATTTGTGCTTTGGTAATTTAAAATACGTAACATAAAATCGCTTGATTATTAAATACCCTGATGAAATTCGTGTCTCAATTTGTCTCAAGCTTAAGCCGTGACGCGCTCGTCGTCCCATTCCATTTTGTGATCGTTTTATTTTGAAAAAGATCGTCGTCTCTTCCGTCTGCAGCAAATTTATCAGCCGTAACGCCTAAAAAAGGCGTGCAATGATAAATTTAGTCAAAGGGTCTAATACAATCTTTTTAAAAATAGAAACGGATCACGGCTTTACCTAAAACCTCCACGCTTTAAATAGCCCCGTCTGACAAATACTTCCCCGTATAAATTTCAAGAGGTAATATTTATAAAACAGAAAAGTTATTCGAGAAGTTTACTTTTTTTTTTATTCTTTCATGACGCAGTATTTTTTTAGTGTTATAATCATACGCTGCATTTGATAAGTAAATCTCAGTATATTTAAATTAGAACAAACAAGTAATTTTAAATAGAAAAATAATTTGGTTTTTACGAAAGCTGCAGTTAAACGAAGTTAAAAATTGTTTCGTGTGTGAAAAAGGAGCTGCCATTCGATGCCCACGGTGTTCCAAATTTATACGTGTCCTAGCGCTTTTGAAAAACTTCAATAGAACTTCAATTAGAATGAAATTTACTTTGTGTACATTATTAGTATGATAACTACATACATCATTTTCACATAAAATCTTTGTCTTTCTGTCCTCTGTTTAAACTCTTTGTTAACCTACGACTTTCCATTCTTTCATGCTTTGATAATACAGTAATAATAGTGATTAATTATATAATTTGAAAAGCTCACAATATAATGTAAATGTTTACTAAAGCCTCTATTGTTTGTTATTGATTGATTTTAAAATGACATGACTAGTCAACGCTTATCAAAACTTTTTTAGTATTTGTAAATCCTGGTATTGTTTCTCGATTTGAATGAAGTAAAAAAACAGATGAAATATACTGCATATTTCATATGTTCTACTAATACACCAACTTTTGCTTCTGTGTTACAGAAATTTGTGGTTCTCTTGATATACAGGGTATCTCAAGTTAACTTTCTTATTTTAAATGGAATGCTATACTTTTTATTGCAAATTCTGATTCTACACATTATTCTAAATAAAAAGTGCTAAGGCTTCCCTATACCTAAATGTAACCGATTTTGAGATATCTTCAAATTTATTTAAAAAATTGTTTTGGTGACCTTTCATTTAAGAGAATGTATTTACGACACTTTCAAATTTCAAGATTCAAGTGGCATGTCGTTTGAAAGTATAATGTTCAGGCTTTCAAATCATATCCTAATTATCCCTGAAAAATTCACAGGCTGATCATAATGTACTGTTGAAGCCCGTTATGTATAACTGCCCAAAACTCAGTTTTCGTAAGTGGAACACTCTGTATACTTTTACCTCACGAGGTGCAGAATAAAATTCTATATCGATTGGTATTAGCGTTCTCTATACTTATTTCTTTTAGTTTTCTTGTTAGCAACGACTGTTTATTTTTATTCTGTTAATTAATGGAATTAATACACTTATTCGTTATTCTTTGAAAAAAGAAGCATTTTTATAACTATAACTTAGATCTAAAATTGCGTTAGAATCTGATATGATATTGATTCACGTAACGAAACTTGATTGCATTGTAAACGAAGTTGAAAAACTTCATTAAAAATGAATTTATGGATATACATACATACATTAAAACTTCTTTCACGCGCTCGTAAGGTTTAGTACACACTGTGTGATGTTCAAACACTCAAAAAATATCGTTTCTTTTATTTTAACACTTTCAACTGGGAAAGAAGTTGATGTTAGTCTTGAAAATTTACGTATTTTAAGTATTAATGTTCTATAATTCTTCGATTATCTAGTCTTCGAGTATTCTGTTCCCAACTGTTAGATATTCATTTTTAAGCAAAAATATAATGCGTTTAGAATTAAAGAATTATAAACGTTTCCTTGCAATGCACCGAGTTTTGTTTAGGTTCACCCAAATTGTTTACGGTCGCGGTGGTATGCTGGGTCCTCTTGAGATTATAAAAATAATAAACAGTTTCGGGCAGCAAAGGTTTGCTTTGGAGTTGGAGATAGACACAGTCGAGTTTGAGTAGACGATATTGATAGGCATTAATAAGAGTTAAATAAAATAAGTGTTAAATGATATGATAGAAAAGTGCGGAAAATAATTAATCATACGTGCGCATAAAGTTTGCTACCTACCTGCGTAGATAGGCAGAAGTTTTACATTGGAGCGAAACTTTACTCCAATGTTGCCAGCCAGCTGCAGTGGGACGGGGGGGTTCTCTAACCAAAACGCGAAGGCCAAACCAAGAACAGGCGCCACTTAATTTTTTTTTGTAAAAGGAAACGCGTGAAAAATTAAGAAAACACGTTACGTCCAAAACATGAACAATTTTATTAATGGATACACAAAACAGATAAAATAAAATCAACGCAGGTCGAACAATTCAAATAAACAACTAGGCCATAAACATAATACGATATTACCTAATTTTTCGGATCCGAAATTGCTACAAAATTATTTAAAATGACGCGAAATGGTAATCGTCTATTCTAGCGGCAAAGAAACCGCGTTGTGCGCTTGATACGCGTTATTCGGAGAATTCTCCGCTAATCGAAACTTAATTTCGCGAGCGTACGCGAACACGTGCACAAATGCGGCTACATTCAATCCACCGAGAGCCGAAGAAAATTACATTAGTCAATAGAAAAATATGACCTGCTAAATAGCGTCGTTACGTCTGTCTATGGGGCATTTCCGTGGACGTCGGTTTCTCCCCGGATGGATGCGTCGCCTTGCAGTCGCACTGGGCCACGAGATACCGGAGTTCGGGCCAATCCAAGATCAACAATAGGAAGTTGGCCTTAATTGAAATCAGCCGAAGGATGGTCGAAAACAGTAGCCAAAAGAAAGGTCAATGCCGTGACCTAGAGAATAGTCAACGCGGTGACCTAAAGGAATGGTCAACGCCGTAACCTAAAGGAATGGTCAACGCCGTAACCTAAAGCCTATAAACGAAGGAGGAGAAAAACGAACGTCAGAGTCAGGTCGAGAGAAAATAGCATCATGCAGAACTTACCCAGTCGCAAAGCTAGGCTGTCACAAACTGCAGGGTAACTGCAGCTTTCCTGTCCTCAAATGAACTTAAGAAGTCCGGCATAAAGCCGTATCAATCACTTTCACCTCCTCGATGAAGCGAACACGACACTAAATTTTCCACGACAGGCACATGCAGTTCATGGGACAGACAGATTCTTACTGAGACAATGACGCTACCCCCGACCGGTGGAAAAGAAAAAAACAACTAAAGAGAGAGATATATTCGAATATGCCAATGACAGATTTTAAGTCGTCAACATAAGCCAATCAAGATAAGGGGTATAGGTTACTGGCATCTACGACCATTTCTGATCCTAACCACATTCTTTAAGCGTGAACTCGTTCGTCCGCTAATATACGCGTCGCCAAATAGGACCATGTAAATTGGACAATTAAAAATTACGCAGACACAAACTTGACACAAAGCAAGGATGGGGTTAATTATTATAATTTGTAATTATTCGGCTGGTCTGAAATTTCTTGCAAAAATATTTTAAAAAGAGAATTTTGAGTGAAATGCGGAGGCATGGAATGGCACATTCCTACGCCTAGTGGAGAAACAGAACAAAACAGGTTAAAATTAGCTCGAATCGTTGAAATATGCAATTATACAGGGTGTGCTCGCGCACGATCGAAAATAAATTGTAACAAGTTGGCCAACTTGCAACTTATAACTCGCACTTACAACTCGGGTTAATGTATATCCGCGTGTATTATATGCCTGGCGTTCGGAAAGTATTGTGCGCTACGCTGGTAGAAGCAGGAAGACGGTACCTAGAGATAAGTTATAAATTGTAACGAGCGTCTAAATAAAAACCTGGTCAAGTGGGTTGTGATCGAGAATTTCTCCATTGCATTTACATAGCAGAATTACTAAATGTAGCCTACTTGACCAGGTTTTTATTTAGACAAGAGTTAGTTAATGCATGATATGTAGAGAATTAGCTTGAAGTATTTCTTGCATGGTACGAATGAGCGATTTCGCTGGGTTAGGCTCGGCAAGGCATGGTAAGTGCTACATCGCTTGACCGCTGACCAGGAGGTTGGCGGGGGTGGCCACGCTGACGTAGGGTTTGTGACGTCAGTGAGCATGTGCATGTGGTGGCCATCCCTGAAGGGAAATCGTATTAACAGGGTAAAAGCGCAGCCGAGGGTGAACGACGTACTGTTCACGGTCACATGAGTGACCCCTTAGGGCCCCGATGTAGCAGATTGTTATTATGTAATTGTCACCACCCCTACGTGTCAGGTGGAGGTGAAGTGAGTCACCGTGGCGAGATGTCAGCCACTTGGCGGAAGAGTGGATGGATGGTAGAGAATCCACGGGTCGGATATGACAAAGACGTAGGGTAGAGTATGTTTGCATGTCATTGAGGCTGTCTGTTTCTGGAAATAACATTTCAGAGCAATAGTTTATGAAAGAGCAACAGATACGATATTGAAGGCCCAAGGTTGGACATCATCAGGAGCGATGATGGAGGCACTAGGTTGAGTTGCGAATTGACCAAGGGGTTGAGCAGGTGCAGACCATTGGGGCCAGGGGACTGGGGTCCCCGGTGAGTAAATAACTATTGTCTCTTGCTAATGATTGTAAACACATGTTATTGTTGCATGAACGCACCATGTCAATGGGAGATGATGGTAGCGAACGGTACCCGGTAGCCAAAGGAAATGGTGAGCGTTTTGATTACTTAAATTTACGTATACGCATTACCACATTTTAATAATAAATTTAAAAAAAAAAAAGTTGGAATTTCGGCCGACCTTACACAACAAAGAATAAATAAATACAACAATAGACTTTGCGGAAATGTAAATCGCATTTACATTAGTCTCCCGAAAGGGCCTCAATTAATCAATTAACTACGTGCAACCATAATTCAAGCGAGTTAGAACATGCATTAGTAATGAGCCCGCCGTTGCCGCAGTTAACTTTGCGGTTGCATTTGCAGTTTAGTTCAAATTAATCTTACATGTAGCTCGCGTTTATTTAAATTTCCCAACTGGGTAGTCCTTAGTTTGTAATGGCAG